>CM052715.1:6735421-6770540 GCA_028551405.1 Uromys caudimaculatus
GTGTTTGGAGAGCTGTGGCACCGGGTCTGATCTCGGTCCCTGTGTCTCGCGGGTTCAGGACAGTTCCTGGTGAGCTGTGGGGCGTGTCTTTGGCCCTCTCCCGGCTTTTCCGAGCTCCTGAGAGGGATCTTTGTCCCGGCGCTAATTTTCTGTTGAGCCTGGTGGCCCAAGCTCAGGTCCCCGCTGCCGCTGAAAGTTGCTGTCCATCAGACTCTGTGGCCCGTGGAAACCAGGCGCAATCAGTGAGCTCTGGGGCTTGTGTTGCCCCTGCTAGGGGCTTTTCCCGTTCCTGGGAGAGAAAATTTTCTCCCGGAGCTGCTTGACTATGGAATCCTAATGTCCCAGGCAAAAGTTTCCTGCCTCAGCCGCCCACTGTTGGGATCCAGGGGCGAGCATTTCTTTAAGTGCTTCTCAGCCATTTGAAATTCCTAAGTTGAGAATTCTTTGCTTAGCTCTGTACCCCATTTTTAATAGAGTTATTTGGTTCTATGGAGTCTAACTTCTTTTGTATATATTGGATGTTAGTCCATTGTCAACTGTAGGGATAGTAAGGATCTTTTTTTCCCTATCTGTTGGTTGCCATTTTGTCCTATTGACAGTGTCCTTAACTTACAAAAGTCTGCAATTTTATGAGGTCCCATTTGTCGATTTTTGATCTTAGACCATAAACCATTGGTGTTCTGTTCAGGAAATTATCCCCTGTGTCTATGTGTTTGAGGCTCTTCCCCACTTTCTCCTCCATTAGTTTCAGTGTATCTAGTTTTATGTGTCCTTGATTGATTTGGTTTTGCACTTTGTACAAGGAGATATGAACGGATCGATTTGCATTGTTCTACATGCTGACTGCCAGTCGAACCAGCACCATGTATTGAAAATGCTGTCTTTTTTTTCAACTGCATGGTTTTGGCTTCTTTGTCAAAGAACAAGTGACCATAGATGTGTGGGTTTATTTTTGGGTCTTCAATTCTATTCCATTGATTGACCTGCATGTCTCTATACCAATATTATTTGGTTTTAATCACTATTGCTCTATAGTACAGCATAAATCAGGGATGGTTATTCCCCCAAAAGTTCTTTTATTATTGAGAATAGTTTTTGATTTCCTGTTTATTTTCCTATTTTAGATGAATTTGACAATTACTCTTTCTAACTTTGTGAAGAATTGAGTTGGAATTTTGAATAGGATTAAATTGAATCTATAGATTGCTTTCAGTAAGATGTCCATATTTACTATGTTAATCCTGCCAATCCATGAGTATGGGAGATCCATTTTCTGAGGTGTTCTTCGATTTCTCTCTTCAGAGACTTGATATTCTAGTGGCTGGTTCTTTGAGAAAATCAACAAGATAGATAAACTCTTAGCCATACTAACTAGAGGGCACAGAGACATTATTCAAATTAACAAAATCAGGAATGAAAGGGGAGGCAACAGAAACAGGAAATTTAAAAAATCATCAAATTCTACAATAAAAATCTATACTCAACAATACTGGAAAATCTAGATGAAATGAATGATTTTCTACACAGATACCTCGTACCAAAGTTAAATCAGGACCAGATAAACCATCTGAACAGTCCTATAACCCCTAAGGAAATATGAACAGTCATTACAAGTCTCCCAACTAAAAAAGATGGTTTTAGTGCAGACTTCTATCAGACCTTCAAAGATGACATAATACCAATACTTTTCAAATTATTCCACAAAAGAGAAACAGAGGTACACTATCCAATATTTTCTTTGAAGCCACAGTTACATTGATACCTAAACCACACAAAGACCCAACAAAGAAAGAGAACTTCAGACCAATTTTACTTATGAATATTGATGCAAAAATACATAATAAAATTCTTGCAAACTGGATCCAGGAACACATCAAAATGAGCATTCACCTTGATCAAGTAAGCTTCATCCCACTGATGCAGGGCTGGTTCAATATCCCGAAATTCATCAATGTAATCCACTATATAAACAAATTCAATGAAAAAAAACACATGATCATCTCATTAGATGCTGATAAAGCCTTTGACAAAGTATAACACCCTTTCATGTTGAAAGTAATGGAGAGATCAGGAATTCAAGTCTTATACCTAAACATAATAAAATCAATATACAGCAAACCAATAGCTAACATCAAACTAATTGAAGAGAAACTCAAAGCAATCTCATTAAAATCTGGGACAAGACAAGGCTGCCCACTTTCCCCCTCTCTATTCAATATAGTATGGAAGTTCTAGCCAGAGTGATTAGACAACACAAGGAGATCAAAGAGATACAAACTGGGAAGGAGGAAGTCAAGATATCAATATTCACAGATGATATAATAGTATAATATAATAGTATATATAAGTGACCCCAAAAGTTCTACCAGAGAACTCCTACGGCTGATAAACAACTTCAGCAAGGTGGCTGGATATAAAATTAACTCTCACAAGATAGTAGCCGTTCTCTACTCAAAGGATAAATGGGCTGAGAAAGAAATTAGGGAAATGACACCCTTCACAATAGTCACAAATAACACAAAATATCTTAGCAAGTGAAAGATCCATATGATGAGGCTTAGATTTTTCAAAACCTACTTTTAATAAGGGTTTCAATTCCTTTGACCTCCCTTTTTGCTCTCTGTTCAAAGGTAGGGGAGAAAAGATGGTAAATCAGACATGGGTATGTGGACCTGTTTAGAGGTAGGTCTTTGTAAATTGAGAGAAAATATGCAATTCTTCTACATGAAAACTTACAAATCCAACTGAAAGATGTGGAAAGTGGATATAATAAGTACAAATGATCACTCTCTCTGTGGATAGGATGCATTACACACTTCCGAGAGCTCTTAAAACCAATCTATTAGTTAAAAACATTTCATTTTAACTCTGAACAGATTTTCAATTTATAACAAAAAATTTTGAAGTTTATTGGATATATAAGCTGTAGCAGGAAAAATCTATTACACATTTAAATGAGTCGTTACGAGGTACCTACCAGGTATCTAGCACGTACTAACTTATTCTATAAAGATACTGCTAAAACTTTGGTTCATTGACTTAAAAGCAGTGGTCAGTGTTTTCAAAACAAAGATTCTGGGAAAAAGAGGTATATGGAAAGTCTATTGTTTGTATGAATGAGTCCTGCACACCAGTGGAGAAAGGAAGGTTTGTCAGAAACTCTGCCTCCTCATCCATATTTTCTATTGAGTCCCACACTGGCACAAATTCTTCAAGGCACCGATCACCTTGCTATTAGATTTTTCTAAGAAGTCTGTACTCCCCATCTCTAGTAACTTGCAGGAGATCATATGACTGACACATGCAGGTAGAGATACAATGAGAGTTAATAGGTGAATGTTTCTTCAAGACATGAATAGTTATTTCTGATCCCTGTTTCCTAACTATACTGAGAAAGTAGTCAAGTTTAGTTATGCTAGATGAAGCTTAGATTTTTTCCTCTTTTATTATTATTGATCTTTCATTCCCACCCCATGAGAACATATCTTTGAATAAGACATGACCTCTGTCCTGAATTCTGCATGTTTAACTCACTCAGGTTTCATCAGATGGAAGACGAAATAAAGACTCTGGAAAGCTTTGCTGTGCAATGAGTAAAGGAATCAAGGTATCTCCTCACACAAACAAGTGACGAAAGTCAGAGAATTAAAGGTAGAAATAATGAAAGTATTTTAAAGCCTGCCCAAGTGGAGGCTCCCTCCTTCTGTTCAACTTCCTTAAGTGATGTTTTGGGGGCTCTCTGATTTGCTTTGTCAATGTAGTTTCATAATTTTTTTCTTCTAAGTTGACAAAATTACATGTTTTTGAGAGGCTCCACTCATTTTCAGTGTTGTTATAAACTCATTAATCTCTGTACCCACTTACATTTTAACTGGATTCCAAGAAGACAGTAGACATAATTGCATATTCTGAATCAGCCACCTTGATCTGTAATATATCTAATTTGGCATTAGTGACAACTCTTATTAGCACAAAGGACCTGGGGCTAAAAGTTCTATTTTAAGATTGTCTAACAAGAAAGCCTTTCTTCAAACTATGAAGATGGAGATGTTCTCACTAATTAAATTATTATCAATTGTCACCTCATATTACATGGCTTTTATAACAACATTTATGAGCTAGAACTTCCAGCGAAATTAATTGGTTTCTATATTTTTAATATATGGTTTGCTGACCAAATTAGCCTATACATTGTTGTTGGGTCTAGCTTGAGAATTTCCAATGTAAAAAATTGTACAAATTAGCATTTACATGCTGGAAGCCTGGCACTTCCTGTTTATCTTTATAGATCATTTAAAATTGTCTACTGTCAGACTGAATTAAATATTAAGCAGTATTATTTTTATGTGGCTTAATTTAACCTAATGGAATTCTATGAAGAATTAATATGAAGCAGGAACACAAGTGATGCACATGCATTTGACTGAATTTAATTGTATGTAATATGTCTATTGTAAGCATACAGTTCTAGGTCCATTATTGTGTATCTAATATGGTCTCCATTCAGATAGATAAAATTGACAGTTTTATGTTATTAATAATCAAAGTCTTTATTAAATATATATGGATCTTGTACATATGAGTGCAAAATAATGATTCCAGATCTCACTTATCTGTTATAAGGACACAAATGTCTAACTAGTAAAAAAAAGTATATCTACCCTTTGCTTCATTTATCCATATACATAATTTTACTATTAGAATAATTTAGGGTGCATGATCTGTAATACTTTTATTTTTAAATAATAAACAGAATAGTAATACCCACTTGGAGAGGGTTTTCCATTTAATGAGTATGTAGTGTACTTCCTTCTCTTCTGATTAGGTTTTGCTTGAGGTCCATTTTATCAGATATTTCAATAGCTACATTTTCTTGCTTGTTGGGCTCATTTGCCTAGAATACATTTTTTTTCATTCTTCTGACCTGGGATGGTGTTTTTCTTGATGGTGAGGTATGCTTCTTGGGTGCAGCAGAGAGATAGTCCTGTTTTCTAATTCAGTGTGTCATTCTCTGTACTTTTACTGGGGAATGAAGACCATTGTTATTGTGTGTTATTAACAGCGGAGCTCATTCATTCTTCTTATTTTGTTGTGGTTTCCCTTCCTTCCTTTGATGACTTATTCCTGTGTCCTCTTGGTGTTCTTAGCTTTCTCATCAGACTGAAGTTTTCTAGCAGTGCCATCTATAGAGCCGGACTGATGGATAGAATTGCTTAATTTAGCTTTAATTATAGAATTATTTTTATCCATAGATTTCAGTTGATAATTTTATTACATATACAAGTCTGGACTGGCATTTTTGGTCTTTCATTGCTTATAGAGTATCCATCCTGGCCCTTTGGTTTTCAGAATCTCCATTAAAAGTCAGATGTTATTCTAATGGGTCTGTCTTTACATGTGATGTGATGTGATGTGATTTGATTTTTTTTTTTTTTTTTTACAAATGAAAATACAACAAAACCAGTCCTACAGGATCAATGAAGGCAGTTGTTAGAGGTAAGTTTACAGCACTAAGTGCCTACCCTGAAAACTGGAGAAATCTCATATTAATAATTTAATAACACAATAACACACATGAAGGGTCTATAGGAAGAAAAAGAAATAATACTGACAAAATAGATGAGAAGAAATAATTAAACTCAAAAATTAAAACAGTGAAATAGAAATGTAAAAATACAAATGATCAGTGAAATGAAGAGTTGATTTTTCAAAAAAAAAAAATGACAACTATCTTACCAAATCATTGAAAAAACAAATGTAAAAGATCCAGAAAAATCTATTTTGATCTAACAAAATTATAGATAAAAAGTCAGACATTATAATACATATCGAAGAAATTGAGACAATCACATGGACACACTTTAAAAAAAGTTCTATTTTACCAAGCTTTAAGGCATATATATTTATATATATGATTATATAAAATATATAATATATATAGTGTAAATAATTCATTTTTATGTTTTCCATTCTATATGCACACACATATACATACATTATATATATATGATATATATGTATATATATATCATATATATACTGCTAATTTTGAAGTAAGGTGTAATTAAACAATTTAAACAGAGCAATAACCCTTAGTGAAAATGAAGCAGTAATAAAAAAATCTCCTAGCCAAAAAAATCAAAAAGAAAAAATGAAAAGAAAGCCTTGGGACAGATGGATTCAGCACAGAACTAAACAAACCTATAAAAAAGATCCAGACACCAAAACCACCCAAAACTTAACAATAAAAGGTTATAAACTCTTGTGAACATAGATGCAAACATTCTCAAAAAAAAATTTGCAAACCAAACTGAAGAACTAATCAAAAAGATTATCCAACATGATTAAATCAGTTTCATCCTGGAAAGGTAGGGATCGTTCAACACACAAAATTTAATAAACTTCTACCACATAAAAAGATTAAAAGATAAAAAAAATCATCTCATTAGATGTTATCAAGAGCCTTTGACAAAATCTCCTACCCCTTCATGATAAAAGTTCTGGAGGACTAGAAATACAAGGACATACCTCAACATAATAAAAGCAATTTTCAGTAAACCCACAGTCGATATCATTCTGAATGGAGAGAAAATCAGCGCATTTCCACTAAAATTAGGAGCAAGACAAAAAATTCACTCCCTCCATATCTATTAAATATAGTATTTGAAATTTTAGTTACAGCAACAAGACAACTGAAAGATTCATGGACTCAAATACAGAAAGAAGAAGACAAAATATCCTTATGCTGATGATATGATTTTATACATTAAAACCTTATAAAGGAATTTTAATCCAGCAACATGGCTACCCTGGCAAGGGATCATATCCAGAGTCCTAGGTCTATGTGTTCAGGCTGGAATGCAGACACGCCACACACTTTTAATCCCTCTGGCTGAATACAGACATGCCCTTAGTACACACCTTTAAGGTAAAATCAGTTTGTAGAAGGAAGCAGCCATGTTTGAAAGTGACATCTACCATGAGCCTTCCAGGGTTGCTGGCCCTCCCCGAGACCTTCCATAATAGTTCCCACCCCGCCCCGAGCTAATCATATTTTCTCCACAGTTATCTGGACAATTATGGTTAGTGTCCCTTCCACCTGTCTGGCTCAGGAAGCAGGGCTATCATGCCAAAGTGCCCAGTCCAGGATCTGGCTCCTATCAGGGATTCCCAAGTCTCTGAATTTCCTGCCAGTAACAAACACATAGTACCAGCCTGGTCTTGAAAAAGAGTAACTAGCAATTGTAAGCGCACAGTTGTGTGCATCCCTCCTGGTTGTTTTTGGCTGGTACCTGGACTTTTCATACTCTCTCTGTATTTATATGCCTGCTGCCCTGGTGAAGGTGGGATAAGCTGTACCACTAGCCCTTCCTTCTTACCTCAGACGCCTGAACAGAACCAGGCAAATGAGTAGCAGCTCTCTCTAGGAGCTGAAAGGCCTTTTGTCAGAGGCTTGTGCTATCAAATGAGCTTATAACCCACAACATCCTGTGCCCACTTTGTGCTTCTGATGTGCACAGCTAACATGAGTTAGACACTACAGTCAGGCCACCTCCAATACCCACTTCTCCCTGGAACAGGCGAGAAGGGGCTGGTACCCAGATCTGGGCAAGGAGAGTCAGGACACCTACAGGCTCAGGTTCGAAGACGACAATTGCTGTTATAAAAATAAAAAAAGAAAGAAAGAAAAAAAAAAGAAAAGAAAAGAAAAAGAAAAAGAAAAAAGAAAAAGAAAAAAAGAAAAAGAAAAGAGATAGTGATGTCTAATTGCAGGGCAGACAAACTGACAAATCAGAGAAAGATTTGACGGAATGAGTCAGAGATAGGATACACTTAACTCTCAGGAGGACTGCACAGGAAGAGAAGCTATTTAAGAGCAACACAGGGAGTTGGAGGTGAATCAGCTGAGTTTAAGTCAGTTCAGTAGTTCAGTCAGTCTGTTGGGAGTCAGTGCGGCGAATGCAGAGCAGTGGAGTTGAGTTTTGCTCGTGCAGTCAGTACAGACAGATTGTGGAATTCAGAGGCAGTTAATCCAAGCAGAGCAATTCAGTTGAAAAGCCAAGAGAAGCCAAATTGAATCAGGAGTTTGAGCCAGAACATTTGAGTTGATTCAGCCAACCAGAGTTCAGACAGAACTAGAATATTCTGAACGTATTCAGCAGTAAGCCTCAGAGATGACAATTGCATCTGGCAAATAAAAGTTACTTTTACAAACTACCCTAAGGACCCCTCTTGGAAATTTCTAAAGTTGATAGACACCATTTTCAAAGGAGCAGGTACAATATTAATGCACAAAATCTGTAACCTTTCTAAATATAAATACAAAACATACTGCAAAACCTGCAAGCAGAATGTTCCACTGAAAAATATCTTGAGGTAATCTTAACCAAAATAATAACCAAGATAATAATATTGATGTCATATGTATAATTGGTAAAGGTGAGGCCTCATTGACCTGAAAAAAGAAAAGAAAAGAAAAGAAAAGAAAAGAAAAGAAAAGAAAAGAAAAAGAAAACTACCACTAGCAACAACAAAACACTTATACAGCAAAGTATACTATCATCTGAACAAACCAACAGCCTACAGAATGGGGGAAAAAGCTTTACAAATTGCACATCTGATAGTATCTAAAATATATTATTTAAAAACTAAAAAAATAAAAATCTTAAACATCAAGAAAATGAATAATTAAACACTGGAGTAGAACTAAAAAGAGAGTTCTCAAAAGATGAAACACAAATGACTGATAAACATTTTTAAAATGTTCGACATCCTTAGCTATGAGTGGAATTCAAATTCAAATATCCTGAGATTTCATTCAGTCATAATGGCCAAGATCAACAGAAGAAATAACTACACACACTGGCAATGATCAGGGAACAGGGAACATTTATTAATTGCTAGTTGAGTGCAAACTAGTCTAGTCACCATGGAAATCTCTGTGAAGTTCCTCAAACATCTGATAATTGATCTACTACAAGATCCAGCTACACCACTCTAGGGCATATGCCCAAAGGACACTATATCTAACCATTGTGGGGTGTCCACCAGAGAACACTACTCAGACATGGATTTAAGCCAATAAAAAAAAATTATTAGCCAGCCAACAACTACACTGTGTGTTGGGATCTCGGTATAACCCTGGGTCTTAATCAGAGTGAGATTTTAAGCACAAAATTTGTCCTGGTTTGACATACTTCATTTAACAAGAACAGCTAGCCAAAAGCAGAACTACAGAAGCTAAACAAACAAACAAAAACAAAAACAAAACAACAACAACAAAACTCCAAGGTCAATACATTTAAAACACACTCTGAACTACAGATTTAAATGGATTAGGTCTTTATTTTTATTTGGTAGGTAATGCCATCTGTGTCCTAAATTTATGGCCAAAATGGCACTTCCATTGTGGAGTCAGTTGCTCTGTGGTCTGGGGGCCTGTTACATTACTAAAAACATACTTGCTCATCCATTTTAAGTGCTGCTTATTCCATAATTGCAAGAAATTAGAAACAGCCTACATGTCTGTCAGCTGATGAATGGCTTTTTGAAAATATGGTACATTTGCACAATGGAATATTATTCAGCTATTAAGAACAATGAATGATGAAATTTGCAGGTAAATGAATGGAGTTAGCAGTGCTCATCCTGAGCTAAATAACCCAGATACCAAAAGACAAATGTTGTGTGTTTTGTCCTAAATATGAATATTATCTCTTATGCATTACATATGTGTATTTAACTCTTAATAAGCACAAAGATTATGTACCTAGTAAAGGACCAAGGGAAATGATTGGATCTGGATCTTAGTGTAGTGGGATAAAGAAATAAATGAGAAACTAGAATGGGACTAATGGGGATGTGAGAGGAGGGTGTGGAAGCAATGTGGGGAATGACCACTACCACTAAGGTCTTTGGAGAAGCCATATGTAAGCAGACTACCAGAGACGCTTCCTAAAATAGATACACAGATGAAAGTAAGTTAAATGGATTTAACATATAACAAGAGAGGCAATAACCCAACTAGACATCTTATGTCATCAAGTAATAATTACAGAACCAGGAATAGGTTATATATATCTGGTCAAAGCTTTACTAAAGGCTTCACCTCAAGGCCCTAGAGAAAGGAGAGAAATAAATATTGGAAGAACCTGAAGTAGTGATGAGTCCAGGGTCATAACAGGACTGTTAAACATATGAACCTACAGAGACCATGACCGCATGCACAAGACATACACAGACTCAAACAAGACAAAATCCCAGCATTGAGAAGTGAAAGTGTGTAGAAATTCCCACCACTAACCAAGGTACTATTTGCAGTTGATGCCTGGTAGGATATCAACTGGGGCATGTCAACCACATTGCAGGGAAGGGCCCATGCTCAGGAGTAGTTGACAACACACAATTCAGTGGTGTTTGTTTGTTTGTGTGCTTTTGCTGGTTTCAGTAATTTTTGTCTCATTGTTTATTGTTTTTTTAGGTTGGTTTTGATTGCGTGCTGATTGGCTCCATTCTGGCACAAGGTTCTAGACATCTACGGGGTATGCTATTATTTGGGGAGTACTGACGTATGAGGATAGATGTCCAGCTTTCCTAGTTGGTCTATACTAACAGTGATGAAGGGAAAACTGTGTCCATTACTGGGAATGGAAGAAATGCTCCGGTTCTCTGTAGGTATCTCCTGATGACACACTGATTAGGAGAAGCATAGGTATCTGGATTTTTTTTTCTGACTGTGCAGTTTCCTGTGGCACTGCTGAGAAAAGTAGCTTCCTGACTGCAGATCAGTGATAAAAGTTACTCTTCCATCTTTTTTTCAGTTTATCATGCAGGGAGAAATGTTTCCTTATTACTAGCCAGTCAAAGGTTGACACCAGGATTGGCACTTAACTCTTGCTCAGCCGGGAAGAATGATACCATCTCCTTCCTCAGCATTTTCTGTCATATGGGTTCTTTGCAAAATGCATGACAAAATAGATTTGGTTAATGCAACATAGTTTTCAACCCCTACTTTGAACGGTTCAGTAGTGAACAAATTCAAGCATCTGTATAGATCTAGAATTCTTGTTACCAAGAAACATTAGCTGTCCTTATTTAAGCCATGGTAGTTTCACATATGAAATTGAATATGTTGCTGATCAAAAACTTTTATGCAATATCTTAAATTTCTCTGTAGATAACTTGAGAAGATAAGAAAATGTTGAAATTCACAATACATAAAATAGAAATAACCCTTTCAAATCATGGCCCAGTCATGCATTTCCCACTTCATAAATTAGCACCATCACCTCCCAGGACGATGTAATGATATTTAGACAATTTTTTTCTATCTCAGATAATTCAAGTAATTCATAAAACTAGGCAACTATACTTTTATAGCATGGATTCTTGTCATTATTTTTCTGTCTATGCTTTCTCCTGTCCTGAAATATATAATCACATGACTTCTTTATTTAGTGTGAAAAAAATCATAATAGAGACAAGTGAATGATGCTGAGGTTTGTTGAGGAAGGCATACTGCTTCTTCCATTCTGTGGGAAAATAGAATGTGCTCCTTACACCCTCTGATAAAAATATTAACACTAACAAAATCTTGAAGAAGATTGTTATATACATCAAATTACCACAGTTTTTAGTGACTCACTTTGTTCAATCAAAATTTCTTTAAGATGCAAGGGTAACCAGGCTATTTACTTAAACAAGGGCAATTAACAATGACTATACAGTTGAGGTCTATGCCTACCCTTCCTCATCAGCAATTAACTGCAATAGCCATGGGGAATGGGACACCACAAGCTCCTCACTCATCCATGATGAATTTTGATGACACCTACATTGAACAAGTCCTGACTATGGAACTATCGTGGCTGTGAGTTTGTGGATACGACAACTAGGCTGTATCTAAAAGACAATGGTTCATAATAGTTCTCTCCTGTTTTTATTCTTATATTTTTTCTTCCCTTGTCTACTTCCATTTTCCATGACCTTCCAAAGGGTAATATAGATGTTCTATTTAGGACGGAATACAATAGTTACTTATTCCCATGATTTTTACCTGTAGTGTGGTTTTTGCCTTAATAATCACTCACTATAAAAGAAGCTTCTCTGACCAAAACTATAAGATACACTAATCTGTTTGTACAATTAATGAGGTGGTCTGACAATATATCCAATTACACCAAAACACCAGTGGTAGATATCTACTTAGGGCATATGATTTTTCTAGAATGGGCTCTTGACTAGCTTTATAGTATCTAGAATAGTATCGCTTCAATGAATCAGGCTTCAAATCAAACCAGAATCTAGTTGGTTGCCCTTATAACAGTCTTTCCACTATTACGTTAATAGGGACATCTGGTCTGACAGCTGAGTAAGAACAAAGTTGTCTATTTTCCCAAAGCAGTCTACATAGCTCCTGTCAGCAATAAGAAAGCTAGTCAGCAGGAAGGGAGGTTCTAGCTCACATACAGATACAGTGTTTGTGTACCACACATATTTTATAGTCTAGTAATACCATGTACAGTAAGGTGATATTGTCACATTACACCTAGAATGTAATGAGCTTCAATTACCTTTTCAATAAGTCAGGTAATATGTATTGAAATATTGAAGATATTTGTGAGCATTGATTCATTTGTTACGCTTTTAGACAATTTTATTATTGAAAATTGTGATTTTTATTATTGAAAATTCCATCATATAGTGATGGAAAAAGAGGTATAAGTGTGAAGAATTTCCAAGTAAATAATTAGGAACACTCTGATTTTAGAAATGATCAACTGACAATTAAATGTTATTTGCATAAACACAATATCTTGGAAACACTGGAAAACTGGATATTGAAGAATTATACTAAATAAAAAGCACAACATAGCTTTGAGATAGAAAAATAGATTAATTTTACAATAATTTTTTGTGAGCTTGTGCTTTAATTTTTGTACTGGAGCAATCCCATTCTCAAAATTTATCTTTTCAAACCTATTTTTCAGTATAGTTTTTATACCTATGCATTATTGTATTTTCATAGATAATAGAGAATAAGGACTCACGTCTCTGTGTTGAAGCATTTGTTGTTGGAGCATGGGATTATATATAATTGTCATATATATATGTATATATATAATTTTATATTTTATTTTGTAGGCATCAAAAATTAACTTTAATTCCAGTGAGAGTCATGATTTCAAATGGGGTCTTATATGATAGTGGAGGTCATAAGTCATTTACACATCTCTAGTCTCTTTAAGTATCCTGAAGAAATAATCATTTTTATTTGCAGAAGATTTGACTTTGTGCTTTGCTACTTTAGAACTTCTCTCTCAGTAACATCTCTGTCCTCTCAGTGAAAGCTCAAGGGGGAGCATAGTGAGAAAAGCTTCCCCTTGAACATTTTTTTCATCATGTTCTAAAATTATCCTAACAAGGTCCGTAATAGAAGCATTTTTTAAAATCATACACAGACATGCTTCTTTATAAGTTTGTCTATTGCTTTAACCCGAGTAAGGCCATAAGTAAAACTTTTTATATGTTTCAATGAATATAATCTAAGTTTTAAAGTCAATTTTCTTTGGAAATAATATATTCATATGTTAACTTTCTTTATTAGTTTAAAATGTTTGACTATGTATTTTGTTATATAGCATAAACATGTTCTTTTCTTATATAGCTGCAATTTAGAAGTGAAGGAAAGATATTTCCAGAGTGCTCAGGATACAATTAGACAGTAAAACATGAAGTAGAAAAAGTAGAAAATGAAGAAAGTAAAATTACAAGCTGTAGTCCTCAGATTTATGTTACTGGGATAGAACACTCAGTCTCAGAGTTTTCAGTTTATTACTGACTTGACTCGGTAGTTTCTGGGCATGTGATGAGGTCCAAGCATCATGCCTGAAGGACATTGGCAGATAAGAGCCTTCCATGTGATGGTATCCAAGAAACATAGAGAAGGACAAAATGTAGACCCAAGGGGTTAACTTTATAGTGATCTATTTCTAGACTTACTATTTGAAGGTCTCCATCACCTCCTCTAATGCTATGAGATCATAAATCCACCAAGGGCTTAGTTCACTTAGCTCAGTGATCAGATTTTTCAGCAGATAATCAGTCTTTCAAAACATGAAACTTCTTAACATAAGTTTCTGCATAAATTATCAAATTAATAGATCTCCAAATGTTATGATTGATCAATTGAATAAAAATATAGAACTTATGAAAAGTTTAGATTATTAGACCAATTTTAAATAAAATATAATAAATTATAGTATCTTATTAAATTCGAACCAAAAATATATTATCATATCTCAGAGAGATATTAATAAATAATCAAGGATCTCTGCTAACTTTTGTTTTACATCCAATAATAACCAACACCATTTATGTTGACAAAATAAACTACTGCCCAATGTGTAAGTGTACTTAGCTGTCATATTTTAAACAACTTATTTGTTTACATGAAATGTGCAAATTGTGAAAGCAGAACCAGAATAGGATTGACAGGAATATGTGAAGATAAGGGACTAATTTGAAGTTACTGAGTTTGCGTTGTTCTAACCCATATATTTGTAGTCCCACATAGTGGCTTTTTTTTTTTTTTTGATGTTTATTTGTTTTTTTTTTTTTTTTTTTTTGATGGATTTAAGTTTTTAAATTTAAAATTATTTGTGTGGGTCAGTATCTTTGTTCAAATAATGGCACTTGGGTGGAATCCATGGAGGCAAGAGGAATTGGCTCTCCTGTATCTGGAGTTGTAGGTGGTTGTGAACCATCTTATGTATGTGCTGGGAACTGAACTCAGGTCCTCTGTAGAAAACAGTAACTGCTCTTAACCCGCAATCTCTCTTTCTATCCCTATCAGTGAATCAATGTAGAATGAAAAAAACTCAGCTGTAAGTTTTGAAATAGTGTTATGTAAACTGTCTTTTAAATTTTAAACAAGTTCAAATCGACAACTACCAATTAAAAGACAAACACACTAATATTTACCTAGATATATAAAGTACTAATGTTTATTCACCAGTGCAGTGAAAACTTGAATCCAGCTTTTTCAGACATAGCTCTGCTAATCTTATGTTCCAGTGGGCCTCAGACTGGAATCATCAACTTTCCATGGATGATAGAACCCACTCCTCTTGGAACCATTTGGGGAGGATTTTGTGTCAGAGTGTATATACATGTTTTAATACATTTTTTGATGACTAAGATCAGAAAGAATTTTAAATGTACAGATGTAGATAGTATGTTTGACTCTTAAATGCTTTGAATGAACAGAATATATTTTAAAGGGTTGGCTTATGTAACAGGTTCCACACTCACAATAGCAGCAGTGCTTCCTCTTTGCTTTGCAAAGAGGGAACTGGAACCATTTATTTTCATCTAAACATGTCTGCTAGCTCTTCAGTTCCTCAAGCCAGTTATGATTGTTCAAATGTCTTTAATCAGTTATCAGTAAAGCTAGCTTGATACTTCATTGAACATAGGCATTTTATTATGCCACAATGTATTTGTCATATAGGTTTATAATTTTGTTGATAATATTATTTTCTTCTTAGGATATAAGCCCTTCTCCCTTAAATCTAATCTTCTTTTATATCAAAAAGATATAGCTTTAGGTTTTATTTAATGGGTGCCTTTGTCCTCCCTTTTTTAAAAGAAGTGTATATAATTAGACTTAGTTAATTGGAACAAGTATGCAGAATATATTTTTCACATATGGCAAGTCAGGGTGAATTGAGAAAATGGTTGACGAGCTGAGTCCCTCTCATTGCTCTGCTCAGATATGCTCAGTGTGTGCTTGCCATGTTGTAGCTCAAGGTTTCTGAACTTCAGCACTGTTGTCCTTTTGGGCCAGTTTGTCCTTAGTTGAGGATGCTTTCCTGTGCATTATGGATACTTAGCAATGCCAGTGACCTCCATTCTAAGAAAATCCCATAACTTATATGACTAGAGAAATGTTTGCAAATAACCCTGAAAGAGCAGAATTATTCTAAGCTTTGAAAGCTGTAACTCTTCTAAAACCTTACAGTTATAGGCAGCTTGGAGAAATAAATTACATATATAAATTTTGTATAATATTAAGCCAGTTGTGCTTGGCTATGACACCCAGTGAAAAGACTATATTCCACATGTCTGTCCATGTTCCTCATCACTATGACAAAATACTGGACAACAACCTCTTAACGGAGGGAGAGTCAGTTTATCTATCATCTATGTGTGTAGTATGTAGATGTATGTATGTATGTATGTATGTATGTATGTATGTATGTATTATCTATCTGTTGTTTTATTATCAAAAAAGTGTCATTTTCTTCTAATTTTTATTAGTTCTTTGAGAATTTTCAGCAATGTATCTGATATGTTTATCCCTCCCTGCACTCCTTCCAGATCTAGTTCTCTTCCTCTACCCATTTAAATTCCTTTCTTCTTCATATTCCTAAAATCTGTCAAGGACAGTTTTATTGCCTGTATATTTGTGGATGTGTTGATTACTGAAGAACATTTAACCCACACACCTCTCTCTGTCTCTGTGTCTTTCTGCCTCTTTGTCTCTCTGTCTCTCTCTCTCCCAGTAACTATCAACTGTCAATAGTTGCTTAGCCAGGGGTAAGGCTTCATGCCTATTTCCCAACATTGTAATTTTGTCTCTACAGAGCTTATGGAGGAAAACCCTTGTGAATTCACATGCACAACAACACTGTTGTGTCTAGAAAACAAATATTGATTCCTTGTGGTTATCTGCCATCTATGACTTTTCCAATCATCCAACAGACCCCATGACCCCATGATTACTAAGACTGTGAGCATTGTACATTATAGTAGTCCTCTCTCTCTCTCTCTCTCTCTCTCTCTCTCTCTCTCTCTCTTTCTCTCTCTCCTAAGCTGATTAAGATCAAGCCCTTTACCTTGAAGACTATGCCCACTCTACTATGCAAGGAATAACTATAAAAGCCAGGAGAAGCACATTTTCAGTTCTTTGCAGATACTTAGTTCTTAGCCCCAGTGAAGATGTCTATGTACAGGTATATACATGCATAAGTATATGAAACGTGCATATGTATCGATATATTGACATAACAACTTAAACAAATTTACAGAAAATGAATACCAAAGTAACAAGCCGTTTGTTTAACCAAGAAAGGAAAAAAAAAAAAGATGAGGGCAGGCACATAAAAGATCCCCATATACACAATGGAAGCCTGTTATAGATGCTCCTCTAAAGCAGAAGCCAAGCAGAAATTTAGGAATTCTATTAGTAGAGATAGCACATGTGAATGGTGAGACAACAAGTCAGACTTTGATAACTAATTGGGAAAACTCTTGGTCAACCAGATGAAGCTCTGGAGGACCCAGGAAGACTTCATTTCCTTACCCAGTCATGGGATTAGCTTGGAAAGGGAGTGACTTTAGTTAAAGTGAGTGTTGTCAGAGGGGTACTAGGGGAACTTACAGCACAGGGCTGTCTGCTGCTCTCCATTCTTAAAGCTGGACAAGACGTCCTTTCATCAGCAAGATCTTGGTTCTATCACACCCATCACTCAGATGAGGTTTCAACCCTGGCTGAACATCATAGAAAAATAGATGGGGAGCTAAATCCTATCCTGGTCTAGTTAATGCTAAACTTTTAGAGTGAGATGTGTAAAACCAGTATCTTGACACAGACTTCAGGCAAGGATTGACAGCAGGTGCAGGGAAGCAAGTAATTTTTTTTGAACCTCCAAAATAAAGGAAAACATTTGTATTATTTCAAAAGCTTTGTGGGTGATTCAATTCAATTGTCATTCCTTGTCTGTATACATTTGAATTGGTTCTTCTATAGCTAGTCTTTATATTTGAAGGAGTAGAAAGAAACTTACACACAAACACATAATTTCATGTAATTTTTACTTTATTTCAGAATTCTCCATGCTTGATGGCATAGTTTTCAATCAAGAGAATTCTTTTGGTCTTTAAATATCTTCCTCTGAAAAATTTAGCTCTTCAGCACTATGGAAGCTCAGAAGGATGAATTTCCAATTATCTATTTATAAATGAAATTCTGGCCTCACTGCTGGAAAGGTCATGCCTAGTGTGATCTCTCAGCCATATGGCTGAGAAAATGAAGTGGTAAGGTTATTCTTCTGAGATATATGTCGATGCCTTCACTAATTAGTCCTCAAATTTATGTCACTGCTATTAGAAGACACGAGGCAGAGAAAATCTGGACTATTTAGTTAATAATATAACAACTTACTTTGAAATGAATCCAGGTAAATGTTCTGGTTATCTTAATTAGGAGACATGTGAGGAAAATCTAATAATTTTGAATTATATAAATTAATCTTTGCTGTTTACACTTGTAGAATATTTTTATTTTGATTTTATGTCAAAATTATTTAAGTTCAAATACAAATTGCTAACTATTTTGTAGATATACTTGCTTTTGCCTCCATTACCCTAGTTCTCATGGACAGGGCCACCTTTATATTTGGGATGCACTTACGTAGATTTTACTCTAACTTTTAAGACCTTAAAAATGAATACTGACTCAAGGTCAAGGCACCTAGGAAACATCTGTAGTCAGTATACTTCTGTTTTAACATAGCTGTCATGCTGATCTCCTTTAATGAAATGCTTATTTGTTTGGAACCCTATCCTTTGTTTCCAGTGTTCAGTACCACAACTCTGGATGCAGACATATCTGGGTTTACTATGATGCTCTGACACTTAAACATGTTACCAGTCCATTCCTTGTTTGGAATACAATATTGGCTCTTAGTCGATCACTGATTCAGACAAATAGATTTCTCCTTTTTCCTTCTGCTCCAATACACGGACATTTGAGGGTTGATGATGTACCCTCAAGCTCCCATACCTTAACATCCAATCGTGTTCTTGATATAATTTTCTGACACCCAGTTTCTGAGGGCTCAGTCGATCACTGGCCAGTTCTGTCTTTTTCCACAAGCCTTGTAAATTCTACAAGTATTGTAAATTTTTACCAGGATTTAACTTTTAAAATCTCCAATAAAAATACAACAATTTCATGACTTGACTTTTACATTATTTTTTGTATAGTAACACGTTTAAATATTGAATTTAGTATTCCAAAGAATATTAAAGCAACTGAAAAAGCTAATTTCTAATCTGAATGACACATGAGAAAAATTCAGACTAGAAAACTCTAAGTCATTTTATTTCAAGGTCAAATGTAAGTTATTTCCAGTTTGTTATTGGTACATCATCATGTCTTCAACAGGATTCATTTGCTTTATTTGACTTCTAAGAGTCTGGAGAGAAGGAGTAAACCAATGACCTGCTCCAGTCAAGCATGTTTCAAAATTCTGTTTTTTTTCCTGGTATTATTAATGAAAGAGTTTATGATTACATTTCTTTTTCATATTGAGAAACAAGAAAGTTTTCTGTCTTATAAAATACCACCTACAGAATATCTTCTATAAAATACTGACATATATCTCTTGACTGAAAGAAAATGACTTTAATATAAAAGGACCATTTTATAGTCTGGATGTTGAAATTGCTTATGAGAAAAAGTAAAACTTAAAATAGAAATGGAAATGCATACCGGATTATTGATGAAGAACACAAAGTTTTCATGAGTAATTTGAATAAGCTATTAACTTTTATAATACTTGGTTTTGCATCTTATTTTGGGTTGTTACCTGGTTATGCTTTCTTGAGTTAGGTGCTCTGCCTGATCGTTCAGCCTAACTTAATTTAAAAATGCCAAAATACATCTATAAGGATTTATGTTCTTTCCATTTATAATTTTAGGGAATTTAAGAGAATTATTTAGAGAATTTGAGAGAATTAAACTCGGAATGAAAATGTGTGCATAGATAAGTGTTTATGTACATATTGTTTGTCCCTTATTTAGACAACTACTTTTCATGAAGCTATGAATTTAATGATTACTCATCAAAGATGCTAGGAACAAATAATTAAAGGAAATCACAATGATTCATGTTTCACAGTAAACACAACCATGTGGGAAGCTGGTAAAGAAGGACTCAGGTGTGAACGGCTCTATGTTCAAACTTTAAAGAAAGTCTACTAGAGCTTTGGAATGTTTTCTTGTGGAGAATGTGGCTAATCTGGTGCTATAATAAATTTAATTTGTGATATGTGAGCAAGAGAATGAAGAGCCAAGTGAGTTGGCTTAGCAATGAACATTGATGTGAACTATGAGTATGTTGGTTCATTTTCATTTCATGGTCTGTCTGTATTTTGTATCTGTTCTAAGACATGATCAAAAGGTGGTCTCTCTTTACCCTCTTGTGGTAGTGATGTATGTGGCATTGTTTATGCTCCATGGGAAGAACCATGGAGTAGTCGTTACCATGTCACAGGTGAATCTGACGGAGATTCTTTCCCATTCTTCTATGCAAATGTGCTCTATAAAGACTGGAATGCATTAATGTATCAGCACCTAGTAGGAGCCCTTGAGATATTATACCCTTTAATAAACTATGACCTCTGTTTCTAATTTTCAGATGCTTTAACTTTATAGTTGGATAAGAATGATAATAGGCATTGGTCAAATTGGTTCCATCATGTGTATATATCTTATTTAAATAAGGAGTTAATTAACTTTGTAACCGATTTTTTCATTAAATATTTCTGCATTCAAATTTGAATAGAAAAGCTAACATTCTTTTACTTTCTAATTTATGAGTTTTCACAGGCATATATATATATATATTTTGCATGAATAATCTTCTTCTAATCTCTGTCTCTTGAAATTATACATATACTCCAATGCGTGTTTCAAATGTCCTCTTCCTTTTCTCAACAGTTTAATGTCATTTTCTTCTCCTCCTCTTCTGTGTTCACCTCTATATTGAAGATAAGGAACTTTCAATCTACCTTATTAGAATGTCTTATAAATTATAAGCTCCTGCACTGCAAAAATGCCATATTCACCATGATGTTCTTATAATGTTCTCAGTTTTGACAGATAGACTTCCCCAAATGACTATGATTTGGCATAAAGTTAAGATAGTTCAATATTTTAAAATTTTGGATTTTCTGAAAGGTTTCAGAGTATTAATTTTAAAATGAAAATGTCCAAGGTAGGTCTAGTAAATAATTAGCAACATGAAAAATGTATAAGTGTACTGCGTTCACATAGCCATGACTACCATTGCTATGGCAGATAGTATTGCTAAGTGTTGACCTTGTGCCAGCCACTATGTGAATCCTGGACGTGTAGAACTCTTTTTATCTCAACATCAACTCTGATTGCCTGTGATTCAAATTCCCAAAAGGAATCTTAATTGGGATGTAATAGGGAAATCTAGCCAAAACACTTTAAGATGTCTAAATTCAGAGTAAATGATGTTTATAGATTCACCCTTTTACTGCATAAAGTCACTTGTGGGAGAAAAGCAGAGATTCCCTAAGGAAGTTTAAGTCCCCCAGGACACCCCTATAACAGACTTATGGACATGTACCATGGGACACTCCAGTGACTGGTTGATAGACACACAAGGAAAAGTTCAGAGATAATCTAAAGGACCAACATATAGGAGTTATTTCTCCAACAAACAAAGCCAGCTCCAGTTTTTACACTGATGCTGCTAGTGAAATTAAAGTCTCTGGGTCCAATATAAAGGCACTGAATGTGGTATCTGCCAAAGCACTGAAGGAGTTGAAAATCAGTTCTTAGTTGTCATTACTTCCATCACTGCATTGTATCAATATTTGAAGTTCTTCCAAATACTCAGGATCACATTCCTTTTATATTTTATTTATTTATTTTTACATTTATTTATGTGTGAGTATGGGGAGAATTTTAGCATGCCATGGTGTGTCTAGAGAGGTCTGAGGACTACTTGTAAGAGTCTATTCTGTTCTTCCACAAACTCGATACCTGGAATGGAACTCAGGTCCCAAATTTTGATGGAAAATGAGTTTTCCAAATGAGATGTCTCTCCAACCACTGCATTGCTCCATCTTTAAGTAGTTCTTCAAAACTTTTTAGACAAGAAAAATGAGACTAAGCAATGTCAAGTGGTTAATTACTTGAATTATAAATTAAAACTTACCTCCATGATATCCTGGAGACTTTATTATATGTTTTCAAATTTATACAAAAATGAAATCTCATTCAAGCAGTTTTTAAATTCAAGCAGTATTAAAATTTAACAAGAAGTTTTCATTTAGCATAAAAGATTGGGTATTTTGACTCTTAATTCATGTTTAGAACCCACTGAAATATAAATGGAGTGATCTAGTAAGCCAAATACACAACAGAAGAATATCAAAAAGAAACTACCAGGAAATGGCCTTCTCAATGACGTCTGGAAGTTAGGATGTAGGCAAGGCAGTGTTAGGAAATAAAATAAAATAGAGTCCAGAATATTCTAGAGAAAGCTCTAGTAGCAGTGAGAATATTATTAGAAGAAAATACAATCCTTTGTCAATATTTATAATAAAGGTAGTTGAAAATAAAAGAAATTACTGAAACTCATGATTCCTCTTTTCTCCAAGGATCAATTTAATAATATCCTAAAATCAAGAAATAGCTTTTTTGTTTGTTTGTTTGTTTGTTTTGGTTTGTTTTGTTTTGGTTTGGTTTGGTTTTTTGAAACAGGGTTTCTCTGTGTAGCCCTAGCTGTCCTGGAACTCACTTTGTAGACCAGGCTGACCTCAAACTCGGAAATCCACCTGCCTCTGCCTCCCAAGTGCTGGGATTAAAGGCGTGCGCTGCCACTGCCCGGCTAAGAAATAGCTTTTATCTAAAAATTATTTTAAAGTCTAGAGAGATGGACCAATGTTTAAGAACACTTCTTATTCTGGCAGAGGACCTGGGTTTGCTTCCTAAACCCACATGGTGGCTTATAGACAGACATCCACAGCTCCAGTTCCAAGGGATCTTATGCATTTTTCTTATATCTACTGGGACCAGGCACATATGTGGTACACATACATGCATCTATTTGAAATACTCATATACATAAAATAAAATGAATCTAAAACATATTAAAGAAAAATTTTTTGGCATAGATCTAGATATGTCCAGTGGCTGTTGAGGTCTGAACAAAACATACCCTTGACTGGCAGCTGAGAATCAGTATGAATGTGAGGTGCTAGAAACCTTACTCTGATTCCGGCAAGTGTTCTTCTGATCTCTTCACGTATTTCATTGTATGTATACCATGTGTGAGTGCATGTTGTTTGTGTATATGTGCTCACACACATAACAGATTTTCAAGTGTTAAGGGATCAAGTATGCATGTAGCATTCCCAGTATCCATATAGATGGTTAGGGACATACCTGACCTAATCTGTAATAACAGACAAAATTTCTACTACAATTTTAAATTCTTAGATATGTGAGGAGGAACAGGCACATACTGGAGGTTGGGTTTCTCATGAAACTAACTCTGAGATAGAGTATCTTTGCAGAGCACGAAGTGGGAGAACTCTTGAGTACTGAAGGTTAAGGGAATATTAGCAGGATTTTATAAAGGACCAAGTGAATGGTTGATACAGTAAGAAAACAACTTACCCTTTGGGGATCTTGGGCAGTAAGATTATTTATCAAAGTCTCTGGAGCAAAGAAGGCTCTAAGGCTTAACACTGCTGTGCTGAACATGAGCTAGCTGCTCAGAAACTCTGGTAACAATTGGACCCACAAACTCAACCAGGACAATGAATCCAATGACATTCTGCATATACAGGGAAGAAGACTTGGTAAGTAACATTTAAAATATTTGTTATGCGTGCATCTCTCTGTGTGTATATGTGCTATGTAGCATGTAGAGTGGTCAGAGAAAAATTTGTAGGAATCAGTTTTCTCCTTCTACCGTGTGGGTCCTAGGGATTGACCCCAGATTACGAAGGCTATCAAGCTTGGTAGCACCTGCCTTTACCACCTGGGCCATCTCACCAGTCTAACATCTTTTATAGCAGGCATTAAACATGAATGCCTCCTGCCTTGGAAGAAGATGCTGCCTTTGGGATAGCTGCCTGAAAATAGAACCTAGCTCCACTGTACAGCCAATAGGTGTGATATGAGGATCCTGTGGTGCTCAATAGGAAGTAAAGATACCAATGGCAGAGAAACAAAAGCCTAGCTGCCAGCGTTCCAAATGTAGCTGATAGGATGAGGAAAAAGAATATGCAAAGCTGAAGCAGTTCTGTAACAACCTCCGTTGTCTCACTATGCCAAACTAATAAAGTTAGGAGATCTGAGAATGGAAATGAAAGGTTGCTACCTAGAGAAGTGGTGATAACCAACTTGAAAACTAAGGACATTTAGGAGGGTGATGCCACTGTAAATAAAAAGCCTATAGGCTATGTGCCTAGGTGTTGTTTTTTCTCAAATGTTATAAATGTTTTAAAGTGATCTGTAGAAATTATGCCGTGAATAGCAGCATCAAGAACTCCCAGGAAAGGGGCATGAGAAGCAGCAGAGCATGTTTGCGTACTGTGGAGTTAAAGGTGCTGTGAGAGTTAACAGCTGGATAAGTGGGGAGGGGTGTCATTGGAACAGTTGCTATGCTCATCCCTATCCCACCAAAGCCAGGTTGTGGACTTGAACTGAAAAGTATTTCACACCAAATGCACTCCATCTGCAGCCTGTGAATATGTCTCAGTAGTGGATGCAGATGCTTCAAAAGCACAACAAATTGAAAAGCTGGGCCTGCTGGGTCAGGATTGCAATCCTAGCTACTCAGGAGGCTTAGACAGGGGATCAAAAGTTCAAAGATTTCCTGGACTGTAGAGACTGGTGCACTCCTGCACTCACCGCTGCTATAGTTGCATGAGCAAGATCAAATAAACCAATATTCCATCACTGAGGTAGGAGGGGTCATCAGTCCACATCTCTAGCTGAACAGCTATTGGTGGCTGATGGCTTCTGTGTGGAGGGAGAGTCAAATTCTTTCAGAGTGTGGTTGCTGGTAGATCAGCCATGCTCCAGTACATGGCTCCACACTCAGGAGCTGATGAGCAGCCAGATCTGAATCAATGGGCTCCAAAAGAAAAAAGAAAAGGGCAGAGGTCGTGAGGTTGGGAGGGGAGAAGCTGGGAAGGGGTGGGTTGTATACTTGCATCAAATTCTCAGAAAACTAATGAAAGTATATTACGAAATTGGTGCTTGTTGCTTTTGCAGTGGATCCAAGTTGATTCCAAGCACCAGTGTCAGACAGTCCCAAACCACCACTAACTCCAGATCCACGCGATCTGATGCATCTGGCTTCTCTATGCACTTGCATTCATGTGCACATATCCATAAGAAAAAGAAAAGAGTGTTGATTCAACTGGCGGATTACAGGTAGAAGAATGCAAATGGATCCATTCTTATCTCCTTGTACAAAGCTCAAGTCCAAGTGGACAAGGGTCCTCCACATAAAACCAGATACACTGAATCTAATAGAGAAAGGGAGGAAGAGCTCTGAATACATGGGACAGGAGAAAAGTTCATGAACAGAACACCAATGGCTTATGCTCTAAGATCAAGAATCAACAAATGGGAGCTCATTAAATTGCAAAGCTTCTGTAAGGCAAAGGACACTGTCAATAGGACAAAACGGCAACCAACAGATTGGGAAAAGATCTTCACTGATCCTACATCTGATAGAGGGCTAATATCCAATATATACAAAGTACTCAAGAAGATAGACTCCAGAGGACCAAATAACTCTATTAAAAAATGGAGACCAGAGCTAAACAGAAAATTCTCAACTGAGGAAACTCAAATGGCCGAGAAGCACCCAAAGAAATGTTCAACATCCTTAGTCATCAGGGAAATGCAAATCAAAACAAGTCTGAGATTCCACCTCACCCCAGTCAGAATGGCTAAGATCAAAAACTCAGGTGACAGCAGATGCTGGTGAGGATGTGGAGAAAGAGGAACATTCCTCCATTGCTGGTGGGATTGCAAGCTGGTGCAACCACTCTGGAAATCAGTTTGGAGGATCCTCAGAAAACTGGACATAATACTACCTGTGGACCCAGCTATACCACTCCTGGCCATATATCCAGAAGATGCTACAATATGTAATAAGGACACATGCTCCACTATGTTCATAGCAGCTTTATTTATAATAGTCAGAAAATGGAAACAACCCAGATTTTCTTCAACTGGGGAATGGATGCAGAAAATGTAGTACATTTATACAATGGTGTACTACTCACCTGTTGAGAACAGTGGCTTCACGAATTTTGCAGTCAAATGGATGGAACTTGAAAATATTATCCTGAGTGAGGTAACTCAGTCACAAAAGAACACACATGGTATGTACTCACTGATAAGTGGATATTAGCCCTAAAATTTGGAATACCCATGATTCAATTCACAGACCATATGAAGCCCAACAAAGAAGAACAAAGTGTGGATGCTTCAGTGTTTCTCGAAGAGTAAACAAAATACTCACAGGAGGAAATATTCAGATAAAGTGTGGAGATTGAAGGAAAGGTCATCCAGAGACTGCTCCACCTGGGGATCCATCCGTTATACAGACACCAACCCAGACTATATTGTGGATGCCGGGAAGTGCTTGCTGACAGGAGCCTGATATGGCTGTCTCCTGAGAAGCTCTGCTTAACCTGACAAATACAGAAGCAGATGCTTGCACTAACCATTGGACTGACTGTGGGGGGTCCAATGGAGGAGTTAGAGAAGAGACTGAAGAATTTGAGGGGGTTTGCAGCCCCATGGAGGGAGCAACTGTATATACCAGCCAGACCCCCCAGCCCTGAGCTCTGGGGATTGGATGACCAACCAAAGAGTACACATGGAGGGACCCATTGGCCACATATGTGGCAGAGGATGATCTTGTTGGACATCAGTGGGAGGAGCGGGCCTTGGGCATGAGGGTATTCAATGGCCCAGTGTAGGGAAATGCCAGGGTCGGAAGACTAGAGTGGGTGGGTGGGTGAGCACCCTGAGAGAAGCAGGGCAGGGGCGATGGAATAGGGGGTTTCTGAAGGGGAGACCTGGAAAGGGAAAACATTTGAAATGTAAATAAAGAAAACATCCAATGAAAAAAAAGAAAAAGATACCTGAACCTTACAAAAGTAAACTGTAAGAGAAAACTAGACCACTCAATATCAAACTCACAAAATAGATTTTAGCAAAGAGAGGCAAAGTTTGTACTCAGTCACCTGAGACTCTCTACTTCCTTGAAAATTATGAGACAATTAAAAAAATTAATTTAGCAAGTGTTTCTTGAGTGTTTATGTTCCAGGATGAGTTCTTCTGACAGGAATGCAAAATGAAGAGTTCCCAGTGGGACTGTTGCTTTAATAGGGAAAAGAAGGCATGCCAACCAACAAGGGGAAGAGATCATCCCAGCTTCAATATCTAATTTTCAACTTTTTGAGTTCTGATAATTATCCATTTGTTCTTTCATTTAATCTTTTTATGATTTAAAAAGTACGCCTTTCTATCATCTTTATTTCTTTACTCATAGATGAGGCTTAAAATTATTCTCTAAATTTAATTTCATAAAGTTTATTAGAGAAGCAGTGGCAATACTACATAGGAAAAAAAATGAAAAAAACCCTGCTCATTTGCATTTTATTTTCCTTAACTTTAATTGTCTCCTTTCACTAAATAAACAGAAAGATTGGCTCTTAGAGCCCACTAAGGCTTTGGGGCTGTACCTCACCTGAGGCTGGCAGTTCTGTTCATTATTATACCACTTCTCTTCTAGGGCAGGATCTCCCCCCTCTCCGTGATTGTCTATAGTTTGTGCTCTTTGTCTTCTCAATTGGTCTGATAAACTTTTATCATGCATTATATTAAGAATATGTTTAAGATTTCAAAGTTATATTTGCATAAATATAGGCATGAATGCTATGAAGTAAGCATCGCCATATTTAATGAAGTTTTCAACACCTGAAAATAAGGACACTTATTAAGGGGTAACAATTTGAGAAAATTATATTAGTACATGATTAGGGAACTGTTTATTTGATTACACATTTAAATGAAGTTAAAGTATTTCTCTATAACTGTTGGACATCGCAAATTGTGTTACTAAAATGTGTACCTAGCATGTAGTTTGGTGTTAAAATTATTTTCCAGTGGTAAATATTTTAAGTCAAGTCTGTTTATATGACCACAATAAGCTTTTCTGTTACTATGAGATTTCTGCAGCTAGTATAATAAAACCTAGGAAACATTGAACAATACATTCACATAGGGGCAGCTCCTGAAGACCCTCTACATGCAGATGAGGCATCCCTAACATCTCAGACCAAGCCAATAGAAAGCATCTGCTTTTAGACCTCAACCCACCCCAAAATGTATATAAGACCCTGTCCAGAAGAAATAAATCATGAGAGTTATTTCATCTAATATTGTCTGAGAGCATTTGTCATAAAGAGCTGTAACATGGGGAAAAAAAGTTCTCACCCAAAACTTTCACTGCTGGAAGCTGCTCGAGCCACTGTGGTCACTTCCTGCTCAGTAGCCCAACTTTCGCTCCTAGCCACTGTACCACACTGACTCCAGAGCAGAAGAGACCAGGCAGTTCACCCATATCCAACTGTCCCTCTCTGCTTATGCCTGCCCACTCCAGGGCAGCAGCAGACTCAGAAGACTGAGTTCCCTACCCTTCTGAGAGTACAACTCTTTGACCACTCCTGCTGGGCCAGAGCTCCACAGACCAGCAGTAGTGATGTCATGTTTGGTTGACAGTTCTCTACTTTCTTGAGTATAAATATAAATTTAAATTATGAATCATATAAAATGGTTGCTGTACTTAAACAGCCTCTGTTCTTTCTTCCAAGGAGTATCTCTGAATATATTTATATACATAGCACAATCTTTTTTAACACACTGGATCACTTCTGACTGGGTGATCAGTAGGATACAATTAATGTAACCGTTGTGTGAATCCTGAGACAAGATCATAAAAGAGCCGGGCAGTGGTGGCGCATGCCTTTAATCCTAGCACTTGGGAGGCAGAGGCAGGTGGATTTCTGAGTTCGAGGCTGGCCTGGTTTACAGAGTGAGTTCCAGGACAGCCAGGGCTACACAGAGAAACCCTGTCTCGAAAGACCAAAATAAAAAAAAAAAAAAATCATAAAAGAACCTTAATTCTTGGTCTTAGCTCCTGGATCACAATTCCTGGAGAGAAACCAAAAGTATATACCAGAGTGATACTAAAACACCCATAGAGAAGAAGCCAGTGGACAGTAGTTGAAATTCCCCAGAACAGTCAGCATCCACTGTTGGCTATGATTCTGCCAGTGTGGGAGAATCTCATCAGTGTGGCCATTACAAGTCTCTACCCACAATCTCCCAGAATGCATTGAGCCATTCTTCCCAGCGTAATGTCTGATCCCAAGAGCTGAGGTAACTCATGATTACTGCTACTATAAGCCAGTCTGTTTTATGAAAGTTCATTTTCCATCAAAAAGCACCTACCACAGCATGGGGATCTTTCTGTGATATTGAGGTTGTGAAGAATGCTGAGCTATCCCTAAGAAACTCATGAGCAGTCTCTTCAAATGCGGCCATTAACTGCCTTTTGAAATAATAATATTTCATTTCTGGGAACCTTTTCTTTGTCCATTGTAGTAATATTTCCATCATGAAAAGCATTAGAGTTAAATGATTTTTTAATGTTTTTTGTAAGGTAGGTAGCTGAAAAGTTTGGTTGCAGGCATTCTTTAAAAACAGATTTCAACTCATGAGTATTACTCAAGAACTTGTTAAAATAAAAGAAAAATAAATACAGAAATGGTTATTTAAACATGGTGACTTTAGCCCTATCAGCCAGGGAACTAGCAGTGAGAAAACATACATTTTATTTATGCAAAATGAAGAGTATTTGAGGAAGCAGGCAGTTCCTTGATTCCCCCATCATAGATGCCGTTTCTATGATGTGAAGACCTTGTTATCACTTACAGCCTGTTTGTGAACTTTCTATGAAAGGTCAAACTGGAATTCATTACATTAGGAGTATTTTTTATGGAGTCATAAGTTCTGTCAAAAATCACTGCTTCTTGCTAAAGTTATTTGCTAAAATGTGCCCTGCAGTATTTAACAAAAGCGTTTCTTATACCAAAACTGAAGGAAAAAATGACAGGCAAATATAGGACATTCAGATGCATTTTTTGGAGTCAAGGAAGTAATTTCAGCCTTTGCCAGTTCATTCTGCTTTAGAGATTTTTACTGCCTTTACTCAAAATTAAACCCTGAAGAGATTGCATGGACTGGTGTTTCTACAGTTGCTGCATGTATTTCTGAAAGTGACTACTCTTAGAATGTTTGAATTCCTTGAACACAGTGAATATAGAATCATTTTTGTGGAAAGTCTGCATTAGTCTCAACCAACGCACCCATGATACCACATTCTACATACATAAGACTCAATTTCCATATGTACTAGTCAGAAAAACAAGATAAACATCAACATAATATACTATTAGTTGATCAGTGAAAACAGTCTCTGTCTCTCTCTCTGTCTCTCTCTCTGTCTCTCTGTGTGTTTTCCATGCATACAGACATATAAAGATTCACTAAGAATGAGCTCTGTAGAAACAAGCAATCTTGGTGTATATTTGAGTTAGAGATAAAGCATTTTTAAAAATAGAAGCTAGTTTTATTTTGCGGTTTGATTATAGTGATGTCTTCATTTCCCAAGAAGCTCTGCTTCCATAGTGATACTGATTTTTTAACTGTATATACTTAAAGAACATGATGATTTCATAAGCATATTTATTGTAAACTAATCACCCAAATAAGGATAATTTACGTACTCATCAGATTGCACAGTGACTTTACTTTTGCTAGAGTTGACCTGCTTAGCAAATTTCAACTTTGCAGTATGTTAAGCACTGGAGGCAATACCTGTGAGGAAAACCAACCATCACTTTCCAGATGTACAGGAGGATGCTAAATACCACAGCATTTTCTACACAGAGTCCTAGATCTGCTAGGACAGTGGTTTTTAACCTTTCTCATGCCACAACCCTTTAATACAGTTCCTCATGTTGTGGTGACCTCAACTCTAAAATTATTTTTGTTGCTACTTCATAACTATAATTTGGTTACTTTTATGGATCGTCATGTAAATATCTGATATGCAGGATATCTGATATGTGACCCCCCCCAAAGGGATCATAATCCACAGGTTGAGAACCACTGTTTGAGTTAGTTTTACACAAACTTAGCTGCTATTGTAGGCATCCAATAAGATGAGTCTCTCAGAGTTGAAACAACTTTATTACTCATAGAAAGGCAGAAAGAACTGTATCCCAATGATCCAAATTCCTGGTGCTCACAGAAGTTACAGAAGGTGGGTAAAGACACATCCTCACCATGCACCGCACTGCACTTAAGTGGAAGGACCACAATATACCCTCTTCTCAGCTTTATACTCTGATGGGTCTTAGAGACTACTAAGTTGTCTAAGAGGACATCCCATTCCAGGGCAAATGAAGCTTGGATGTTTCTGATGGCTCTTTACTATCTCACACTACTTTATTCTTAGTACACTCTGATTGGAACCACAGGGAAGATGAGGGCAAAGCTAATTGCTGAGACTCATTTAGGAACTTGCCTTCTTGCATAGCTCAATATGCTCACCTATGGTTATTATACTACATTTTTGTCTCCAGAGCACATTCATCTTGCATACTTTTTATGTTCAGAAAGAAATCAGTGATAGTGACATTATGTGTCAAGTTGACAGGGCTAAATGATATACACTACAAAATATAATTTTGGGATGTATCTCTGAAGATGTCTGCAGAGGAAACTAGCATTTGAATGTCAAGTGAAGATCTCCCTTTCGAGAGCAGGTGTACATCATCCATTCCAGAAGACAGAGAGCCAGGGGAAGGGCAAGCTTGCTCCTGGACCTGAGCTGAGGCAGCATATCCTCGTCCTTGATTATCAACCCTCTGGGTTCTTGGTTTTTTATTCAGATCAGTGTTTCTATCAACGCCCCCCGACTGCAAATTCACGTGGGTCCTTCAGATAGTGCCAACTTACATTGCTGGTTTCCAGCTTTTCTGATATGAAGTTAGCAGATCTTATGGAGTGCAACAAAGGACAGCCTACTGCATGGAATTGTTACTGGAATGCATTTGAATCCAAAAGACTCTAGTTGGATTTTAAAGCTCTTGTTTTCTTTTACAATGAGTTTTAAGAACACATGAGTAGTTACAGGAAAGGAGATGAGTTTATTAAAGGAAAGAGACAGATGAGAATGTAACTGTGCCAAACCTAGACCAAAGCCTTACCGCGAGATAGGAAAAAAGGGCTCCTCCTGATCTTTTATGAGCTACTGCATAATATCCACCTCTCCCAGAGTTAGGCATCTTCAGCTTTTCTAGCGTATGTTCTGTTTATGGAGCCCAGGTAAGGAAGGACTTCTAGACTTCCTCCACTTTTGCACCTTGTATGTGGATTTCTTTGATATATTTCTCTGCCTTATTCCTTATTCGCCTACCTCAGGATCTCAAAGAGATAAAAAAAAAGGGTGGAGCTGAAAAATATATTAAAAGAAATGAGATTAAAATTCTCCAAGTTGGACAAAGTATATAAGCATAAAGAATTATAGTGGGGAATGAGCTAGGGACTTTAAGAATCCAAAGAAATTCAGTCTCTGACACAATGTGGTAAAACTTCTGTGAACTAATCATGAAGAAAAAGTATCTCCTGAGCAGTAAGAGAGAAACAACATTTTCTCAGCACAGAAGAAATGAAGCAACATTTATCAAGAGCTGAAGGCAAAGACCTATCCACCAAGAAAAAAATGTAACATGAAAATGTTACTTAGAAATTCAGGGGGAATCAAGAGCTTTCAGATGAAGCAAAACAAAATTGTTTACAGTTTTGCAGCAGATTTACTCTGGCAGAATGACTAAGAACACTCTGCAAGCAAAGAGATGATAAAAAGAAGTTTTAGCATATCATAAAGTTCACAATTTGCAAAAAAAAAATACATGGTTGATTTTTCATCTCTCCATTTTAAAATACATGGTTCATGGCTCTTAAGGATTGTTTCCCTGTTAGAGGTGGGAGTAGTTATGTGTAGAGGGAATATTTAAGATTATTACCAATAAAAGAGTAAACAAATATGAAGGTATATGCTAGAGCATTTGAATGACAAAATAGATAGCTTAATGATGAATAATTATCTTTATATAGCAATTCTATCAGCCAACTAATGGAAATTTACATATAGAGAAAAAATACTGTCTAAAAGCAGAATTTAAAAAATGATCAAATGGCTCATAGGAAGGGAGAATAAGAAAAAATTAATAATATCCTCCCTCCCATGGCATGCTGTAATCCTACTATGCCAATAATTGCATTAAGTACATATATTTTATATTCCATAATTATTATACTACATGGAAAATTGAATTTAAAATGCTGTGCAACACCATGATATTTAAAAATGAACTTGAAAGTATGAAAAGAGAAGAAAAGAAAATGAAATATATACTAGCAAAAATCAATTTAAGGGGGTTGGTGAGGTGGCTCAGTGATTGTAAGTACTGACTGCTTTTCCAGAGGACTGGGGTTCAGTTCTAAGCACCTACATAACAACTCACAACCTTTTGTTACTCCAGATCCAGGGAATCTAACTCTCACACAGATATGAATGCGAACAAAAACACCAAATAAAATTTAAATTAAATAAATAAATTATTTAAAAATCATATCAGGGAATGTTGCATACATCTCATATAAAGTAGTAAAGAATTTGATATAGGCAGGGAAAGACATTGATAATTGATAAGATGACCAACCAGGTATTAAAACAATGTACAATGAAAGGGATCTATCAATAAAAAGACCTAGTAGTACATCAAACAGGAGACTGTACCATATTTAAAACATTAATTTTACAATTTTAAATTGTATAAATCTACTATAAGATCTAGAAGTTTTCACTAATGGATACTAATATTTATGTAAAAAGATCAACGCCAGCTTTAGGTAATTTAGAAGAAGAGACAATATTTTCAAAATTGTTTTTGAAAACTAGTATTATCAAAAGACAATGATAGAGATAGATATACAAATAGAAAAAGAGGAAAAGTCAAAGAAAAGAGAGACAAAAAAGGAGAACTATAGAAACAATAAATTACTGGCATAGACATATTGATCATTAACAAATAAAATGGTAGTAAATATAGTTTAATAGTTTATAAGATATACCCAAGGTTGCAAAGTGAGGTTTAAGATATATGCAGTTAACTGAGGATGAGAGAAGAAGATGAAGTCATCTATCTCAATAACCGGAGATGAAGAGAATAAATGCTGATGTTGATAGATGTAGAGAAAAATCTATAAGAAGGTTCCCAATGAGATAGAAAAGAAGGGAAACATTGAATTTGATGACATCTATTGAAAAGGTACAGAAAACGTTGCCTAGAGTAATGAACTTGAGTTGGCTCCACCTCACCACTGGTAGTTAACATTGTGTTTGAATGGATACTTAGCCAGTGAAATAAGCAGTGCTCATCATTTAAATACTTCTGTAACTATAGTACTAAAGATTATGTGACATTGGTTGACAGGCTGATTTGGAAGGACAAACTCAGAAACAGATCTATAAAAATTCTTCTGCAGGTCTTTTATTTATTTATTTATTTTTTCCTCCTTTTTTATTTTTGATACTTTATATACATTTCCAATGTTTCCCCTTTTCTGAGTCTCCTCTTTGTATACCCCCCATCCCCTCCCCAACCCGCCTCTAGGAGGGAATTCCACCTCCCCCCCCCCCGTCCACCCATCTCCATTTTCCCGCCTTGATATTACCCTTTACTGAGGTCTCTAACATCCTCAGGCCAAAGGGCCTTTCGTCTCTCCCTGATGGCCATCGAGGTCATCCTCTGCCACATATGTGGTCCAAACCATAAGTCCATCAATGTGTATTCTTTGGTTGGTGGTCCGAACTCCAGGAGGATTGGGGGAGGGGGGGAGGTCAGGCCCATTGACTCTCTTGCTCCCTCCATGGGCTGCAAATTCCCTCAGCTCCTTCAGACCTTCCTCCAACTCCTCCATCTGGGACCTCACTCTCAGTCCAGCGATTACTGGTAAGTGAAACTTGGGCGTTCTGAACTTTTGGGCTAATATCCGCTTATCAGTGAGTACATACCATGTTCCTTCTTTTGTGACTGAGTTACCTCACTCAGGATG
>CM052715.1:6771040-6808973 GCA_028551405.1 Uromys caudimaculatus
GAGGTTTCCCCCTGCAAGTGAGATCGGGAAGTTTCGGAGTCTTTCTGTTCCCGGGTTCTCAGGCCCCGGATCCCGGCATATCCGGGCGGGTCTGGGCGAGAGGTACTGCTCCCCTCAACCCCACTCACAGTCCTTCCAAGTTCCTGTGAGGTTACCTTTCTATGGTGCTCCTTGGCTACCGACTCCTGGTGTCCTGCAGGTCTTTTAACACAGGCTTTTTTTTCTTTTCTCTTTCTTTCTTTCTTTCTTTCTTTCTTTCTTTCTTTCTTTCTTTCTTTCTTTCTTTCTTTCTTTCTTTCTTTCTTTCTTTCTTTTTTGTTAATGGAGAAATTATCTTTGCCAAAATGGTGTTAGGGAAACTTAGTATGAGGTAGATAACCATAGTTTAAAAATAGACAGAAAGCAAACAGGTATTGGTCTAAATCACACAACTCAAATGAATGCTAACTCAAAACAGAACACAGAACTGATAAACACAAAAAGTATAAAATAATTGATTTAAAAGGAATAGGAAAATTGTTAGAACTTAAAACTAGGAAAAGAGCTTGAAACTTGAAAAGTTGAATCCGTACAAAATACTTTCTTTAACCTTTTCCTGTTTTGTAACTTTTTCTCATTGTCTCTTAATAAACATATGTTCTCATTGCTTGAATGCAAAGAGGGGAAGAAAACTCTCATACATGGAATCTCATTCAACATTAAAAAATATAGCGATGCAATTGGAAAGTCTATCAAAAGCATGAAGATACTATCTGCTGAAGAAAATCTATGGATGGCAACTAAATTATGAAAGTGTGGTTTTTGACTGGCCAAATGAAAGTATAAAATAAGAAAACACTCAGCTGTAACTATATTTTATCATAATATCTAATTAAAGAAATGAAAACAGTAACGTTACTAAAATTGTAAAGAAAGTAGAACACTCATGTGTTGCAGGTGGCACTGTCAGCTGTGCCATCCATTTTGAAAACAGTTGGCAGTCATAAAAGAAAACCAAAGTGCTAAGCCTGCAACTGCAGCTCACCCTAGTAATTATATTTGGAGAATGGATTCCCACAATTGACATCTTACCTTTACTTCCAAATCTTCCCACCAGCATTTATAGCAGTATTGTTTGTAATGGCCCCAAATAAGCAACTCAGATGTCAATGGCAGAAGACCACATACTGTAATTTACATAGTAATGCACTTCTAGAAACAGAATGACTGAAATAGATAGCAGATCATAGGTTGCAAAGTGGTAAGGGGTTGGTGATGTCTCCTAGTATCATCCCCAGTGGTAGATGGTGGCTAATAACTTGACCATGAAACTGTAGCGAGATTTGCACAACTTAACCACTGAGGAAAATCAGATGAGCTGCATACAGGTTCTTACTGCATAGTTCTCAGAATTGGGTATAAATCACAATTATTTAGATACATAACTTAATTCAAACAACTTTCTTATGTGGTTTATATATAATAATAATCTAATACACAGATTGATAATGTTCTGTATACCTTTATTTATTTACATAATTACTCTAACTTCTTCATGCTTTGTAGACCAATAGATGTGAAGAAGAGTTTCATTAGAAAAAAAACTATGAATTCCTGATTTAAGTCCCAATCCAAGTCCCAATGAAATACTATTATATTTTTCTTAAAAGGATTTTAAACACAAGTGAAGGCAGACACACGAGATTCTGTCATACAGGAACAAGTTAAATGCTCCAACTATCTTGATTTACATCCTCGGGGACCACTGAGTCCTATTGCACCACATTGTGTGGATATTCCAATTTCACAGGTTGTAAGAGCCTCTCCATTCTATTATCCCTTTATTTTCAGTAGAACTGCATGTAATTGCTAGGGTGTATATTATTATCACCTGGTTTTATTTCTTACCTGAAGAAATAAAACAGGACATCCGGGAGTTTAAGTGAACTCACCTAAGTGCCCATGGTTAACAATTATTACAAGTTCTAGAATTTCACCTTTAAAGAAGTTCTTCTGATTCCTGGTGCTTCAAAGTGATAACTGTCTTTTTTTCTTATCGGGTCATATATAACAGTAACTTTGCCAGACTGGAAGAAGTGTGAATCTGTTCTTTTGTGAAAGATGCCGCTTTTAATATAGGAGCTCCACCCCTTCTTGAAGTCACAAGAAAGTCGGCTGTGTCTATAAGTTTTCTTCATCTTAGTTCATGAGTTATAAAACTTGGTTAGTTCTATATGATCAAGGGCATTCAAAGACATCCACTAATTTTCATTTGGAAAAATAAAATCAAGCTAGCCAAGTCATTTTAAAGTTCCATTTAGCATAACTTTGGGCAGCAATAAGTGCTTCTAAAAGAATAAGAGTAGATCTCATTTTGACCTGAAATTTATTACATTAAAGGAAGCACAGGAGTGGGTCTTCATTAGCAAGATTATCAATTTGCTCAACATTTTGAACTGAAATTATTTTCTTATCAGAGAAAGGAACCTGGACCGAACCAGTCTGTTTGTCGGCCTCTGCAGCTAGACTCAAGTGACATTCTTCTCTGACAGTTCCTTAGATTCATTATCTTATCAATACAAAGACTCTGTATCCCAGCTTCAGATTCTCAAGAGCTTTTGAAACACGTTGTGTTTCTAATCTTTTGTTGTTGTCATTGTTAAACCTACACACACACACACACACACACACACACACACGCACACACACACACGCGCACACACACACATGCACGCACACACACACACACATACACACGAGAGAGAGAGAGAGAGAGAGAGAGAGAGAGAGAGAGAGAGAGAGAAAGACAGAGCAAGAAAGTGATAAAGAGTAATACATGGCCTGAGAATTAATATTTAGTAATTAAGATTGAACTTAAAGAATGTATGTAAATAGAGGTTTACTTTACTTAGAATGGAAAGATCTGGCAACTTGATGTCATTAAAACTTCCATACATTATGAACTTATTGCCATTTTTTAATATTTAATAATTTATATGGAATGAGTGACACAGACATGTTGATTCTTATTTTACACAGTGAAACAGAAAGTTCATTTGCTCACTCTTATTCCTTCATGGAGCCTTCCAGCAAAACCTAGATGAGGAATAGTTGGGTGCATGCTAAGATGAAATACTTCGAGATGAAGTGGCTATCTGCACCCTAGGGTAGGAAGCAGGCCATAGGAAGGTAACTGTGCTCCTTAAACAAACAGGAATATTAACAGCAACAGTACAGTTTCTTATAATAACACAACGTCATGCTATTATTTTGGAGATTTTATTGAGCTGCTTCATAATCATTGCTTGTTGTAGGTAGAATGTGTCAAAAATCTTTCAACTATCAACCCAGAAATTTGTAAGTTGAGTTTAATTTGTGATATCTGTATTGCTGTGACAAATTCCCGGGGAAAAAGCAAGAAAAGGGCATCATAGTATATAGGAAACAAGTACACAGACACAGACACACACAGACACACACAGACACACAGACACACAGACACACAGACACAGACACACACAGATGAGATAGAGACAGATAGATGGAGAGAGAGAGAGAGAGAGAGAGAGAAAGAGAGAGGGGGAGGGAGGGAGGGAGGGAGGGAGGGAGAATGTTTTTGTAAGCTGGCTTCTTTCTTTTTTCATTTTTTATTCCATCTACAGTCTGCTGCCACCCACATTCAGGTAAGGCCTCCCCTTAGTCAATGATGTCTGGAAACATTCTCCAGACACACAAATGTGTGCTTTACGCATCTCCCAGGAGCATCTCGGTCTAATTTATTTGACAATCAAAGAAAATCACATCCTCTCACTGATATTCTGTGCTCACCAAATGACCCTGCATGGGAAATCACTTGTTTCCTTTTGCAGCATAAAAGGAAACTTCGATTTACTGATTTGCCGAGTCAGTTTGAAATCATGTAAATATGCCATAAATACTGAAGTGATCAAGATTCATCCTGGGGTCACCATTAAAGGAACATTTCTAACCAGATTTAGTAGCTGTGATTCTCATTATTTTGACTCCAATTACTAGAAAGTTTTTCAAATTTTACAGCCCTTCTTAGTTATACTTGAAATTTTTCTTTATTTGATATACTTAAATTTAAAAGAATGCTTATTACAAATATAAAAAACAAATAATATTACCACATTCATTTACTTAGTATTTATTGGTGACGTAACTACCATGTTGTAAGTATTGACTTGAATATTGATTGACTTTTTGGATAAAATATAACCTGTTCTGTTACATTTGAATTTCAAATAAGCAATGACTTCTTTTCCTTCCTTCGTTCTTTTCATTTCCCTCTCTGACTTGCCTTCTTTCTTTTTCCTTTCTTCCTTTCTTTATTCTGTGTTTCCTTATTCCATTCCTTGCTTCCTTCTCTTTTCCTTCTTGCCTGAACAGTGCGTCCCTTGAAAGGATTTCAAAACTTTTCATATGTTATCATTTAAAAAATGTGATGAACCGTTTTCTTTTTTACTCTATGTCAAAACAGGTTTCACAAGCTTTGATAAGCAAACCATTACATATCTTTTATGTTTATAAAAACCCAACATAAAGGTTGGCAGTAGATAAAAATCAACATTTGTTATCTGGAGAGATGACTCAGTAGTTAAGAGCACTGACTGTTCTTTCAGAGGTACTGAGTTCAATTCCCAGCAACCACATGGTGGCTCACAAGCATCTGTGATGCGCATCTGATGCCCTCTACTGGTGTGCCTGAAGACAGTGACAGTATACCCATATACATGAAATAAATAAGTATATCTTTAAAAAAAAAAGAAAAGATTGCAGTCAATAGATATAATTTTTAGTTAAGAGCTATAAAAATGAAATATATAACGGCCAACTGTAGTAATTCAGATTATGTGGTTGAGATCATATTAAAGTAGTAAACACATCTGAAATGTGCTCTATGTTTAAAGTTTGTAGAGCAGGATGGGTATTGCTGTATTCAGAGAAAGGGAAGAAACTGTCTACTGTTTGCAGAGTTGAAGGTCAAAGGGCAGAGTAAGTAGGAAGTAAGGTTAGAGGTATTGAAGGGTCACAAAAGTTACTCAGCTTTGGTGTTAGTAGAATTCATTCATGGGAAACCCAGCACAATACAGAACTTATAGAGTAGTAACAAATACTTTTTTCATATAAAAGATCATAGAAATGTGTATTCGAGAGAGCACTGGATGTGGCAGAAGTTTTATAGACAGAATAAGCATGTGAGAAGTAAAATAGACATGAGAATAGGTCATGAAAGACATGGGATGCACACTCTCTGGCTGAAATAAGAAAATGCAGGATGAGAGGTAGAGAGGCTGCAGGCTAAGACTTTGCAATACTGTTTTATGCTCTCTTGGGGTCACACACATAGAGAAAGTAGCCAGTAAGAGAGATGGACCAGCATGGTCTAGAGTAAAAGAATCTGAACTGAGAATTTAATCACACAATCTTTGAAATGCAATTTATCTGTTGTGGAATAATTTCTGAACTTGGTATCTTAACCACAGCATCCACTATTTACACATGCAAAATTTTGATTTAACAGGTTTGTATTCATCATGCCATGTCAAATCCACAATTTCTTGAATAATTTCATTCCACATGTTTGATACTGTTTATATCTCTTTTTCAGAATCTGGAAGACAATTCAGGCAAGTTTATGTGAAGTTGTCATTTCAAGCAATGGCCAAAAAAAGGGAGGAGCCATGTTCTCTATACCTTGTTCAGGTGAGCTGGGAATTTTGTTTGTTTTGATTGAAGAGCTCATCCAATAGACAAATAATAAATGAAACTAAATATATTTTGGATTAAAAGAAAAAAAACTTGAACTATAAGAGGAGGTCCTTATAAGAATTTCTCCATAATCAAGTACCAAGCCTGTTTCTTACAAGTCTAATCACTCTTCAGACTTTATCAGATGCCTTAACTCACTTAGGATAAGAACACATAAGAACTTTCAGTTTGCTGGGAGTCATGGTGCACATTCTTACTCAGTGCACTTAGGCAGCAGATTTAGGCAGATCTCTGTGAGTTCTAGAGCAGTCTGGTCTACATAATGAATAGTAGACACAGTAGTCAGCCGGAGCTCTGTAGAGAGACCATGACTCAAAAGCAAACGTTACTGTTTAAAAATAACTTTTAATGCTTTATGGAATAAAATTGAACATAAAATTTGTGAATGTGATTGAGAAACAATAGCTTTAGCTGAATCTGACTGATAAAAATGATAGAAAAAAATTCTAAGTGAAAAGTGTCTAAGCAGCATTTAACAGTGCATCAAAATACTGTGGCCAAATGGGGTTTATATCAGAAATTCACTTAACAAAAATACTAATATTATTTTCAATAAAATATTAAAATAATAACTACCTAATCATAAATAACTTAACATTACCGGTGTTTAAGAAAAGAAATCATTTGTCATAAAATATATAAAAATTATATTTTTAGCTAGAAAACATACTCTATTAAAATTCACTTTGTAAATATAAATTTAAAAATTTAAAGTCAGAGAGGTGACATAAACATCATTCTTAATTTTATTCAGCATTTCTTTCGATCCTAAAAAAACCCATATAGATAAAGACATGTTCAATTTATCTTCTCTCTGCTCCTCCTTCTCTTTTGTCATCTTTCCTTCCTCCAACCCATTTCTCAAGTTATACCACATAAATAGTCCCTCAAAATTATCTCACATTTTCAGAGGAATTAGGCAAAGCAGAAGGGTGTCAAATCAATACACAGAATAAACAGTTTTGTTATCAGTAATAATTACAGAGGAGTAATGCCTACCTATATCTAATGAATATTATAAAATACTTGTGGAATTCCAGGGTATGTGTCATGCTCAGGATTAGTTAACCAACTCAACTCCATGAACTCTTTTAAGATTGTGAGGATGATGGGTCAGTAGGGAGGAGGGAGAGTCGTGGAGGAGTGATGGAAGGAAAATGAATATAATCAAAATATACTGTCTGAAATTCTCAAAGAATAATTTAAAAACATTTAAAAAACATTATTTAAAAATATGTGATTCAATTATAAAAAGGCCTTTGAATATCATATCTTTGTTCTTTAGGAAATAAAGTAATAAAATGAATTCTTACACAGGTTATCATGGGCCAGCCTATACAATGATTCAGTCCTCTGCAACTACGATTGACGAAGTAGAGATAGAGGAAGTTATTGTTGCTAAGTTTAAAAATATAAAAAGGGCTGGGCTGTAGCTCTGTTAGTACAGTGACTACCTAGCATGTATGGAAGTCTGGGTTCCATCTCCAGCACTCCGTAAGCAGGGAAGGGCATGCATGTTTACAAGCCCTACACTGGGGAGAGCAGCAAAGACGCTCAGAAGCTGAAGATTACCCTTTGCTATACAGCAAGTTTGAGATACATAAGAGTCTTATTTAAAATAGAAAAAACTAAAATGAGAAAGCAAAACTGTAAAAAGACAGCATGTCACTTCTAGGGTCATGTCTATCATACATTCAAAGCTGTGTATTAAATCTAGACGGTTTGATCCAAAGTTCATAGCATTAATCATTAACATACATTGCTTTTCTCTGACCTAACATGAGTTTATCTATCTCAAATAAAAAGAATTCTATGATAATATCACTTCTTAGTATTTCTGCATTAATAAAATAAGTCTAAAATTAAATGACTTGATAGAAAGATATAATTTCTCAGATGTTCTATGTTTTTCTCACACAATGTACCCGGATTACAGTCTTCCCTCCCACTGCTCCACCCGGCTCCTTCCCACATCCTCTCTCTTCCAGATTCACTTCCTTTCTGTCTCTCATTTGTTTTTAAAAGAAGCTTCTGAGGCATAATAATAAAATAAAATAAAATAAAATGAGACAACAAAACCACATCAGATTAGTACAAACAGAAGGAAAAGAGCCTACAAGAAGGCTCATGAAACAGAGGCCACTGGCTTGGCATACTCAAGAATCCCGTAAAAACATTAAACTGAAAGGCATAATATATATGCAGAGGATCTGTAGGTTAAAAGCAAAAAGAAAAAATATGTAAATAAAATTAAATTTAATTAAAATAAGATTTTTTTAAAAAAGTCCTAACATGACACTGTGAGACAAAGAATCTCCAATAATGCCACTTGAGTCCATTTTTTGTTGGCCCTCTAAGCTGCGCATGCATCCTGCCATTAAAGTTTGTTTCCACAGTGAGATGCCTTTAGAGAAAACTAAATTTTCCTTTCAATGGGTTATCAATTAGAGATTGTTTCTGGGTTAAGGACGGGGACATGTCTGCTTCTTTCAGCTCTAGGGGTCTGGCTATCGGAGGTCTCGAGCATGCTCAGTCTGTGCGTTCATTTGTGCAACATTCTCGTCGATTTAAAGGGATGTGTTTTCCTGGTGTTCTCTATTCCCACTATCTCTTATTCTTTTCCACCTGCCCTTCCACAGGGTTCCCTGATCCCCAAGGGGAAGAAATTAATGGCACAGCAAGGCACTGCTCTATGAGTATAGCAGAATGATCCTAGGAGTCATTTTCTTGTTTCTTTGTTTTGTTTGTTTTTGTTTTGTTTAGTTTAAAGGACAGTGATATTTGGTTTTACCCTCTGGCCCTAGTTTGTCTAATCTCTGGTCCTGGTCACTCAAACAATGTCAGTTATGTGTTCTGTCTCATAGTGTGGTCTTTCATTCATAGATAGTGCTTTGTGCCAACATAGCACTAGTATATTCTGAGACAGGACACCATTGTAGAAAAAGGGTTTGTGGCTGGTTTGGAGTTTACTTTTCTCCTTTGGTAGTGTGTGTTGCTTCTATACCCAAGATGCTAGCATGTAAGGTAAAGCCTCATGAACCAGCTTGGCTTCTCCATGTTCTGTGAATCATGTATGTGATGTCTTCAGAAATTGAGCCTTGCTGTCAGTTTGTGGACTGCAACCTATAGTCTTGGAAACAGCCTGAGTTGTTTGGGTATTCTCATGGGAACCACTGGAAAAACAAATAAAATAGAGGTAACACAATCCTAGTAGTATAAGACTTGGTGACAAGAGACAACTAGTTAGGGCTCTGTCTCTCCCATTATTTGACTATTTCATTTAGTTTACTTTCACACATACACACATACACACACACACACACACACACACACACACACACACACACACATATATATATATATATATCCATCTTTCCTCGCCCTTCCCATTTGATCCTTCCATTCTGGCCCTATGTACCCATCCATAACTGTCTATTCTTACCACCTTTCCTAGGGAGATCTATTTGTACCTACCCCCACAAGTCCCTGACTCTTTACCTAATCTCTGCAGTTCTATGGATTGTAACTGGGTTATCCTTAAGTTAACTACTAGCACCCACATATAAACAGATACATACATTATTTGTTTTTCTGAGTCTGGGTTCCCTCACATAAGTTGATTTTTTTTCCTAGCTTCATACATTTAAAAGTATTTTTCATAATTTCTTTCTTTTAATGGCTAAGAAATATTCCACTGTGTAATAATTTGGAATGTATAGAACATGTAAATATATGAGTATTTTTCTATTTATAAATATGTGAAATAGCATCATAGGTATATTGGACACAGTGATTTTAATCTTCACAGGCAACGAAAGGTATGCAGGGAAAGCCAGAGTGTTTAGAAAATAGGTTAATGAAGAGGCTGAGTGAGTAGACACCAGAGCAGTGCCTGCAGCTACTCACAGGGTCTCCTGCAGACACAGGGACGCTGCCTGAGCTACCACAGCCCAGACAGGATGGAAGTGCACCCTCATCCCCTGGCACCCTATGAAGAGGACGGCACTACCCCCGTTTTGGTGTAGGGCTGCAGGGCTTTCACAATTTTCTTCTTAGAACAGATGTGCTTCATTCCACTTCTAGAAAACAGTGTGTTCAGAAAGCCACATGCCAAGGAGAAATATTTGAAAATTTAAATCATTCATTAAAAGCTCTATCTACTATAATTGGCATATGAAATACTAATTATTATTAATGAACAAAATATTGGACTTGACTTGCTATTTCCACCCCCCCACACACACATTGTCATTTCCTTTTCTACTGTCCAGTCTTCTCCTTGCTCAGTATCCTACAGGATCTCCTCCACTTGAATGTTTTTCTTCTTCTTTTCTTAAGTTTCCACATATGAGAGAAAACCTGACAATTGTCATTATGGGTTTAGCTTATTTTTATTAACGTGAAAAGCTCCAGTGTTTCCTCATTTCCCCATAAATCAAAGGATGCCATTCCTCTTTATTACCAAATAATATTCATTGTCTATCTATCCATCTATCTATCTATCTATCTATCTATCTATCTATCTATCTATCTATCTATCATCTATCTATCTATCTGTCTATCTATCTATCTGTCTATATAGCGATAGATATTTACTATAGGTGTAAAGTTCCCCACTCCCTCCCTGATGGCTACCACAGCTGTGCCTTGTAACAGCACAGCACGCACATGAGTGTGCAGGTGTCTCTTTTGTACCTTTACATCATTTTCCTTTGATATACACCAGGAATGGGAAAGTCAGACTAAATAGTTTTACTTCTTCTATAGAAAGAGGAATTTGAACACTTTCTCTAAATTGCTTCTTGCTTCTACTGTATGAACTCATAATTAGAATCTCTTAAAGCCCTTTTCATTTTCCTTGTAGTATGGATATGTAATTAAAACTTAAATATTAAGTAAGAGACCTCAGAGGAAAGATTAAATAAATATGTATTTCTATAATTATACCAACTACTAAAGTATTATAAAGTAAGTTGTGACAGTGAGAAGAGATGGCTAATGTAAGAAATTGTACACAATTAAGGTAATTATCAATAACTTGACTATGTGTCTGATTTAAGTGAAGTTTCCAACTAAGCATACCTATTTACTAAGCATTCTTATATATACCTGTAAAATCCTAATCTAAAGTATTTTTCTAGTGTTATCTGAGATTTTTATTACTGCAATAATATACCTTAATCAACAAATTCATAAAGAAAAAAGTACATTAGAAATTTCAGTGTATGGCCACTTGATCTTGTTTCTCTGAGTCTTTTATATTGTAGCAAGAGTACGTGCCAGAGGAGACCTAATTCATTTCTGAATTGCTAAGGAACAAAGTATGAGCAAAAAGGGCAAAGGATTAAGGACTATTTTTAAGAACACAGTCCCGATAATCAAAATTCTTACAATTAGGCCCATCTCTAAAGGTTCAACCAGCACCAAACAGCACCACATGGTGTAATCATACCTTCAAGACATGAGCTATGGTATATTCTAGACCCAAACAATAGCAGGTATAAACTCCTGGCATATGGTATCTTAAATATCAGTGCAAACAATGAGATATTTAAATTTTGTTTGTGTACTTTGTTCTTTTGTTTAGCTCACCTGCCTCCAAAGTGTGCATTTACTGTCCTGTTTTTCAGGCCACATTGTCAGAGGCTGTACTTACAGGGATACATACTCAGATAGAGGATAGTATTCAGGACATTTATTGAAGAACAATATCTGGGGAAGAGCTAAGGTAACCAAATCTTTGGAAGAAAATAGGCTCTGTTATGGTTCAATCCCATGAAGGGAGCTGTGGAAACTGAGAACTGAGTTGTTTTGAGCTGATGCTAGGTAATGCAGGACTGACTAGGAAGTATGCCTGAAAACACATAGGACTTTTTTCTATGCATTTTTCTTCAGCTGGATAAGTCCTTTGGGACAGTTGACATCCATCCCTAACATTTAATGGAATCTGAATGGTACAGAGGCCACACTGCTTTATAGGAGTGGCTAATACTGGGCTATTTACCAATTCCATTCTACGTAGTACAGCTTAGAGTACTATCTAGTTAGATTTGAATCTAGATACTCAATGTGAAGCCTAAACCTGAAATCTCAAGAGATGAAAATGAGTTTCTGCCTGATGTGCACTCCTGTCATTTCTGATAATTCACGTAGAAACCTTCATAAGTTAGTCCAGGAATTTCTTCTTGGCAAATTCAGGCACATTCTTTGATAAAAGACCCATCCCTCTTCCACTGTAACCTGACCTAGGTCTCCGGTGAATGCCACTCTCTTCTGATTCACTACCTGAAAGATAGTGTCTCCGGTCTACCTTACTTCTTGATTTTTTCTTCCTCCTTCCCCATCCTTGTTTTTGCCTCTTACCTCTCTCCTCCTCTCCCTGCCTCCTGCCCTTCCTTCTTTCTTTCCATTCCTCCAAGACAGCCAGATTGCTTGTTGTAAAATCTCATTTTCTGTGTCTGGAGCCTTAACTACCCACTTTCTCCTACAAATTGACTTCAAGAGATTGATTGGAGGTTCTAGTGGGATTGGGCCACTCCTTCTATACTCTCAACCAAAGAACAGTCTTTCTACATTGGGGAAGGTCATCTTCTGAGAATGTGCATATTCCAGAGGAACACACATGGGGCCCGACTGCAATGAGAGGGGAAGGGAACACGTGTGACCCAGCTAGACAGTTTATTCAAGCCTGGTGACCTGGAAATGGCACTTGCTGCCAGGTGGCCCTAACATTTGCTTTTCAATGCATTTTCAGAAAGAATGGTTACAATTTAAACATCACTAATTATAAAATTACTGACAATTAGAAAATAAATAGAATATGAATAATTTTATTTATTTTATCATATGTTGGTCAATACTAATGAAAGAAAAAAGATTTCTTTATAGTTGACAAGATTTATGAGGTCTTTGGTCAGTTAATCATTTTATCAATTAACTTCCCTATCAAATTCTTGTAAGACTTGCTATGAGGGCCGATTATTTAATCCAAAATTCATGTATGTCCAGGTTGAGGGTTAAAGTTGAAGACGATTCATAACTTCAGCAACCAGATATAATAGAGCCTACCCAATTAAATCTGAACTTCAAATAATACACTGTTTTATAGTGTGAGTATGGTTCACACAAAATTTGGAGCATATCAGTAGTATAGTAATAGTGATAATAGTAATAATTACTTATCTAGTATTCAAATTTTATTATGCATCATGTATTTCTAGTTTCAAACTCTGATGAGGAAACAGATGTATCAAGCAACTTTGGAATTGGTTTTATATATTATCTGCAATGCTTTCCAGATAATACACAATAATTTGAAATTATTCTCTACTTATAAATCACAGTAAAAATATAACTTTGTTGATTTTTAAGAGATCTCAGAAAAAAATGTTGGTGCTGGGGATCCACCCTTGCCTTGATTTAGTTATCTTTTATACTGCATGTCGGGTTTGATCTGAGTTCTCATCTCTTTATCCTGTGTATTCTCTATGTTGTGAATATATATATATATATATATATATATATATATATATATATATGCCCAAAGTTTGACTTTACTATTGAGTTTTGATTCCAAAATTTGTGTTAAGACATGAGTTGTTTCCCAAGGTAAAATAGCATATTCTAAACTCGGACCAGGAGCCTGAGCTTAAGTTTCCAACATAAATCTTAAATTCTGACAAATACATCTGTTTTGTCTCTATTACAGCTAGTGCCTTTTCTGCTTCTGATGTTATTTAAAGACAAACATTCTTTGGCCATTTTGTAGGCCAGATATATTTAGGAATGTACTGCTTTTCCTCTTAGAATATAGATTCCAAGATCCTTGCCTTGATAGTGAATCTAGAATTGGTCCAGGACTCCTATTTTCATTTTGTCCTGTTTTGTTTTATCAATTCATTGAGTAATTCTGATTTAGCAACAAGGTTGGAGAGATGGCTCAGTGGTTAAGAAGAGTGACTGCTCTACCAGGGGAGCTGAGTTTTATTCCCAGAACCCAAATCAGACAGCTCACAACTTCTTATAACTCAGCTTCAGGGCATCTGAAACTCTTCTGGCACCTGCACACATGTAACACACATATGTGTACACATACACACAGAAAAATAAATCTTAAAAATGTTGACTTTCATAATTTCTTATGTAGATCATGTATTTTTATAGTTTAATCTACTCATTTTTGACACTTCATAAAGGATATCTTTTCAATAAACCCTTCAGTTGCAAAATAGTTGTAAAATTGACTAAAGTGTGATTTAGTCACAAAACACAACAAAAATTTCTTTTACAAAACTAGTGAGAAAATATCTACCCTGTGAAAATATTTCTATACTGCAAGTTAATTGGAGTATAAAATAAAAGGATGATTTGCAAATATTTTCAAATGAAATATGCATTTTCAAATGTTAACTTGATGATCAAAATATCTTGGAATGTTTCATAGACATTTTTCAAAATTAAATACAGAGAAAGAAATACTTTTATATATGTATGTATTTCCTTTCAGTTATAGATCTCCTGTCATCTATTTATCATTTATCACTTCATCATTTGCTCATCTCATCTGTACACTTAATTATTTTTGCTCGGGTGAGGAAGGGGTGAAAAGAAAAGTATCAAGTACTATTCTTCTGTAATCACAGTAAAATTTTATTTTCATCATAATAATGAGACAATTTTTGACTGTTTTAGACTGTGCCAATTTTATTTGTCTAATCATGAAGAAACAAACAACATTTATCTTACCAGATTAAGAAAAAATTAAAATGTTATTAATAGAATTTTATATTTTATATCATATTATTATGCTATTGTTGAATGTCATAAACAAGTTAGCCTAATAATTATTCTTCCATCCCATCATCCATTGAAGAGTTCTTGAGGCTACGTTGATACCTATGGTCCATGCTGCTGCAGACGGCCATGTCTGGGTCCATGGTTCTTCTGCAGCTTGGGGCTATGTTGATGCCTGTAACCCATCTTACCAAAGAAGACTATGCAAATATCTGTGGTCTCTCTGCTCCCTGAAGCCATGTTGATGTGAGTGGTTCCAGCTGCCACCTGAGGTTATGTTAATGTTCTTGGCCTGTGTTGCCACTGAGGACTATGATGGTATTATGGCCAATTCTGTGGCATAAAACTGTATTGATATCTGTGGTGTCTATTGTCACTGCAGACCATGCTGAGGTATGTGGCATGTACTGGAGACCATGTGGGTGTCTGAGATCCATACTGTTGCCAGAAACCACGTGGAAGTTCATGATCATACTCCTGCTGACTGTAAAGGGCAAGGAAGCTACTTTTGCCATGGTCCTGATGAGTACAGAATTGCAGTTGACAAAGAAGGACATAGAAGACTTTTGTACCAACCCTTATACTGATCCCAAAAAAGTAACAGCCTAGAGAAAAAGCTAATGAAGAAAAATCCTAAAAATTGTGATAAGGATGCTAAAGTGTAGTTCTCTACAACTGATGGCTTCTGAAGGGGCGCATATGAGGAAAACCTCAGTTTTCTTTAAGTATCTAGCCACCTAGAGTTTGGTCATGCTACAGATATATTTACTTTTTATCTGCTTCCTCCTCATTGTCATTCTTCTCCTCCTCCCCCTCCTCCTCCATCTCCTCCTCCTCCTCCCCCTCCTCCTCTTTCTCCTTCTCCTTCTCCTCCTCCTCATCCTTTTTTGGAGGGAGAGGTCACTAGAGTGGGGGCAGACCTGAGAGGACTGGGAAATGAGTGGGAATCAGGGTTCATGTAGTGAAATTCCCAAAATAATTAATAATAATATTATAAAGAGCAAAAGTTGTTGACTATGAACTCCATGGTAGGCAAAATACTAAGTATGGTGTTGAAAAGATAACTAAGATGACTCCCACTACCAAATAGTTTAAGTCTAGAAGGAATAATCATAATATTTGATAAGTTATCAATTAAATACTACAAATGGAATGTCAACATTTGAGAAGAATTAGAACAATACAGAAGAGGGTTACTATATCCACCTTAAGGACTTCTGCCCTACCCATGAAGAAGAAAGACATATGAGGCCTTGTAACTCTTCCAAGTCATCTTTTGCAACACTGGACTAGCAATTCAGTAAAAGAAATCTTATTCCTTATCAGACAATAAGATTCCTATAATTCATTATTATAAACATCATGGTTAATATTCTATATAGTAACCTATTTTCCTGCAGTTATATCTAATTGTAGATAAAATAAAGATATTGAATGGTAAAGCTGATTTTTCTGAATATTTTGTAGTTTTAGACAGAATTTATTAAGTTATAATTAACAGGGTTATACTGGTTAACATTTTCCTACAAAGAATAAAAATATGAAATTCAAACACAGGAAAAAATAACAAGGTAAACTAAAAGAAATTACTAAGGTGGAAACTTACAACAGGAGAAAAAATTTAAAATATGAAAAAAAGCAAAAAAATAAAAAAAATCTAATTTCCATTTCTAGGCAAAAATAATGTAGTGGGAAAACACATATATTGCTGAAGAGTTTGGCTCTTTGTAATAATTTACTTCCTATACAGTTGTTGATGCATCTTTGAGACACTCACTGTGTAGCCTTCGTGAATTTATAATCTTGCCTCAATCCCCCAAATACTGGGATAACCAGCTTCTATAAATCATCTTTTAAGAATGGTTTTGTGATTTTAAAATTCTTTAAAACCTAACTTCGGATCATGCGTGACTGGTGTCTAAAACATACTTGTTGAAGGATTCATGATAACATATTTGTAGGCTGTAGCGGAATTTTCCCCTGATTAATTGGTTGGATAATAAAGACGACAAGAAGCTAATCGTTGGACGAAAAGGAGAAGGAGGAAGTGGGCCTTCTGGGTCCTAGAGAGAAAGAGGGGATGCAGGAGGGAGGAATAGTCTTTTTTTGTACTGCAAGGCAGGTGCGAAAAGAAGCACGATGTAGATCAGGAACTGTTGGATCTGGTGGTGGAATTTGCCACTGGAAGATTTCTAACAGAATAGTTGTTGAGTTTAGGACGATAGATTCTGCGCCCAGCGGTTGTGTTATCTGTTGATTCTAAATTGATATTGTCTGATATTTTCCATTTGCTGCGACTGAGGTGGGCTGGAGGAAAAGAAATTAGCTGGGGCAGAATTTGGCCAGGCTTTGGAATGGGAAGATTGGGCTAGGTCCGAGCTTCAGGGTAGAGGTAACCACAGCCGAGTGAAGGCTGACGAGAACGCTCCTGTAGCTAGTGCCAGAGCGTAGCCGGTCACAGTGTGGATTGTTTTTTATAACTACATACTATGTAGTTATATATAGTTATATAGGCTATTGCACAGTTCTATACATTACACTCATTTTTGAGGTGTGGCTTCATATTTATGAAATTATATTTCTCATGCTTGTTTTTGACCTTCTAGCTTGGTCTTGTGTGCTCAGCAGAGCAGGAAGTGAGGATGTTATCCAGATGAACAGTGATTTAAGACAGGGCACCGTTTGAATTCAAAACAAGACAAAGTGAGTGGCTTTGACTCAGGTAGCTAAACTCTGTGCTGAAATTGCATTTTATTTTAATACCCGTCACATTGGTTTTCTATGAGGAGTGCACTAGATAATATATGTTCAGCCCTAGCCTAGAGCTCTACAGAGTTCACACACTCAGGAAATGCTAGCAGCTACTTTTTCCTAAGTTTTCTCATTCACCACAGGATCTCCACTTTCCTCTCATCACTTTCTGTGGCATAGATCAATCCTTTCTAGCTATTATAATTTACAAATCTGCAACTGTTACTTTATATCAGTTTCTTGAGAGGGAGATTCATAGCTCCTGCTCCTCAAGATGATAGATTCTCTTAGATGACTAATTTTCTTCATGATATATAGATATGTTATGTAAATTTTCTTATTTATTCTGCTTTTGACCTTAACAATATGTCAAGTAGGAGAACTAAGCAAATACTCTTCATCATCTTGTAACTCATTTTTATACATATATTTAGTTTTTATAAAGCAAATCCAGTACTTTAGAATTGTGCACCTTCATAAAATAATAGCCAATCACAAAGAATGATATCTAAGATATAAGGTTTCTACCCAGCCCACGAAATACAGTCAGCCTAGTTCTACACTGAGTTTGGAAAACTACTCTCTTATATTGTATTATTTGGAAGAATAATGCATATGACTTTGCAGAAGATAACTCTTCTTCTATTCTATACTCCAAGTGTGAACTCTTATTAATCTTGGGGAGTGAGTATATCTCAGTTTCTGGGACAATGACTAGTAAGATTATGGTGAAGAATGGGCCATTCCTAATCAAGGGAAGGAATTTGTTCAATGTTTTTATATATTGTCATTTAAATAATTTCTATAATCATTTCTAGGAATAAGTCTAAGCCTGGTAGTTCCAGACTCAGTAGCAATGTGTGATTTGGGGACCATATGGGATAGAGGATGGTGGTACCAACTTTCTTTTATTCTTTCCTGGCAACGTCTGCAATGGAGTGTTATAATCATGACAAGTACAGCATCAGGACTGACCATTTTCTTACTTTGCTTTAGGAACTCATTGGTTTTTATTTACTGACTTATTTTATTTACTGACTTGCAGAACTGTGGGCTTGTCTTTGTATTAGGCTTTCCTCCAGGTTTCTGGCATGTAAAAAAGTTCAATAATTCTTTATCGACTAACAGAATGGGGTGAAACACAAAAAGGTTATTTTTTCACTGTTTTCTCGTTGCTGATCATTTTCTCACAATTGCCTAAATGTGTGAATGAGCTCAGTCATTGCCTACAGCAGTCTTCACTGTTCCGTAACTATATCACTGGGAGCCCAGGAAACGCCCACAGCGCCTGGGTGGGTTTTCAATTTCCACCCTCACTCGGGTTTCTCCCCTGTTGAGCTTTCCACACAGCTTTCTACCTGCTTGTTTCTTCCTTGGCTCCTTCTTTTTTATTTAACAAATTCAAAGCAAATAATTTTATTCTCCACGTCAAAACAAGTGGACACAAGGTAAAACGGCAGTGGCCACATGCACCCTTGGGACTGAGGAGCAGCTCCAAGGAGCCCGAGAGACACATGGAGGACTCTGCACTGCCCACAGTACCTCTGGAACAGCAACAACAAAAGAAGGTCCTATAGGAAGATGCTTTCAAAAGGTGGACTCAGTGAATTCATGAAATTGGAAAGGTGGCAGAGCAGAGCCACGGGTGCAAAACTAGAGACACAGCAGGGAAGAGAATGGGAGTGATATGGCTGCCTCTCCCCTACCAGACCATAGCAGACAAAGAACATGTCCTTACTGAACAGTCCTTCATTCTGTGTTTGCCCCCTCCCCCGTGCACACTTCCCTCCCCCCTCCCCTCCGCAAAGAACCACACTCCAGCCAGAGATGCTCACCCTTCTGGGATGGAGAGAGCACAGAGCTGTGGTGCTGGCCACTGGAGGCAAGCAAATTTGCCTTATCTAGTGAGCCTCAGAGCAGCTGGCGCCAAGGTCAGGGAGACGTGTCGCAGCAGTTTTGTGGGATTTGTCTCCAGATGCCCTGCCCAGCCAGAGGATCACTATGGCTCTGGGCAACAACAGGATATCCGAGATGAATTTCAATGATAATCCAGTATTTATGGTACTTCAGAACCAGACCAATGATTCATTGCAATAAGTATTTGCATGTAAAGCTGTTTGAACAAACAAAAACCAAACAAAAAACAATTAAACAAAACCAAAAACAACCAACGAAACAACTGCAACAGCAGCAGCAACCACCACCACCACCACCACCACCACCACCACCACCACCACCACCACCACCACCACCACCACCACTACCACCACCACCACCTGAGGACAGGTGTGGGAATGCTGCTGCAGAGGCTCTGGGCACTGACAGGATGTCCAAAATGGAGATTCGCTCAGTTTCTGGATTAGGTTGCCTGGAAAGACTTCCACGGTCCATGCTGCCACCAGAGGTCATTTAGGAGTCAGTTGTCCATGATGCTGTCCCAGGTCATATTGATGCCTGTGGTCCACGTGGAAATCCCTGGTTTGTGCTCCTGTAGGAGGCCATGTTAACACCTATGATCTATGCCGCCTCCAGAGGCCCTGGATGTTTGGGGGCTTTGCTGCAGCTGATTGTAATAGGCAAGGAAGCGTCTTTTGCAGTAGTGTAGATGACTATAGACTCAGTTGAGAATTAGAGACGCTGAAGGATTTTGTGATGACTGCTCCCCTCCCCAAATTAAAAGAGTCTGGACAAGAAATCATAGAAGAGAGCTCTAAAAATTGTTATTGGGATGCTGCCGTGTAACTTTTCACAGTTGATGGCTTCAGGCAAGAATGGGAGGATGGGATGCGGAAACATTTAGATATCATTAAGGGACTGGCGCGGGGTGGGGGTTGACCATGCTACAAGTACATGAACAACACTAATTGAACTTCGAGTATATTTTCTCCTTCTCCTTCTCCTCCTTCTATTTCTATTTCTTCATTTTTTGGGGGGAAGGGCACAAGGATTGGGAAACCTAGTAAGTGAATGTGATCAAGGTGCATTACATGAAATTCCCAAATAATTAATAAAAACATTATGTTAAAAAATACAAATATTTGTTCTTCAGGTCCTCAAAATAATATAAACACTGCTTAATGTAGAACCCTAGAAATTCCATATTTGGTTTGTGTATTTTTTTCACAAATGTATTCTCTTCTACAGTTAAACTGAGCTCTAGATTTTGTACAAGTTGTTAATCTATGATCACTACCTTAATCTTGGGTACTTACTTGTTCTTTGAATTCTAGTTAAATTTATTATTGGTATTGTTTTTTGGAGCCTACATTATGTTTATTTTAGATAAAAAAAGCGAGTCATCTGTCTTGAAAGTTACCATGGGGGATTAAGATTTCTATCATCAAAATTCAAAAGGAAAATAGAAGAGAGTAAAATAACAGTAAGGACATCTGAAATAGTCATAAGGATATTACCTACCTAAAATACTTCTAATGCATGTAAATCTGTATATAAATATGCATATACAGCTTAAGCGAAGTTTACATTAGGACAATGCCACCTCCAAGAGCCAAAGATCATCTAACAAATTCCCAACCATAGACATGAGAAGCCCTCTTTTGAGATTTAAGTCAGGATTATCTAAGACACACTCAAAATATTTTGGGCTATTTCTCTTGCCCTTGATTGTCCCCCAGAAGATAAGCCCCTATTACATAAGATACAGTGAGCTTCAGACACAAAGTTCAGAGGCTTCTGAGTTAGAACTGAATTGAAAGCCTCCTCTCTGAGGACTAGCTTTCCTGCTATCAAAGGTGCCATATGAACTTCTAAAGGAGAGAAAAGGGCAGAGTCCTATGCAAATATGATACCTATAAACCTCAATGATGAGCATATCAAGAAAATCCTTAGTGTACCGTAATGGTACACATATCTTGCCAATAACCAACAACTCTCTAATTAGAATTAAGCCCTTTTTATTAAGAGGAAAAATATACCTGGTATTGGAAACCTACTTGTCATGGTTTGAATATGCTTGGCCCAAGGAGTGGCACTATTAGGTGTGGCCTTGTTGGGGGTGTATCACTGTGAGAGTGGGCTTTAAGACCTTCATCTTAGCTGCCTGGAAGTTAGTCTTCCACTAGCAGTCTTCAGGTGAAGATGTAGAACTCTCAGCTCCTCCTGCACCATGCCTGCCTGGATGCTTCCATGTTCCTGCCTTGATGATAATGGACTGAACCTCTGAACCTGTAAGCCAGCCCCAATTAAATGTTGTCTTTATAAGACTTGCCTTGGTTGTGGTGTCTGTTCACAGCAATAAAACCCTAACTAAGACACTAGTCAACCATTCAAGGTGAGTAAAGCCATGTATCTTGGAGGAGAACTTACAACTGTAACTTTAATAAGCTAGGAACCTCCCCCATTTCCCCCATCTCATGTCTCTCAAGAGTCCTAGAGATATCCCTACTGTCCCCAACACATAATGATACTCTATTATGCTTGCAGACACGAGCCTAGCATAACTGTCTTCTGAGAGGTTCCACCCAGCAGCTGACAGAAACAGATATAGCAACCCATAGCCAATATGAGACAGGGCTCAAGGAGTCTTGTAGAAGAGTTAGGGGGAAGGTTTGAGGGATTCAGAGGGATAAGAACCCCAAAGGAAGACCAACAGAGTCAACTAACTTGGACCCTTGGGGGCTTCCAGAGACTGAACTACCAGCCAAAAATTATACATGGGCTGGACCCAGGCCCATCCATCCATCCCACACACATTTAGCAGATGTGCAGCTTGTTCTTCATGCAGATTCCTCAATACCTGGAGCAGGGGCTGTTCTTGACTCTGTTGCCTGCCTTTGGATCCTGTTCCCTTAGCTGGGTTTCTTTGGCCTCAGTGAGAGAGGATGGACCTAGTCCTGCAGTAACTTGATGTTCCAGGGTAGGTTGGTACCCAGGGTGAGTCTCCTCCTTCTCAGAGGAGAAGGGGAGGGGGAATGTGAAGGGGCTATGTGAGGGGATATTGGGAAGAGGGATGCTGCAATTGGGATATAAAGTGAATAAATAAATTAATGGAAAAATAAGCCAGCATAAACTGTGTTCTAAATGTTTGTTCTTATACTTACCACTCCATAGAGGAAGCATTCTTTCTGACAAATACAGAGTATTAGAGAAAAACATATAGCCAAGTAGAATACATCCATGTGGAGTTCTGTCCCAATAGCTATCTACAATACAATGTCTCCACCTAAGGCTCTAGAAAATTTGCAGAAAAGAGGCAGAAAAAGTGTAAGAGCCAGAGAGAGGATCAGGGAATGCTCTGTGAGATTTTTTTCTCCTAATAAATTTACACCCACAAATTCCTATCAACACAATTGCCTAAAGTTTAGTGGAATTAGGATTTCAACAATAGACATGCCAGAATAGATAGAGGGAAAGCCCAGGAGGCCTCAGCCTTACTCAAAGAACTATAGGCAACAAAAGAGAAATAGCCTTCACTGAAAAGAGCACACCAGTTGGTATCCAATACCAAATGGTCAGCCTTGATACGTACTATACAAGTAATACTGTAGAAACTGTGCAGATTGTATTTGTGTTTATGCATCTTGGATTATATGTATAAATATGCACATACACGTACAATGATGAATGAAAAAGAGGCCATGGGCAAGATGGGATATTCTGTAGAGTTTGGAGAGGGAGCAGGGAAGGGAGAAATGGTGTAATTATATTCTACAAAAAAAAAAATTTATAAAAATGATTTTCATCATCAAAACAGACTTTTAAGTATAAATGAAAGACTTTAAAGACTATGCTATTTCACAGTTGAATTTCAAACATTAGTGCAAGGAACAATGCTTTCTTTCTTTAGACATAATATTTTCTAAGTTAGTGAAAACATCAGAAGCAATGGCAACTTTGTAGTGGACAAGTCTCAATCGTAGACACTAAGTTCTGGAACCAACTATTTGCCCTTGGCTGAGGTAGTACACGTGTGATTGCAAAGACATACGTTTCAGGCTCTTTATCTGCATGAAGCCCTACTAAACTTCAGTATCGGGCCTTAGCTCTGTGCTCCATAGTGATACCTTCCTTCTTCCAAACTAATAAGGTTTTCACTGGAATTAGATTAACTTTGGCATAACTTCATTTTAGATTTTCTTTTCAGCATGGCTTCTTTCATTGGTTGATTTTGATTAGCTGCGGTTACTTTGGAGATGATGGTAAGGGAAACCCGAGAACTGATTGTTTGGAATAAAAGTGCTTTCCCATTGCCTGTAGCTATAGTTCCTCTCACTTAGAACACACTCCGCATAGTTAATCAATGCTACTAGAAGATGCAAGACCAAGGTTGTAAAAATCCTTTCCTAATCATGACATTATAAAAACAGTAGAGACATAAATTTAAATATATATTAATATATATGCATACATTCAAAAGATCATTTAAAATTATTCCAAATAGGAGTCTAATTATCATAGAAACTTGACAGGTTTCAACAAATTGATAATGACAGTAAGTACATTTTTCTGTACCCATTATTGAGGAAATGATAAAATTACTTTTCTATAATCTGTTTACAAGATATCATAAATTTGTCATGTAAAGAGAGTTTAGACAAAATGTGAGAGAGAGAACTGCAATGTGTTTATAATGTTAATTAACAGAAATGTATTGCATCTTTTCTAGATTTTGTGATGTTTATAGAATGTTTACTTTAACAACATTGTTGTTTATTTTGACTTATTTTGTCATTCCATATAAATATTGTAAATTAATATTTAAGTTTGCATCCTATTATAAATATATACATTGCATTGCATTTTAATTTATAACTTTCATTTATTATCTTAAAGAAGACCATTATCTTTTATAAAATGCTTCTGCAAATTCAGGACCAACATGCTCCTAGGTTTTGCATCGGAAATGAAGTTTTTGTTTTGTTTTGTTTTGTTTTGGTGCAGGTTGTAGTGCAAACAAGTGTTCCAATGTACTAAGAAAACACTAGAGTCTGCTCAAAGAAACAATTCCCGGTCTATACTGTCACTCTAACATTGAAATGAAAAACTGATTAGAATATACTACATAGTTAAAATCATCATGAAAAGGACACTAGAGAGAAATGCATTAAAGACAACATTCTCAAGGCATTTTGGAGGGTGCATCAACTCACTTCTTGAAAAATAAGAGAAAATGAAATCTTGCTTTTCTTTTCAGAGTAAATTAAGGCATCCACAAAAGGAAAAAATCTCAGTGCAGAAGAATTCCAAACAGAACGCTGGGCAGGACTGAAGTCCACCAGTTTGCCATCATGATGAATTAAAGTATCCAGCCACCCATCTCTTGAATGCCAATCAAACAGATAAAGATAGATAAACAGCTCTTGCAGTTCAGAGATGCAAGGCTTTGTGTTGGAATTTCCTGGCAGTGTCATGTTACCTCTGTGCTTTTTAAAGGAAGGAATGTTTAAATAGGTCTCTCATAGTCTGTTTGGTTCACCTCTGTCTTTATCATATCTCATTTAAATTATCAAATACCTTCTTTAGTTCCCTGAGTTCATAAGCATTTTCTTATTTTCTGAGTCTTTTGACCATTTTTGTTGGCAAAGATGGGGATGGAAGTAAATGTTTTGATGCATGTTTAAGTATAAACAGCCCTACATAGAGATCAATTTCAACTGAAAATATCCTTCGGTTTACAGCCAATAATGGCATTGCTGAATGATAATGAAGAAGCTCCCTTATATGCCACCCTTTAATTCTGAATCACACATATCGTCACCACATCTTCTTCTTTTATTTATATTTCAAAATAACTTTCTGTGAGTCATTTATGATTCATAATCTATCATTCGGAATAAGAAAAATGCATTATGGTTGATATCTTTTTACTTGAGACATTAAACAAAAGAAGTTCCTAAGGAACTTGCCTATTTCCTTCCAGCTTAGAAATAGTTCTAAATGTTGCTTTTGCTTGTTTATCATCTGTATGCCTTCCAGCCATCAAACTCATCCTTAGCACATTCACTTATGCTTTAGTAACTGACTTGACACTGAAAAAATTTCATTCAGAGTCCTTCTGAGAATAGAAATCTCTAGAGCATCATTTAAGAATAGACAATCTTATTTTTATCCTGAGATCCTTCTCCTACATAGTCTAGCCACAGACTGTAACAAAGATCAACTTTCTTTTCTCCCAAAGGACAGTTAGTCGCTCCACTAGTTTTGAATTCAGGCTTTAGAGATAATGACAGCCTTAAGCAAATGGAAAGCTGTGACAAGTTTCTAGGATATCTGGGTGATCTGATCGTTGACATAGTAAATTGGTCTTTTCTTAGGCAATAACTAAACACAGTCAAATGAGGTCAAACAAGATATAGGTTATGATTTGGAAGTGGTTCTTTTTTTCTCCATTTAAGTGACCAGGTCTCAAGTTATCTATTTATTTTATTCTATAAAAACTAGAATCTTGGTGATTTTTGGAGGAAAAAGGAAGAAAATAAACAAACAAAAATAACAACCTAGTATATACTTAAAATCTACCATTTACCTTCAAAATAAATAAATATCAACACATGCTGTTATGGCTGAGAGTGTACACTCAGGCAGCTGGCCAACTCAATTTCAAGACCTATTTATATCACTAATTAATTTGAACAGTTGGGCAAATCATATTTATTCCTGTAGCTCATGTATCCTCATTTTTAGGTATGATGGTAACTCTTTATTCTATACAAATTCCAGTTAAAAACAATGTTCTATTCAACAGAAGACAAATTGAAATGGTATTTTTATTTGTGTGTTCATGGGAAAGCCAATAACAATTCTTTCATAAAATTTTATGAGTTATATTTTTTGATATGTCCATACACTAGAATTCTTGGTTTTGGTCATTTAAATGATTTGGAATGTTTGAAGTACATATTAAATAAACATCTGGAATGATTCTATTGGTCAAATGTTTGGGAAATCATGGTAGCATACATAAAGTTTCAGAACTAAAATGAATCATACCTGTGACTATATAGTTGCCACTTAATAGGCAGCCATGGCCACCATTTATTAGTTCAAACATTTTCATTTTGCACATTTTGTGTATATAAGTGTGTTGTGTGGACATGTGTTTGTGTGTTCACATATATGGATGGGTATGTGTATGTACAAATTGTGTATGTATGCATGTATTGTCTTAAAGGAAGTATGAAATGTCTTTTCAATTGCTTTTGACCGTATATATTGAGGCATAATCTATCAGTTGAACCTAGGATTCACCTGTTCATCAAGTCCAATCAAGAACCTGCCCTAGGCATCTCTGAGCCTGATATGGTTTGGGATTCCAAGTTGGCTCAGATGAGCACTCAGCAATTATATGTGCTCTGGAGATATGAGCTATCATGCTAATGATTGCTGGTAAGTAGTTTACCTCTTGAGCCATGTCCCAGTCCTGCTTTCTGCATTTTGGGTATCTATTCCCTGGAATTTTTATTTTTTATTTTGAAACTGGGTATAATGGAGAAGAGAGCAGAAGAAAAGAGAAGACCATCAAAAGTCAGAGACCGTGAACTTGGATTGGTAGGGAGATGGGGGATCTGGAAGAATTTAAGGGAGGTGATGGGCTATGAACAAAATATATTGCACAAAACATGTTTAAATAAATAATAAACTAATAAAGAGAAACCAGGAGTAAAGTGTGAAAGAAAGTAATTGACATTTATCGCATAAAATGTGATAACTTTATTTTCTTGTTCAATTCAAATTTCATAACACTTTCACATAGTTAACTTCCCAGTGTGTTTAATTTGCCTTTATGCTATGCATTTTCAAAAAATGTACATTGTTTTATTTGCAATGTAGCTCAGTTTACATAAACAGTGTTGTGATGTACCCTTTTAGCTCACATGAAACATTGTGTTCTTAAGACTCCTCTAAGTACCATATGTGTATCTATTTTTCTTATAATTACAGAAGAGAACAGACTACATTTTACCCATCTACTTATAGTTTGGTACATCTAGGATATTCTAGATTCCCTACCATCACAACAAGTCCTGGGTAGATAGCAGAGAACTTTGTGGTATAAATTTTCACAATGGCATATTCATGATTTCTGGGTCATAGGACATATGTGTATTTATTCAGACCACGTGATAGAACGTCCATCATAGAGCAAGAGTTCACACTCCCAGTGAGACAAATTGCCTCCTGATTCTACCAACTTCCATTCATAGCAGGATAGCCATTTCATTTCTCTAATATTTTTCAGCGCCATTTTGTAGTGCAATCATGCCTTAATGTGCACTTTGTTGTGTATTATAATCTTGGAGTCCTCTGGATGTGACAATTAGTTGGAGAGCTTCCTTTCTGAAAAGTGAGATGGAAACGTAGTGACCCTGGAGTTTGATAGCAAGTCCATGCTTTTCAAAGGATCCACACTGGGCATTTTTAAGGCTGTTTTCTCAACTTGCAGAGCTTCTTCTCTCTGTCAACATTTACAGCTGAGATATTCTTATCTAACCTAGTTTGTGAAAGTTCTTTCTCAGAGAGAAAGTTGAAAGGAGAGGTTGTATGAGCACAGAAAGTGCTTCAGGCATATCTTCTTCTGTAAAAAAATAACGAAGAATGAAAGAGAATGTGTAACTGAGGGTCCCATTAGAGGCGATGAAAGCTGGGAGAGAATAAAAGCACTTTAACTATGTGGGGTCACCCCAAGGATGCCTAGCAGCATGAATCACGTGTGGTGTCACAGAAACAGACAAGATTAAGTATGAAAGTCCATGGAAAACTGGATACTCATTCCTCTCTACCTAATCATGCTGCCTTTGACAGTTCATCTGAACTCTAACATTAAGTAAAAAATGATTTTAAAAATAGTTGAAAAGAGCATTAAAATGGCCTGAGAGAATTATAAATAACTAACTTGATTTCAGCTGCCTGGATGGAGGTTTAAAATAAAGATGTCTTCCACGTCTGTTGCACACTTTGCTGACCAAGAAAGAAAGTTTACCACTATTTCTTAAACTTTTCCCCCTCTACCTACTGGTCTTACATAAAGTATATCTGAATATCCATTAGCAAGAGTTTCCAATTTTACTTATCTGGCTCCTTGTGAATTTGTCTTTTCATTTTTGTGTCAATACGGGTCCACTTCAGGGTGTTCTATGCATGCTCTAACCTAGTTCTTCTCTTGTCTTCCAGAACTTTCTATCCATTGTCTATAGAACACACCCTCTAGCATGTGGAAACTGAAAAGCATCTAGTGCACAAACATACTATTCTTTCTTAAGACTTTGCCAGTGGTTATTTGTGGCATGGCTTTTACTTGAGAGATGTAAGAAAATGTCTGTCTACCTCAGCTAGTCTCTTTTCAAGGAAAGAATCCTATCATATTATCTTTATTAATCAGTGTTCTCTAGAGTAACAAAACTTATGGAATGAATTCATCTCTATACAGAAATGGGATGCATTAGAATCACTTAGAGGCTGTGGTCCAGCTAATCCAACAATGTCTGCTTATGAACAGAAGATCCAAGGATTCTAGGAGCTTGATCTATGGAGCTCTGTGTCTTACTTGGCTTTATGAATATTCTGGAGCCCTGAAGAAGTAGAGTCTCTGATGTCAATGAAAAAATGGACTTGCTACCAAGGAAAAAAGCAAGCAGGCAGAGAGCAAAGCTTCCTTCTTTCATAACTATACAGGCTTCCAGCAGAAAATGCGGCCGAGATTAGAGGTGGGTTTCCTCAGCTCAAAAGATCTGGATTTAAGTTGCATCTTCCTGCCTTAAAATATGGATTAGAAGTAGACCTTCCCACTTGAAATTAAGCAAAAATCCCTCATTGGTGTGCCCTTCACTTTTGGGCTTCCATTCACTGATGATATAGTTGACAACCAAGAATATCCATCACTTAGTCCAACCTACAAACTGATGAGGTTATCAGGTTTACTTGCAGGAGCATGGGTCACTCAAATTTGGCTTTACTGCCAAGAAGTCTGCCACCAGCATGTCTGCTTCTCAAGAGCTGAACAAATGAACAATTCCACCCCTGACAATTCTTTATCTTTTATATAATTTTATAGTTAGGAGGGGATCTCCTAAGGATCACATGAAGGAATTGTGAACCCTTTCCATCATGAGCTGGAGGGTACTCTGGAGCCACCAGAGGAATAGCTAGGTAAAGCAAGTTCAAACGCCAGAAATCTCAGAACTTGAGACTGGCAGGTTTTGTACCCAGAAAACCTCCGACCAAGTTGCCTCAGGCAGTCAGTTACATACTAAGCACCTGGAATGCCTCTCTATGCTAATGAGACATCTCAAGAGCCTTAGCCTTCAGCCAGTGATCTCTCTCTCTCTCTCTCTCTCTCTCTCCCTCCCTCCCCCCTCTCTCTTCGTCCCTCTCGACATTCTCACACCCTTTCCCTAAAACTATATAACCCTAGGTTCATCCCAAATAAAGGGTACATCTTCAAACCCACCACACAACAATATAGAAATACAAACAAGCTAATAAGATCTCAAAGATCTTCATTAAAGATCATCGGAGAAGGCCTTCCCTCCACCCCCTGCCTCCCACTTACTCCTAACCTGACTGGGTTCCTGCTGGTTCTGGACTCTACTCTTTCCTGGCCTGGCTGGCAGCAGGGTCTAACTCTGACAGGAGAGGCAGAACCTGGAACCACAGCTCTTTCTTGTCTCCCCAAGACTGTACACAAGTTTCCCTGGACACCCAAAGAGGAGAGGCAGAACTCAGAACCACAGTGAGCTACTCTCTTTACACGGAGAATATTGATGAGCTCAGTTTTCCAGCCTTGATCACAGCTGATTTGCTTCAAGGTAGCTATGGTCATTTGCAGCCTGATATTCTGCCATGCTCTTTCAATTGAAACTCAAAGACTCCACTACATGACAAGGTAGCTCTCCTATTATCATACATCCTCCTTCCTTTCCACCATATTTCTCTACTCTGTTATGACTCTTTACTTACTTTCTTTATCTGGCTGGACTATACTCCCAACTTTTTGCCTCTCTAGATAAATATCATTCCTTCTAGAAGATTTCATTCTGAAATGATCACCTGCTACTCTTTCATCTATATTAAGATGAACCATATGGCTTTCCATAGTACATCTCTTCCGACACACAGGTGAAAACATAGTTTCTGAATTTATAGAATTATGTGTAAACTTGTATTTTTTGTATGTTGAGCAGTATACTGCTAATATTCTACTCTAAGGAAAACATGATATATTTAACTTTATATAGACTATGAAAATATTATTTAAAACAAGCAGAATTCTGCTGCAAAAAAATGGTGTGAAGTTAATAATACAATATGAGGATTGATGACATTTTAAGAAAAAGATCAGCTACTCAATTCTATATCTTTTCTGTACTGCCAAGAAAATAATGTTGCTTTGTTTTTATGAGAACTTTAGTAAAGTGAATATATACAGTCTCTGGCTAATAAATTGTGGAATAAATTTCTTAGAGGTTGGTCACCTCAACATTGGAAAACTGATATACCTAGCAGTGATGACATACAAAGATGACATCAAGAATTCGATGAAATAAAAACCTAAAACCTAGAAGAAGACACATTTTTAAGGACATTACAAAAACTGAGTCTAGAAAGGTGGCATAGAGGGTAAGAATGCTTGGTGTTGAAGTACGAGGATCAGAATTGGACTGCCACATGCTTACCATTGGGGATAACCTTGCGTGAGTTTATAATTCCTGTTCTGTAACTGAGAGAGGGCTATTTCATGGGCTTGTCTGGCTGATTGCATAACTCCAGGTTCAGTGAGAGACCCTGGCTCAAAGAGAATGGATAGAGATAAATCAGGACCACTGTCCAATTTGGTCTCTGCATGGATGCACAGGTGTACACCTAAACACAGCGCACATCCATGCATACACACACAAATAAATAAATAATTCCAGAGATATACAGAATATTCATAAAATTCCTACTATAAATGTTTTGATGTTTGTGTCAATTAGATTGAAAGGGAGAAAGAGATTACAAACTGAGGGCTTGGACAAATTTTATTCAGTAATATAAGAAAACAAGTGTTAATGAACACTGACAAGAAAAAAGTATCATAAGCAGGAGTCATCTTTAGTACCAAAAAGAAATGTAGCAAAATATAACACTGGCTGGGTTATTTCTTTTTTCATATGTTTGGTGTCTTTCTGTAGATGACATATTTAATGAAATGACTTCTGCTTTCTATTGTAGAAGAACTTTTAAGTAAAAATTTTGAAAAGCATGCTACTATTGATAGTTTGACATCAAATAGATCACATATCAAAGGTTTGCTGCTAATGTTTCACCAGTTTTTCCATCACAGCAAGAAATATTTTTAGGTAACCTAAATTTTATGAGAAAAAGTTGAGAGAGTGTTTGCTCTTCCTTCTCATTGTTTGTTAGCTGACATTGAAATCTGACTTGGGCTAAACTAAGAGAAGATATTCAGCTTTGAGCTTTGATCTCTCTCTCTCTCTTTCTCTCTCTCTCTCTCTCTCTCTCTCTCTCTCTCTCATCAAAATTCATAGGATGTCAGCTCTCTCAAGACTCATTCTAAAAACAAGGCAATTGGAGAGAAATTCATGCTAACTTGATGCTTTTACTTAAGTCATTTAAGACAGGTGTCTGCACCCCTCTATCTTCACACTAGCTACTGGGTTGTTCTGGATTTTACTAAGGCATCTTTCAAATCTATGGTCATCCTTCTGCCAGTCCATCTAGTGTTTGTTTCCTTTTACTTGTCCAAAATTTATCTTGCTTGTTTTCTTGTTTTCAAACGACTCCTGGCTATTTACTTTATTCAAACAAGGCATGGAATTATCATTATGCCATGTGGATGGGATTGTATCATCAGTACTTAAAAAAAAATATTCCAAACCCCTCAGCACACCTCATAAAAGTTAAGACATTTGGATCTACTGAAGTTCCTTAGCATCATTTTCTGACTCTCTCTCTTGCCTCTTGCCTCTTATTACACTCAGGTATTTGTCTTCCCCCCAAACCATAGGCAATGCTTTCCATATCATCTTTCTGCTGGAATCACCCATCACTTACCCACCTGAATAGTTACTACTCATTCTGAAAACCTCAGGTCAATTAGTGCATTCTCTATGATCAGTTCTCTGTCTCAACCATAACTCTTTCTGTCATGACCAAATTATCTCCCTGCACATAGAGTTCTATAATGCATTCATTTCTGGCATTTAAGAGGATATATGCCCTGTCATTTCTGTAGTTACAGAACCAACATATAGCAATTTCTAAATAAATGATCAGGAGATCATGTAATGTGAAAGTCAAATTTAATTAAAGAATTGTTTCAGGAAGACTTCAGAATAATGTAAATGTGGCAATGATGTTATTTCTATGAATGCGGTTCTTTGGCAATAGAAAGAATTTACCAGTAGGTATGTGAGCCATTCTCTTGGGAGGTTTATAACATGCTGAGTTCTTCTCATTCTCTGGTACTTGATTTTTCCTGAGAATTTGTCTAGAGCATTAGTAAATAGTTTCTCTAGGGTTCCAAATGATAATTACTTTAAGATTTACAAACCTATAGAACTTATGTCTGTATATAAAGCAGCCACAGACAACAGAGTGAGTATAACTTGCTCTCAGAATGCTCACAAAACAGGTCAAACTGGGACTTAGTCTGTCATTTTCCAATTCTTGGTCTAGGCAAATATATCTAGGTTCCTAGTACAGATTGTGGGTTAAGAAAACTCCCAAAGGTGAGGGGTTCTGGGCTTTGGAATTCTTCTCCCTTGTGATGAATCATGCATGGATATTGCTCATTCATGATAGAACCTCTAGGAAGACTTACAGTACTTATTCTCACTGCCATTAAGGTGATGTATATTCCAGTAAAGTTTCTGTGGTGCTCATGCCTCAGAAGTGGTTTGATATAGACTGACCCAGAATTACAGTAGACCTTCAGGTCCCTTCCAAAAAGCTATGAAAGCCGGGCAGTGGCGCACTTAGGAGGCAGAGGCAGGCGGATTTCTGAGTTCGAGGCCAGCCTGGTCTACAGAGTGAGTTCCAGGACAGCCAGGGCTATACAAGAAACCCTGCCTCGAAACAACAACAACAACAACAACAACAACAACAACAACAACAAAACCCAAAAAGCTATGGAAATGTGCCACAAGTAAAGAGTTCCAAAGTGTGAGATTGGCATTCCACAAACAAAAATACCATTTTGCTTCCTTGTGAGATACTTCATTTCTCAGGCTAGAAATTACCGCACAGGTACTGCAATTTCTAGCTCCCATCCCCCAGGTGATCGCTGGACTGAATATACAGCACAGTCTTCCACACTTACCAAATCATCGGTTAAAAAAAAAAAAAGTTGTGAGGAGTTATTGCTAGATATTGTCCTTAACAGAATTTCCATAGCATCTGGGATGTGTTGCTGAACCATTTAGAATATGACTCCAGTATTCCTTTCTAACTCAAGGATTTGGACGTGTCAGTTGTAGAAAGTTTAAAGGGATTCTGAAGGAATATGTAAAGAAGGATTATGTTGAAAGATTATATTATATAATAAGTCCTTCAGAGACATGAAATAAGTTCCTATTGAACTTAAACATGGTATTTGGTTTAGTGAAGTGCAGACTCCACACTTTACAACCCTTTATTTCTGTCACAGTTACGATTACTGTGTGAAGGCAACCTGACTGTCTAATATACTTAGCTAGAAAGTAATATTGACTGCCTAGGATATCTTCAAGGTTTAACATTAAAGAATCATAACTGGTTGAAGAAGAGTGTATATACTATTTTGAGTGTGAAAAGGATATACTGTGTCTTGGGCTCCTCAAAATCAAATGCAGCTTTCAGATATATAGATAACGTATGTGCATTTGGGTTGTTGCCTTGGTGTGGAGGTAAAGTAGTAGCTGTAAAACCCAATGCAGAATTGATTTAATTATTCAGTCTTGAGTTATTATTTTTTTCTCCTCTTGGTTATCTGCATCCTGTTTTCATTGCCTTCCTCCATGTCTGAGGAAAGGAGTAACTTTTGCTGTGAGCTGTCCTTGGACCTCACCTTCTCTGTCACTGTGCTTCAGGACCATGCTCCTGCCATTTGAGATATGAGTGAGCACTTTCCAACGATGCACCTGCCAAGAAACAACTGTTTCTTGGAGACCTCAACTTGACATCCTAGAAAACAGATGAGCTGAAGATAGATTGTCATTTTATCTGGGAGGACAAACTCAAGGAAGGTCATAAAATTTTTTGAAAGACATAAGAATAATCATATGAAACATAAGCAAAGGCATGTGAATTAGGAATTCTTCAGTTTTGGATTCTCTTCTTATGATATTGTAAGTCTTGGTGAACTTTTCTACATATAAGTATTAAGTAAACTGAAACATCTATAATACAGTCATGTCATCCCCAACATGTTGATAATTTACATGACAATATGCTAGAATTTTTAGAGTCATCTTAACTTGACCAGAACATTTATAGTTTATGGCAAACTTCTTAAAGAAATACATGAAATTTAAGGATGACATAGCCTAAACACTGGAGTCAGATAATTTGGTATAGGCATCTCCTATAGTAGGCAAGTGACTTTATATATAGATATTGATGTAGATATAGATATATACATAAGAGATATAGAGATATAGATATAGATATAATCATATATTGCAATATGTGTAATATTTATTATATATAATATGTAACATATATATAGTCTTTCTCCAGCTCATCTGTTTTCTTTTTCTTTTTGATACTTTATTTACATTTTAAATGTTTTCCCTTTTCCAATTCTCCCCTTTGAAAACCCCCTATCCCATCCCACCTCCCCTGCCTCTATAAGGGTGCTCCTCCACCCACACACCCACTCCTGTCTTCCCTGCCTGGCATTCCCCTGTACTGGGGCATGTAACACTCTCAAACCCAAGCACCTCTCCTCCCACTGACAGCCAACAAGGCCCTCCTTTGCCACATATGAGGCTAGCACCATGGATCCCTTCATGTGCATTCTTTGGTTGGTGGTCCAGTCTCTGGGAGCACAGGACAGGCTGACCAATTGACACTGTTGCTCCCTCCCGATGGGGTTGCAAACTCCTTCAGCTCCTTTAGTCCCTTCACCAACTCCTCCACCTGGGACCCCACACTCCGTCCAACAGTTGTTGTGAAGTAAATCATGGGTATTCCGAACTTTAGGGCTAATATCTGCTTATCAATGAGTACATAAAGTGTTCTTTTGTGACTGAGTTACCTCACTCAGGATGGTATTTTCAAGTTTCATCCTTTTGCCTGTGAATTTCATGAAGTCGTTGTGTTTAATAGCTGAGTAGTATTCCATTGTATAAATGTATCACATTTTCTGTATCCATTCCTCTGTTGAGGGACATCTGGGTTGTTTCCAGCTATTATAAATATGGCTGCTATGAACATAGTGGAGCATGTGTCCTTATTACATGTTGGAGGGTCTTCTGAGTATATGCTCAGGAGTGGTATAGCTGTATTCTCAGGTAGTATTATGTCCAATTTTCTGAGGGTCCACCAAACTGATTTACAGAGTGGTTATACCAGCTTGCAATTCCACCAGCAATGGAGGAGTGTTCCTCTTTCTCCACATCCTCGCCAGCATTTGCTATCACCTGAGTTTTTGATCTTAACCATTCTGACTGGTGTGAGGTGAAATCTCAAGGTTGTTTTGATTTGCATTTCCCTGATGACTAAGGAAGTTGAACATTTCTTTAGGTGCTTCTCAACCCTTAGAGTTTCCTCACTTGAGAATTCTGTTTACCTCTGTTCCCTTTTTTTTTTTTTTTGATAGGGTTATTTGGTTCTCTGGAGTTTAACTTCTTCAGTTCTTTATATATATTGGATATTAGCCCTTTATCGGATGTAGGATTGGTAAAGATCTTTTCCCAATCTATTTGTTGACGTTTTGTCCTATTGACAATGTCTTTTGCCTTACAGAAGCTTTGAAATTTTGTGAGGTCCCATTTGTCCATTCTTGATCTTAGAGCATAAGCCATTAGTGTTCTGTTCAGGAACTTTTCTCCTGTGCCCATGTGTTCCAGACTTTTCCCCCACTTTCTCTTCTATTGGATTCAATGTATCTAGTTTTATGTGGAAGTCCTTGATCCACTTGGACTTTAGCTTTGTACAGGGAGCTAGAAATGGATCAATTTGCATTGTTCTACATGTTGACCTCCAGTTGAGCCTGCAACATTTGTTGAAAATGTTGTCATTTTCCCACTGGATGGTTTTAACTCCTTTGTCACAGATCAGGTGACTGTAGGTGAGTGAGTTCATTTCTGGGTCTTCAATTCTATTCGATTGATCTACCTGCCTGTCACTGTACCAATGTCAATGCAGTTTTTATCACTACTGCTCTGTAGTACAGCTTGAGGTCATGGATGTGGATTCCCCCATAAGTTTTTTTTTTTATTGTTGAGAATAGTTTTTGCTATCCTGAGTTTTTTGTTATTCTAAATGAATTTGAGAATGGAAAACCAGTAGCCAACATCAAATTAAATGGAGAGAAACTCGAAGCAATCCCACTAAAATCAGGGACTAGGCAAGGTTGCCCTCTCTCTACATATCTATTCAATATAGTAATTGAAGTTCTACAAAAGGAGGTCAAAGGGATAAAAATTGGAAAGGAAGAATCAAAATATCACTCTTTGCAGATAATATGATCATATACTTAAGTGACCCGAAAATCTCCACCAGAGAACTGCTGCAGCTGACAAACAACTTCAGCAAAGTGGCCGGATATAAAATTAACTCAAACAAATCAGTAGCCTTCCTATACTCGAAGGATAAACAGGCTGAGAAAGAAATTAGGAAAATAACACCCTTCACAGTTGTTACAAACAACATAAAATATCTTGGTGTGACTCTAACCAAACAAGTGAAAGATCTGTATGACAAGAACTTCAAGTCTCTGAAGAAAGAAATCGAAGAAGACCTCAGAAGTTGGAAAGCTCTCCCCTGCTCATGGATTGGGAGGATTAATATAGTAAAAATGCCCATCCTGCCAAAAGCAATTTACAGATTCCATGCAATCCCCATCAAAATTCCAACTCAATTCTTCATAGACTTAGAAAGAGCAATTCTCAAATTCATTTGGAACAACAAAAAACCCAGGATAGCAAAAGCTATTCTCAACAACAAAAGAACTTCTTGGGGAATCAACATCCCTGTCCTCAAGCTGTACTACAGAGCAGTAGTGATAAAAACTGCATGGTATTGGTACAGCAACAGGCAGGGAGATCAACGGAATAGAATTGAAGACCCAGAAATGAACCCACACACCTACGGTCACTAGATTTTTGACAAAGAAGCTAAAACCATCCAGTGGAAAAAAAGACAGCATTTTCAACAAATGGTGCTGGTTCAACTGGATGTCTACATGCAGAAGAAAGCAAATTGATCCATTCCTATCTTCCTGTACAAAGTTCAAGTCCAAGTGGATCAAGGACCTCCACATAAAACCAGATACACTGAATCTAATAGAAGAGAAAGTGGGGAAAAGTCTCGAACACATGGGTACAGGGGAAAAGTTCCTGAGCAGAACACCAATGGCTTATGCTCTAAGATCAAGAATTGACAAATGGGACCTCATGAAATTGCAAAGCTTCTGTAAGGCAAAGGACACTGTCAATAGGACAAAATGGCAACC
>CM052715.1:6809473-6814473 GCA_028551405.1 Uromys caudimaculatus
AAGGATGTGGAGAAAGAGGAACACTCCTCCATTGTTAGTGGGATTGCAAGCTGGTACAACCACTCTGGGAATCAGTTTGGCGGACCCTCAGAAATTTGGACATAATACTACCTGAGGACCCAGCTGTACCACTCCTGGGCATATATACCCAGAAGATGCTCCAACATGTAATAAAGACACATGCTCCACTATGTTCATAGCAGCCATATTTATAATAGCCAGAAGCTGGAAACAACCCAAATGTCCTTCATCAGAGGAATGGGTACAGAATATGTGGTACATTTACACAATAGAGTACTACTCAGCTATTAAAAACAATGATTTAATGAAATTTGCAGGCAAATGGATGTAACTTGAAAATATCATCCTGAGCGAGGTAACTCAGTCACAAAAGAATGAACATGGTATGTACTCACTGATAAGAGGATATTAGTCGAAACGTTTGGAATACCCAAGTTTCACTTTACAGTAACTGCTGGACTAAGAGTGAGGTCCCAGATGGAGGAGTTGGAGAAGGAACTGAAGGAGCTGAGGGAGTCTGCAGCCCCATAGAGGGAGCAACAGTGTCAACTGGCCTGATCACACCCCCCCCCCCGGTCTTCCTGGAAGCTGGACCACCAACCAAAGAATACACATGTAGGGTCCCATGGTTCAGACCACATATGTGGCAGAGGAGGGTCTTGTTGGCCATCAGGGGGACGAGAGGCCCCAGTAAAGGGGAATGTCAAGGTGGGAATATGGGAGTGGCGGGCGGGTGGGTGGGAGGTGGAATTCTCTCACAGAGATGGGGGAGGTGGAAGAGATAGGTGGTCTCCAAAGAGGAGACCTAGAAAGGGGGAAACATTGGAAATGTAAATAAAGTTTCAAAAAGAAAAAGAAAGCAAATAATAAAAAATAAATAAAATAAAATAAAATAAAATAAAATAAAATAAAATAAAATTCTATCCTTCCTGGGAACTTTTTCCCATTGGAGCCTGAACACAAAATTTTCCTGACACCTAATGTCTAAAACATTTTCTATAATTGACTACTTTCTTTTTCTACTAATAACATGCTCTCATTGCAAAAAAAAAAAAATTGAGTTGGAATTTTGATGGGGATTGCATTGAATCTGTAGATTGCTTTTGGCAGGATGGCCATTTTTACTATGTTAATCCTCCCAATCCATGAGCATGGGAGAACTTTCTATCTTCTGAGATCTCCTTCGATTTCTTTCTTCAGAGACTTGAAGTTCTTGTCATACAGATCGTTCACTTGTTTGGTTAGAGACACACCAAGATACCATATATTGTTTGTGACTATTGTGAAGGTGTCATTTCATTAAATTCTTTCTCAGCATGTTTATCCTTTGAGTATTAGGAAGGTTACCGATTTGTTTCACTTAATTTTATATCTGGCCACTTTGTTGAAATTGTTTATCAGCTGTAGCTATTCTAGGGTGGAATTTTTCAGGTCACTTAAGTATACAATCAAATCATCTACAAATAGTGATATTTTGATTTCTTCCTTTCCAACTTTTATCCCTTTGTCCTCCCTTTGTTGTCTAATTGTTCTAGGTAGAACTTCAAGTACTAAGTTGAATAGATAGGGAGAGAGTAGACAGCCTTGTCTAGTCCCTGATTTTAGTGGGAATGCTTCAAGTTTCCATCCATTTAGTTTGATGTTGGCTACTGGTTTGCTGTATATTGCTTTTACTATGTTTAGGTATGGGCCTTGAATTCCTGATCTTTCCAGGACTCTTATCATGAAGTGATGTTGAATTTTGTCAAATGCTTTTTCAGCATCTAATGAAATGACCATGTAGTTTTTTCTTTGGGTTTGTTTATGAAGTGGATTACATTGATGGATTTCCAGGTATTGAACCATCCCTGCATCCCTGGGATGAAGCCTACTTGATCATGATGATTGATCATTTTGATGTGTTCCTAGATTTGGTTATCGAGAATTTTATTGAGTATTTTTACATCAATTTTCATAAGGAAAATCGGTCTGAAGTTTTCTTTTTTGTTGCGTCTTTGTGAGGTTTTGGTATCAGTGTAACTGTGGCCTCGTAGAATGAATTGGGTAGCGTTCCTTCTGTTTAATATTTTGTGGAATAGTTTGAAGAGTATTGGTATTAAGTCTTCTTTGAAGGTCTGATATAATTCTGCACTAAATCCATCTGGTCCTGGTCTTTTTTTAATTGGGAGACTTTTAATGACTGCTTCTATTTCTTTAGAGGTTATGGGACTGTTTAGATGGTTTATCTGATCCTGACTTAACTTTGGTATTTGGTATCTGTCTAGAAAATTGTCCATTTCATCCAGATTTTCAATTTTGTTGAGTTTAGGCTTTTGTAGTAGGATCTGATGATTTTTTGAATTTCCTCAGATTCTGTTGTTATATCTCCCTTTTCATTTCTGATTCTGTTAATTTGGATAATCTCTCTTTGCCCTCTGGTTAGTCTGCCTAAGGGTTTATCTATCTTGTTGGCTTTCTCAAAGAACAAGCTCCTGGTTTTGTTGATTCTTTGTATAGTTCTTTTTGTTTCTACTTGGTTGATTTCAGCCCTGAGTTTGATTATTTACTGCCTTCTACTCCTCTTGGGTATAGTAACTTCTTTTTGTTGTAGAGCTTTCAGGTGTGCTGTTAAGCTGCTAGTGTATGCTCTCTCCAGTTTCTTTTTGGAAGCACTCAGAGCTATGAGTTTTCCTCTTAACACTGCTTTCATTGTGTCCCAAAAGTTTGGGTATTTTGTACTTTCATTTTCATTAAATTCTAGGAAGTCTTTAATTTTTTTCTTTATTTCTTCCTTGATCAAGTTATCATTGAGTAGAGCATTGTTCAGCTTCCATGTATATGTGGGCTTTTTGTTGTTGTTGTTGACATTGAAGACCAGCCTTAATCCGTAGCGATCTGATAGGAGGCATGGGATTAATTCAATTTTCTTATATCTGTTGAGATTTGTTTTGTCACCGAATATATGGTCAATTTTGGAGAAAGTACCATGAGGTGTTGAGAAGTAGTTATATTCTTTTGGTTTAGGATGAAATGCTCTATAGATATCTGTAAAATCAAGTTGATTCATAACATCTGTTAGTTTCAGTGTGTCTCTGTTTAGTTATTGTTTCCAAGAACTTTCCTTTGATGAGAGTGGGGTGTTGAAATTTCACACTATTATTGTGTGAGGTGCAATGTGTGCTTTGAGCTTTAGTAAGGTTTCTTTTATGAATGTGGGTGCCCTTGCATTCGGAGCATATATGTTCAGAATTGAGAGTTCTTCTTGGTAGACTTTTCCTTTGATGTGTATGAAGTGCCCTTCCTTATCTTTTTTGATGAACTTTGGTTGAAAGTCGATTTTATCCAATATTAAAATGGCTACTCCTGCCTGTTTCTTGGGACTATTTGCTTGGAAATTTGTTTTCCAGCCCTTTACTCTGAGATAGTGTTTGTCTTTAACACGGAGGTGAATTTCCTGTATGCAGCAAAATGCTGGGTCCTGTTTATGCATCCAGTCTGTTAGCCTATGTCTTTTTATTGGGGAATTGAGTCCATTGATGTTAAGAGATATTAAGGAATAGTGATTGTGGCTTCCTGTTATTTTTGATGTTATTTTTATGTTTGTGTGGCTATCTTCTTTTGGGTTTGTTGAAAGATTAGTTTCCTGCTTTTTCTAGGGTGTGGTTTCCCTCCTTGTGTTGGCGTTTTCCATCTATTATCCTTTGTTGGGCTAGGTTTGTGGAAAGATATTGTATAAATTTGTTTTTGTCATGGAATATCTTGGTTTCACCATCTATGGTGATTGAGAGGTTTTCTGGGTATAGCAGTCTGGGCTGGTACTTCTGTTTGTTCTCTTAGGGTCTGTATGAGATCTGTTCAGAATCTTCTAGCTTTCATTGTCTCTGGTGAGAAGTCTGGTGTAATTCTGATAGGTTTGCCTTCATATGTGAGTTGGCCTTTTTTCCCTTACTGCTTTTAATATTCTTTCCTTGTTTTGTGCATTTGGTGTTTTGAGTATTATGTGACGGGAGGAATTTCTTTTCTGGTCTAGTCTATTTGGAGGTCTGTAGGCTTCTTCAATGTTTATGTTCATCTCTTTCTTTAGGTTAGGAACGTTTTCTTCTATAATTTTGTTGAAGGTATTTACTGGCCCTTAATTTGGGAATCTTCACTCTCTTCTATACCTATTATCCTTAGGTTTGGTCTCCTCATTGTGTCCTGGATTTCCTGGATATTTTAGGTTGGAGTCTTTTGTATTTTGCATTTTCTTTGATTGTGTGTCAATGTTTTCTATGGTATCTTCTGTACCTGAGATTCTCTCTTCTATCTCTTGTATTCTGTTGGTGATGCTTGCATCTTTGACTTCTGATATCTTTCCAAGATTTTCTAACTCCATGGTTGTTTCCCTTTGTGATTTCTTTATTGTTTCTATTTCTACTTTTAAATCTTGGATGGTTTTGTTAATTTCCTTCGCCTCTTTGATTGTATTTTCTTGTATTTCTTCTTTATGGACTTCTACCTGTATACCCGTGTTCTCTTGTTTTTCATTAAGGGAGTTATTTATTTCCTACTCTATTCTTCTATCATCATCATGAGAAGTGATTTTCAATCTGAGTCTTGATTTTCTGGTGTGTTGGGGTATCCAAGGCTCACTGTGCTGGGAGAACTGGATTCTGATGATGCCGAGTTGCCTTGGTTTCTGTTCTTTATCTTCTTGCCCTTGACTTTCACCATCTGTGTGTAGGCTGGTCTTGTTCTCTATGACTGTGGTTTGTCCCTCCTGCAAGCCTTTGTGTCAGTACTTCTTGGAGACCAGCTCTCTCTGAGAGGAATTTGGGTTTGGAGTGCTGTGGTAAAGGGTCAGCTCTGGGGTGCAGATAGAAACCAGAAGTATCCTGTCCCTAGCTGCTCCTTGGTTCCTATGTCCTCATGGCTCTGGCTCATCTGTTTTCTAAGATGTCAAGTTAAGATCTCAAAAAAAAAAAAAAAAAAGCCAAAAACAAATAACAGTTGTTTCTTTG
>CM052715.1:6819473-6866948 GCA_028551405.1 Uromys caudimaculatus
ATAAATAACCACCTATGTCTAGTGACTACTGTACACACTTTAGGAAAAGCTGCAGCTTTCAATCTTATTTCCATTTTAGTAAGTATACCATTTATTAAAATATATTTATTGAACATATAGATACAGGGAACTCGACCTTACTGATTTTTCAAGAGCAAGTTTCACTTTGAAATCTAGTCCAGTTCTGTCTGGTTAGTGCAAGTGATGGAATATTTACTACCAATTTAGAGAAATGCAGGCTGTAGTTTAAGTATATCTGTCATGATATTAGTACTAATCATTTAATTAGTACAGATCTGGCTCTGCAAAGTCAATCATCCACTCCTCAGAAAAGGGTGCATGCTCTTGAATACTCACACAGGTATTCATTGGAGGTCAGAGGCTCCAGGTATTCACTCACTCAATGAATACTCACACAGGTATTCATTGGAGGTCAGAGGCAAACTGTGCCTATTTGGGGCGTAGCTAAGAAAAGAAGGAGTATGTCTGCTTCAAGTTTTACAGAAATTTTTTTTTTTTAAATCAGAAGATTCAGTATTAACTTTCGTTGAACAAATCAAATGTTTTAAAACATAAAAGAGACTAGTATGCTGACCTGGTTGCTGATGGTATTTCAAAAACCAAAAAAGAGATATGTCAGTTTTTACTTCTGGTTATAATCTGTCTGTTCTCATTGTCTGAGATCTCTAGTTCCAGGCTTAAAGGAAAAAATTAGACGCTTCTATCACAAACAATAAATACGGTTAGATTCAGGAAGTTTTAATCAACTTAGTTCAAGAAGTTTACATTTTCTCACTGACCCATTCAGATACCATCTTATATGTTGATTAAACTCCTTAGCTACCTCTGGTCAAGTGAGAAATACATCCACATTTTCTTCTGTCTGTTGTAGAAAATAACATAGCAAGAACTGACTTCTATCTGCCTATATCCTATCTGTATTAGTTTTTTTATTTTGCTATGATAAATATCATGGCCAAAATTACTTATCAACGTAAAAGGTTATTTGGCTTACGGCGCTAGTCAGAAAGTCTATAATGGTGGTTGTGAGGGACATGGTAGTATGCAGCCTGAGCAGGAAGCTGCCTAGCCACTGTTATCCACATACAGGAGACAGAAAATGACCTTGCAAGGCTCTAAGTTTTAAACATTTCACAACACCCTTAACCAGCACTACTAACCGGAGACCCAGTATTCAAATACACAAGCCTGTGGCAGATACTCCTTAGTCAAACCACCACACTCTTTAATTGTATTTTACCATTTTATGTTGAAGAAGAAGCTGGATTGAAACTTGGTGTTCTTTGCATTGTTGCCACCATTGGATGTAAAGTTCAGAAACCAGTCTGTGGGGAAAAAATCAAAATGAAATCCAGTACACAACCAGAAAACCATATCTACATATAGAAAACTCTTGCCCAAGTGGAGTAAAAGGTTCTTTATCATGTCATTCTTTCTTCACTGTCCTTATCATGATAAGGAATGAGTCACTTGCACTAGGATGAGCAACACAGGTCAGTTTAAGAAACAAAGACTTCCAGGTCATGTCCTAGATCACACGCATCTAAACTAGGAACAGCAATCTTCACGCTTTTGCTGTGTTAAGTAAGACTAAATATACCAATATCTAATATTTCTAGTAACTCATCAAAATGTAACTTGGTCCCTCTCTGCTTTTTCATGGCTTTGCATAAAATTGATGCAAAAGATATGACATTAATACAACCAATTCGCTGGGCAGTGGTGGTGCACGCCTTTTATCCCAGCACTTGGGAGACAGAAGCAGGTGGATTTCTGATTTTGAGGCCAGCCTGGTCTACAGAGTAAGTTCCAGGACAGCCAGGGCTACACAGAGAAACCCTGTCTCAATAAAACCAAAAAAAAAAAAAAAAAAAAAAAAATACAACCAATTCTTCCAATATCAGGCTCTTAAAGAAAAGAGTAGCATATTAAAAATGGTGATTTTTTTTTTTTGAGAAGTGACAATGGATGGTGTTTCTTGGGTGATATTTCTATTTTAGCTTTGAGAGAAAATGCCAAACCCTTCTACATCACACTGTGTCCATCATGCCAGACTTCCAGCACTGTCCTCTCCACAGCATCATCTCATGCGTAATTTCTTGATATTTTGGCATACATTGTTCTTACAGAAAGTCTCTTTGAGACTTTTATTTGTATACCTAACAATCTCAAGAAACTTTCATAGGTTTAATAGCTATTTTCATATTTGCTTTAAATAAATATATTATTAGGACATTTGCCAGATTGTGAAGTATATTATATCTTTTTGTTGAATTATAAGAATAGATGCTAGATACTAACAGATGTTGGCAATAGTCCCTTATGGTATGTGATTTGCAGATACACTTTTTTTCTCCTTCTGAAGGCTATCTTTTCACTTTCTCAATCACATCCTTTGACACATAGGAATTCTAAATTTAAAAATTAAGTAAAATTATATTACCAATTTTCTCACTATTTTCAAGAAGTCCTGGATGAATTAACTCCCACCACCTTTTAAATTTGGTTTTATCTTACTATGCCCTCCTTTCTGAAGCAGTTTTGTTATTCCATAGGCTTTCTGGTTGACGGTTTTCTTTTTTTCAGCATTTATCAAGTGAATTGTGCCATCTCACTGTCTTCTGTTCTCCATGGATTCTGATGAAAAATTGGAAGTCTACTTGTTGACAAGCTATTTCTCTTTTCACACCTTTTCTTTGATTTTTGACAATAATGTGCCTTGAGTGTGTACATCTTTTGGTTTAACCTTCTGGAAGCTGATTGAGATATTTGGATTAAATTCTTGGATGAGTTAATGTTAAGTGTGGGTGTGTGTTCATCAAATATAGAAACTTTTTAGCCTTTATTTTTTCAAGTATTTCTTTTTGTTCCTTTAATTTCCTCTTCTCCTCCTTGGATTTGACCGAAGATATGTAGGTATACTTGATTACACTTTATGTGTTCTCCAGGAAATAATAATTTCCTTTCTTCATTTTATTCCTATAGATCAGATTCGAAGTGTTAAATTTCCTTCTAACTTTGCTGAATATTTTCTCTACTTGTTCACATCTTAGTTTTGAGTTCTGTTGATTTTTTTATGGCTGTAATTGCATTTCTTAGTGCCATGGTTGCAACTTGATTCTTAATTTTAAAATATTCCCTCTCCTCATCTTAAACCTATACCATTGCATTGTTTCTTTTAGCTCTTGGTTTTATTTTCTTGTTTATTTCAAGATCTTCCGGTGTAGCCAAGGTTGGCCTCAGAGGTTTGGTGATCACAGCCTGTACCACCACACCCAGATGCTACTTCTTTGTTCTTGTTCTTGGGCATATTTAACTCTGGTTTCAAAATCTTTGCCTTATAATGCTGAAGTCTAGACTTTCCCATGAATAGTTCCTGCAACTTAATTTTGTTCTTTTAAAAACTGTACTTTTCCTATCTTTGTATGTCTTTTCATGATACTAAGAAAAATAAGCTGCACAAAAAGGAGCACGTATCTTATTCCTTTTATTTAAATTTCTTCAGAAGCAAAGTGGTTACATAAAGCAGATTAGTGGTTATCTAGAATTGGATAAAAATTGTTATAAACACACTTTGGAGGATAATGGGAATTGTACTTCTTTTCTGGCAATGGTTTTATGATCTATCTGTATATCAATACTGACAATTGCATATTTTAAAATATTCAGTTTATTGCACATTGATCGTATCTCAACAAAATTGTAAAAAATAGGACTTGCAGGAACGTCCATTTATAAGAAATATAAAAATATAAATTTAAACCTGCCTAAAAACTGTATATTGTGTCAAAATTATATGTGTATGTGCATATGTCCGTGTGGATGTGCATGGACGTGTATATACATATTTATATTATATATGTGCATTGTATATGTGTGTGTTTACATGCATACATATTCCTGTTCTTTTCTAAAACAAGCATTATTGACTGCAATAAATTTGGTAGATATTGATATATAGTATTAGTGAGACTTGTCCACAATTGAAATTATTCTCATTAGTGAATAAGGTGAAGTTAAGTCTTCTCTGGTTATTTAAAGTGAGCATAGTACTGGAGGAAATATTCATTTTGTACCTGATTTATAAAACAATAGACAGTATGGCTGTGGTGCTAAGTATGGGATGCTGCACCAGGCTCACTGTAAGTGGGACTTATCTATATTTACTTTGTGGCCTAATTAAAATATAATTACCTTATTCTTCCCTTTCCCTGGTTTTCTCAGATTTCCATTTCATTTCTATTTTTGTTCCTCGTGCTGGAAAACAAAGAGAAATGGGAACCTACAGAAGAGCAATCCCGTTTTGATTGGCTTTTTGAATGGCCAAAAATGTTGTACTCAAGTTGGTGCTATTCTTTTCATTCCTGTCTCATAAAATGACTGAATGAGTGGCACACTTTGACTACTTCCCCCAAACTGAGATCCAATATTATTTGTCTGGTACTTGGAGTGAGGTGTACCCTTCAGGGGTAGAGTGGTAGAGCCTGTCCAGCAGAGTAGGTTTTCTTATAATTCCATTAGGGGGAATAAATTTCTTTCATTCTTTCATTTAACAATATATAAAAGCAAATGAAGATCACAGGTTATGAGTGTGCTAGAGAGTTGTAGTTCCTGTAATATCCTCCTCCAGGGGAAGAAATGTTCAAGGAATATAAACACAGATAAATTAACGCAGAAAAAGAATCAGGGGTCACAATTTAAATATATAGATCAGAGAAGATACATGAGTGAGATCAAATAATACAGAAGGTCCTGGACAAACACACATAGAAATTCCATCATCTTGGACCACATGACTGACCCTGGGACCTACTGATCTTACGTTGTGTATCAGAGTTCTCTAAAATAAGAGAACTTAAAGAATCTCTTTCTCTCTCTCTCTCCCTCTCTCTCTCTCTCTCTCTCTCTCTCTCTCTCTCTCTCTCTCTCTCTCTCTCTCGTGCTTGTGTGTGTGTGTGTGTGTGTGTGTGTGTGTGTGTGTGTATGTGTGAGCCTTACAGCCTGTAGTTCAACTAATCACACAATGGCTGGCTATGCACAGAAAGTCCAAGAATCCAGAAGTTGCTCAGTCCACAAGGTTGGATGTCTGTCTCAGCTGGTCTTTATATACACTGGGATTCTGAAGAAGTAGGCTCTAATGCCAGTGAAGAAATAGACTTGCTTCTGAGGTAAAAGCAAACAGTCAAAGAGAAAAAGCTTTTTTCTTCCATGCTCTTATATAGACTTCCAGCAAAAGTTTTGCCCAAGATTAAAGTTATGTTCTATTGTCACAAGATATAGATTAAAGGTATGTTTTCCTCAGTTCAAAAGATCGGGATTACAGATGTATCTGTCTAACTCAAAGATACAGCTTCGAAGCAGATCTTTCTACTTCAAACTAAGCAAAAATCCCTCACAGATGTGTCCACCATTTTGGGGTTTTAGTTAATTCTGGGTGTCATCAAGTCGACAAGCAAGAATAGCTATCACACATTGTACAGCTACTAGGCCAGCCTGACTGGCTTATAACACAATTAAGGGAGAGTTTGTGAAGTCAGGTTGTGTTAGTATGGTTATCCACAGTGATATAGTTCCAGATACAGAAGAAAGTCTTAGGGTTGGGGTAAACATCTGAATACTTATTGGATGCATGGTTCCTTTCTATCCTTTACATTTTTCATGCATGTTTGCAATGTCTCTTAGTCAGATCCACCTCACTCCTTGCCTCCAAATCTTCCTGCTTCTCAACATTCCTCTTTTCAAACTTCAGGTCCTTTTGACAATATATAAATAAGCCACTGGTCCAGTTGGTGTTGCCTATGTGAGCAGTAGATAACATGTTCAGAAATCCACTTGGGCATGGACAGCCTACTAATGGCTACCCACCTGTTAAAAAGTAACTTTCTCTTCATAGCAGACATCAGATTTCTCAGTCAGGGTTAGAGCCATGAGAATTCTTACTCCTTCATCTTACACTTTTTAAGTGGCTTGATCTTGTGTAGGTTTTGTGAAATAACCACATGTGCTGTGAATCCATGTGTACACCATCTCCATCATGTCTACAGTATACATCACAACACTCCCTCCCTTTGTACTTACATTCTTTCTATCCTCCTTACTTAAGCCTTGATGAGAATAGGTGCTGATGTACATGTCCCATGCACAGCTGTGCATGCATTGTAGCTTATTCTTAGTAATTTGACCAGTTATGAACTTCTACATAAACTATTACCCACAGCAATAAAAAGCTTCTATGATTTGATTTCTGGGATGAACATCATCACTTGAGATTATGTTTATTATTTTTTAATGCTAAACTGCATGGCATTCTTTTTAAAGGAAATAATTAATTATCAAAAATTTTGTCCTATTAATGTCACAGAATTATATGTCCATTCATTTGCACAGCTAATTGTCATCTCTCCATCTGTAATGGCCAATTTTGTGTGTCAACTTGACATAAACTAGTCATCAGAGAGGAAGGAGCCTCAGTTGGGGAAATGCCTCCATGAGATCTAACTATAAGACATTTTATTAATTAGAAATAAATAGGGAGAGGGCCCAGCCCATTGTGGGTGGTGCCATTCCTAGGCTAGTGGTCCTTGTTCTATAAGGAACCTGGTTAAGCAAGCCAGGGGAAGTAAGCCAATAAGCAGCACCCTTCCATGGCCTCTACATCAGCTGGAGCCACCTGGAACCATCATGTTCCTGACCTGTTTAACTTCCTGTCCTGACTTTCTTTGGTGATGAAGAGAAATATAGACGTATAAGCTGAATAAACCCTTTCCTCCCCAACTGGCTTTTTGGTCATGGTGATTCATTGAAGCAATAAAAACTGTAACACACCATCTATGCACACATGTATCCATTCATTTATCTAAATCTGACTCAGGTGGTAGAATAGCAAGGGCAGCTCAAATCTGTAGTCTAGACATAAATGTTTAGAAGGCAGTCTGGCTGTATGATCATTAACAAAATAAAATTAATAAGTTCTCCCATGACTTCTGCGCCACCTTCACTTGACTACTTAACACTTGATCAATATAGATACAGGATCAAACTTTAGTGTCTGCCCTTTGGGACCTTACTTTAAGATGCAATCTTGAGAAAACCAGTTGAATAGGAGCACTTTGCAGCTACAGTCATGCGAGAGCAAAAGGCCAACACAGAGACACAGCACAAGCTTATCTACCAGAATGGATGATTGCCTCTGACAATGTGGACAATTCTACTGCCACTTGGAAAGCTATGGTGTTATTGTCCGTGAAGCCACTGCTCTTTTTATTTTCCCATTAGTTGTTTTGTTTTTCAAACAGCATATTTTTGCACTAAGAAGCTTCTGTGTCACCTAAAGAAAAATGTTTCCTTTGAATATTTGTCATGAATTCATAAATCATATAGAATAAACTAAAATGAACATCTCTAGTTTAGATGAACTACTACACAGGATTTTAAATAAAAACCATGTGCTTGATTTGCTTTTAATTAAGCAGAAAGTTCTCATGTTTCATATCATTAAAGGAATAACACAGATTGTGTTACCTTCTAAATTACTTCCTTAGTTTGAGTTGCTGTAATACATTACTGGAAGCAAGGAGGTTGAAAAACAAACAGACATATATTCCTCAGAGATCTTGAGGTTGAAAGTCTGAAATCAGGTTTTTGGAAACACCTTATTCTGGGTTCAGACTGCTAACTTCTTACTCTTTCCTTACCTGACAGAAAGGCTGCTCTGGTCTCTTATTCTCCATCTGTATTAGGCTTTTCTAAAGCAACAGAACTTATGGAATTATATATAGTTATTGGCATGGTTTACATGATGCAGTCCAACTAACCCAACAATTCCCAGCTGTGAATGGGACATCCAAGTATCTAGTAGTTGCTCAGTCCCATGAGACTGAGTGTTTCAGGTTGTCTGTATAAGCTGGAATTCTGATGAAGTAGTTATAACAGATGTGCTGTCCAGTAAGTAAAGCGGAAGAAGAACCTACCTTTTTTCACTGTCCTTATGTATGACTCTGGCAGAGGTATGGCCCATATTAAAGGTGTGCGCCAAGATCTGGATTAAAGGCATGTGTCTTCCAGCCTCAAGACCTGGAGGGTCATTTGTGTGCTCTCCATTTCTGGATTGTAGTTTATTCCAGATATACGTAAGGTGACAACCAGGAACAGTCATCACACAAGCTCAGGACATTCCTGCTCTCATGAGTGTCCAACCCTCATGATTGCATCCAAGCCTAATTATGGTGGCTACACCTCTAAATTCTCATTGGGAATTCAATTGTTTGAATCTGGAAAGAAGATGTGTAGTCCTTAACTATGCCCTTCAAAACGTGCTGCCTGTGTAATGTCTGAGTAGAGATAAATGTTTCTAACGTCCTTTGACACATGGGGAAGGACGTTCTCATTTTCTCATTTTGTATACAGGTTGAATTCAGACAAATCAGTCTCTCAAACTGATTCACTTTGTCCATGGCTTAAGTGGCATGTGTGAACATTTAGGCCTCTTTTAAAATGATGGAGGGAAGTAAATGTTTCCAGAATTTGCTTTGCTGAAGTAAACTAATGACAGAGGACCATATGTTAAAATATATTTTTAATTACGTTTTAACAATGTTAAATGCTTTTTCCTTATTTTCATATTTAACATTCTTGATCACATGTACCAAAAATCTGCAAAACACAACGTTTTATATAAAACCCCATGAATAACTTCATAAGCAATATATATCATTGTGCATAAACAATATGCTTGCTTCAAGTACTGTACAACCTTGTTTAAAACTCTGTGTACCTTCAAAGGGGAAACATTTTCCCTTGTCCCTAAGTTAAAGTGGCCACCATGGAAATCTTTATTGTAATGATGACTTTTGTTTTGATTTTCTGTTTTCAAGATTTTTATTTATATTTTAAGCTATAAGATATTTTGCAATTATAAATTGCCTCATTTCTTCTTTCCATGTCCCAGCTCTCCTTGTTCAATTTTAAATTCATACACTATTTTTCTTTAATTGTTAGTACACATATCCTCACACTCACTCCTAAATACATAAATACCAATTGCTCATTCTGTGTAGTGTTACATGTACATTTTAAAATTGTTTCATTAACATGAATTTGGAGGTAGAGCTTATTTCAGGTTAACAATAACTTAAGTGATAAGCGGATTTTAAATTCCAATTTTTAAACCTAACTTTTGAAACAAGATGGATCTGGTTTAAGGATGGAATATATATGTACGTGTGTGTGCATGTGCATGTGCACGTGTGTGTATGCGTATGTGTATATATGACAGGGCATTGGCACTTTGACTGCAGTGAGTTGAGGCGACATCTTTGCTCAGATCTTCTAGAGTCCAGATTCCATGAGGAGGCAGAAATAACTCAAGTGAAGGTGAAATAATGGTTAAAGTTGATTGTTACTGCTTTACATATTCCTAGTCACATAAAGGATTAAGATTAAGAGGCCATCTTTATTCTTTGTAGACCAACTGGCATATACTGTGCATTCCTGTCTTTATGAAACTAAGTGGCGTGGCCTCTGATTTAGTCCATTCCCTTCTGCTGTATTGGACAGTTCCTCGTTTGGAGATTCAGAATCATCTGTGCAACAATCATAATATCTCAGGAAGTGTGCTATCACTTTTCCTAGTAGTGTGTGCATGTACGTACACTTGTATTACTCTCAGGAATGGCCCACACCTTCATTCAGATAAAACCTGTTAATTACTGGAGCTCACCGATGAGGTTGGATTGGCTGGCCAAAGAGCTGAAAGCTCCTGTTGCTCCTGTCTACTTAGTACTGTCATTATAAGTACAAGTCACCAAGCCAGGCATTTCTACATGGGCATCTTGCAAGCACTTTACAGACTGTGTGTTCTACCTCCCCAGTCCCTTGACATCACTCTTAATGAAAAATAAGTCTGCACAAATAGGGAAAGTTCAAAGCAATATGTCTCTATATTTCAAGCCACAAAAGGCTTTCTACATCTGAGTGCCCCAAATATTTTTATTATGAGCAAGATTTAAGAAGAATTCTGAGATGCAATTGTAGGATGCTCTAAGCCTCCAAATCAATTGCAATGTGGTCCATTACAAAAAGAAAATAAAATCTATTTTTGCATTTCTGATTATAATGTATATATATACATATGTACATATGTGTATATATATATATATATATATATATATATATATATGTATATCTTGGTTATCTTCTCTTACTGAGGTAATGTGTTGGTTTATTTCATTTATTTCAATAAATGATTGGTTTATTTCCTCTCCACTTGTCTGCCCAGCTCAGCCATTTTTAGAAGCAAACTGCCATGTAATATCACTTACCAATTTGTGAATATAACCTTATTTAGAATAAAGTTTTTGCATCCCAATGAAGTTTAAATGAGAGTACTGAGTCAGGCAGGGCCTTTAATCTCATCACTGGTATCTTTAAAACTAGAGGGAAATGTGGGTGTAGGGCCTAGACAGAGGGAAAAATGTCATTTGAAAATGGGGACAGAGGTTGAAATCATGCAGCCCAGTTTTCAGGTTTTCTCTGGTATCACTCAGGTTTGGAAGAAGTGACAATGAGCTGCCCCTCAAACCTCCACTGCAAGGACATGGGTCAGTTGACATTTTGTCTTAGAACTCTGTTGCTTTACACTTCAGAAAAACAAATGATAGAGATTAAGTCAAGATGGGCCATGGTCATATTTCCACTAACAAATGCCGTGGGCTAGTAATGTAATACAGGTTAGTGGGTGTGAGAATTCCAGCACCGATTGTCACCCTCTTCATTGAACAAACATGCCTTTCCTTCATCCGATAGGAGCAGACAGAGAGAAGTATCCAGAGGCTGACTGCTGAGCTGCCTCAAGCTTTGGTGTTCCAACAACTGAACTATTATGATCACTGGCTCATTAAAGCAGCTACAAATGGCCACAGTCAAAGGGCAGCAGATATCTAAAACTGCACTGTTTACTTATAAAATGTCCTAGGCCAGATTTTTAGAGAAAGAATAATAAATAAATAAATAAACAAATACTATAAACTCAGCCAGATTTGTATTAAAATGCATTGTCTCTGTGTGCTGCATTGTGCCTTTGTACATTTATAATTTTGTGTATGTCAGTCTGTGGGTTTTCTGTCACATCCCTCTACAAGCATGCGAACCACAGGTTGAGGCCAATATATCCTTTGAGACTGTGAACTCACTGCCAGCCCAAGGAGTGTCAATCCAGGGTGACGCTTCATCTCCTCTTCCTGAATGTTTATGACCATGCGATGTGAGTATTTAACAACCTCTGAAGAGGTTCTAGATCTCTTGCAGCTTCTCTACTGTCCAGGCAGTCATCGTTCCTGATGGAGGCAGGCATCAATGTTCTCCACAGCAACCAGAATACATTCAGTTAAAAGGGAGAGGAGATCCTGGCAGCAGAAGAGACCACAGCATTGAGCATCTTTGCTCACACAGGTTTCTTGGAAGGGAAGTTTTCTAGTTGTCATAGCCTGTTATTCCTTCATTCCTCTTAAGGCTCAAAGCCAGCTTTGCCTTTGATATTAAGGAACCTTCTCAAAAGACTTCCAGCTCATACATCGGAACCTCTCCCATGTTTTCCAGCTGTTGTGTACCACTTCTCTTGGCACTTCCTTTCCTGAATCAGCTCTGGCACTGCCTTCCTCCTGTTTCATGCTGCTACCAGAAATAGCCCACTCAGCAGCTGGCCTCTGAGGAACAAGGTTGTTGTTGATCTTGCCATGTGATGTCTCTCCTGCAGGTAGGAGCAATCATTTTTTGGGCAGCTTTTGGTGGCCAAGGAATGGGTTAGGTGATACTGCATAATTGAACATTTTCCAAAGCCTATAAACTTCACCCTGTCCCTCACAACAACCCTCTAAAGAGTATTTTCTGAACTTTTTTAGGCCCCAAAAAGTGCACAGGGGAAGCAACCATAATTGAGCCATAAAAAAAATGCAGGGGAGAGCAGGTGAGGTATCTCATTCCATAAAGTTGTTGCCAGCCAAGCATGAGGTTCTGAGTTTGATCCCTGGAAGCCCAGTAATGAAGTTTGCCAAGAGCACAAATGCTTGTACCCATCGTGCTGGGAGGCAGGAGACACACAGGTTCACTGAGGGCCAGCCGGGCCTAATATAAACACTTAATGTCAGTGAAGAGGCCTTGTCTTCAAAACAAGATAGTTTGGGATAGATCTCTTGCTTTCACAAACATAGACACACATGCGCATTAGCCAATATGAACACATACACACACACACACACACACATCCCATATCACAATTACTCCAGGCTCAAGGAAAGATGAAATCAGGTTGAAAAGTTGTACTCTTTGCTTATCTATGATAACAAAGTATCTTCAAATTGATTGTAGCTATTCACAGAGCAGAGGTGTGATTTATTGTGTTTAGATCTTTGAGTCTTCTTTATTTTGTAATATTGGTTACATAGTGAGCTGCATTCCAAGTACGAGAATACTGAATAGAATTTCTTATCCAAAGTATCGAAAGGTTTTTGTCACCTTTTAAATATACTGAGTGCTCTTTACTCTCAACTGTCTTCAGATGTACTTCCTATATGCCACCAGACCTAAAGTTACTTTGAAAGTTACTATGCAGCTACCATGGGAAGTGACTAACGAAACATTTTAAAATGGATTTCTTACAAAGACAGAGCTATGAAATATGATGATTCCAAGATACACATGTATTCTGGCCACAGGTTAAAATATAAGAGCTCACCTTACTGCACCACAGATTATGATTTGGGCGACTATCATCACTATCAGTTCCAATGTCACCACCCAACACCCTCTCACATGTTATGTAAGATCTGTGCTTAGAGACAGATCGTCCTTGATTTGAGCTCTGCATAGCACCTGCCAGAAGTTTGACTTTTCGTAAGGGCACAAATGAAATGAGTTGCTAAGGATTCTTAGGATTGCTTTCTTCTATAATTTCTTTAGAAATGGTGATCAAAGCTTGTTTCAGATTTCACCTCCAGTTGGAAGGAGAAGATTTCTCATTACTCTAGTTTGCTGCATTCTCTGGTGTAAAAATTGTTTCCAGCAATGGCTAATGAGCAGGACATAGTGTGAATTTTACATGCATTCCTCACAGGGATGCCCAAAGAACGGTGCCAGGGCCCAGTAGGGGTCTGCTTGGCACTAAGAGTTAGAGAATAAAATAGCACACAATGGCAGCTGAACCAAAGCCAGTTTCAAGGCCATCGATGTGGGTCCTGGTTCCTTTTTAAAGATTATGATTTGCAGTAAGAAGAATTCTAGTGCGTTCTGGCTCACTTTAGCTTCCAAATGAATGTGAGAAATACAAATGAGGAAATGTATTAAGAGTGTGTTACCTTTTCAGAGTGACACTGGAATCAGATTGAAGTCTGCTGGCAATTGATATCTGTCTGTCTCCAGATAAGGTATAGCCAAAAGCACACACATGGAAATTCCATGAGGATTAAAGCCCCAAGCACAATAAATGTGAGAAGCATCTGACCCGACTCTCAGAGGCTACTACTGTGGAAGCTCTCCCGTCTCTGTGGGACATTGGGAAAGTGCGCATGAGGCAATATGAGAAAGTATTTGTTCATACCTATTTATGGTTCCTTACAACTGTTTCCTGTGTATTGCTGAGCCATGAACAACACTCTAAACTGTATGAAAAAGTCCTAACAATGGGAGAATACAGCTTCAAAACACATTAATTATGCACTGTTTCTATTTGACACCAAAGTAAATGATCATTTCACTGACAATCTGTATACAATCTGTTTCATGGCATATGTAGTAAAAGCATGAAAAAAGATGAACAAAGATGACTATTTTAATAACGTTTTTGATACAGTCCTAAAGGAAATCTGAGACAGATTTTTAGCATCCTTCATTTTGATTTTGATGGAAATTTATGTTGGTGAGAAAAAAATCATTATCTTTTTCAAGAAAGTGGTTGCCAGGTGTTGAATTAATGAAATGGAAGACTCTAAGAGTGGGTGAAAATGGCCAAGGAGTGGTTTTAATAAGCGTGAGTATAGTTCTTGAAAATTTTGCAGGCTGAACAAAATTTCTGAATGCTTAATAATTTTGGAAAGCTTTTTGCAAGGTTGACATAGACAGCTGCAATTATCTGTCCTTTCCTACGTGCTTCCCGGAAAGTGAACGCTCTTTCTTAATTGGGTGAACAGTTTGTATTCAGAGATTTTAAAAGGACTGACTTCACTTTACTTATTTTAATTCACAAGACCAGAGTGCCTTCTGTTATCCATCATTACTTGTGCTGCTAAATCAAGTACTATGTGTTTCAAAGACCCAAAAAGCTGCCTATGCTTCTGATCCTCCTGCTTTTCCTTGCCGTTATTCCAGGTAGATGTCTTAAAAGCCAAAGAAGTAAAATAAAATGAACATCTTAAATACAGAATGCAGAGAGAATCCTTCCTGGTGACCTTTTTTAATCTAAAAAATGATTGTTAAGACTCAATTTCATTTATGTGTGCATATGGAGGCCAAGGATCAATGTTAGGTGTCTGCCTCAAATGCTTTCTGTGTCATGTATATGCACCACCTGTATATATATATCTCTAAGCTCTACCTCTATCTCTATCACTATTTATGTAGCTCTCTATCTCTAAATCATATTTATCATTTGTCTATCATTCATCATCTGTCTCCTATCATCCATCTATCATCTTCTATCTGTCTATTTATCATCACCTTTATCTATCTATCATTGATCTATATTTACTTGGTGTATGTATGTTGTTTGTGTCTTATGTGTCATATATGTTTATATACATTCTCATGTGCAGATGTGCGTGTGTGTGTGTACATATGTTTGTGAGTGAATGGGTATACAGTTAGACTTATGTGTGTGAGTGTAGAGGTAATGTTGTGTACCTTTCTCATTCTCTTCTCCACTTTACATTTAAGACAGCTTCTCTCCCGTTACCTGAAGTTAGCCTAAACTGTCTGATGATCAGAATAGTGACTTCCATGAATCCGCCTATTTCTGCTACCTCAGTACATGTATGACAGGAACATGGCCCCAATTTTTTCATAGATTCTGGACTTCTTGACTTAGGTATGTGTATTTGCATAACTACTCTACTCATTGACCCCTTTCCCCAGTTTACCTCCATCTTACAGAAGCCAGAGTTCATAAATTAGGCCACAAGGGCAGGCTATCAGCTATCCCAGGAATCATCCTGCCTTGACATCGCAAGGTCTGGGATTATTGGCACCTTCTTCTGTACCCAGCTTTAATGTGGGTTCTGAGGATTCAAATCGAGGTGCTTATCATTTTACTTCTCACTTTACTCACCAAGCTATCTGCTGTGCACCACTCAACCCCATTTTTAAAGTTAATACCAATTCATACTGTCAGTTGTGAACTTTTGGTAAGTAGCGAAATGCCTTGTCAGAGTAAGAAGGATGATAAAGGTGCAAAGAACAGATGTGTATTAATTAGATATATTCTGAAATATATCAGTTATGAGTAGAATGGCCATTCTAATAAAAATACAGACTATTAGAAATGATCTGTTGGGAAATCAAATAATAGCTGTTTAAGGGCAGGATTTTAGACTTTATTGAAATATGCATTGAATCCAGCTATTGAAACAACTTGATTAACCATAAAAGAGCATTTCCTCTCCTGTGCCTTCGTTTCATAAAGCCTTTCTCAGAAGACTAATTTCACACCATTCTGTAATGTGCTGTCTTGAAGAACTATTTCCTGCTAGGATTCTTCAGCAATATATTTTTCTCTAAATGCCAAAGCACAGGTGGAATAGGGAAGATGGCTTACTAAAACTTGAGATGAGACAAGAATAGACATTTTCTTGAAAAACATCTAATTTGAAAACTTATAGGTATAAACATCAACGCTGCTCTAATAATACTGAGAAATGGAAAAAAATAAAGAGAACAAGATGAAAACATTATGGTAACCTTTAAGAATGTAATATTACTCTTGACCCTATTTTGAACATAGAGCTACTTCTAACAATTCATAATTATGAATGCTATTGTGGAAATTCTGCCAAGAACACTGCCGGAACCCACAGCCCTTAGCTCTATTTCTATGGACATATAACAATAGGTCACCTCTTTAATACTGCCAGTTACATTGCTTGTCAAATAATAACGTTGATACCTTTAACAATTATAGGAAATATCAAATACACAATTGTGAATGAATTCTCTAAAAATTAGTAATTGATGAAAACAAACGTATTTATCTGTCAGAAAAAGATTAAGGATGAGCCATGAAACCTAAGGCTTACCTGTGAAAATAAATCTTTATGCCTACATACACTTATGGTTAATGAGATTTATGGGTCTATATTTAGCAAACATTTTAATCAATTAGGAGCAATAATTGATTATTTCAACTCCATGGAAGATAAAAAAGATTGTATTCCCTTGCTGGTTATTATTTTATCACATAACTCATAAGAAAATAACACCTCATAATTTCATATCTCTTGGCTATTTTTATAATACATTTGCACATTCATGACTGTAATTTGTTTACCTTCTTCTAGGGAAAGTTATGAGTGCTATGTTTACCTCAAAGAAAATACAGCTGAAGGCTCATTTATAAGCATATGTTTAAAAACATATTTATATTTGTAAGGTAAATGAATGTTAGAGAGGAAGGTTAAATTCAAGAATTTTTAATTGCCAGGTAGAGTCCTATGATGAGTGATTACAAGGAAAATCTGGAATTTCCTTCCCCTCCCTTCCATTCTCTACTGCCTTCCCTCATTTCTCCTTCATGTAACAGTTGCTTTGCTCTGTTACTCTGTACTCTCCGATGAGTCTAGACACCCCACTTCAATTCACATGTAACTCTTTTAGTATAGGTTAATTTCCATAGAAAATCATGCAAATGTTTGTTGGAATTATTTCTACCAATGAGGGATTTTAATTAACCTTCTGCTTTATTGATGAAATCTAACTGATAACGAGTGAAAGAAGACAATTGCAATAAACAAGAATTTTAAAACCCTATTCGTTAAATTGTTAATTTTAGTTTTTAATGTTTATTTTTCACTTGGTCTGGAAATGAAGTAGTATAAAATTTGGAAGTATCTACTACAGGAAAAGGACAGGTAAAAGGAAAGATCAAAATTCTTTCCTTATAAAAATTTAATTGAGATGGATCATTGACATTAACTGTTTTTTATTTAACTCCCAAACAGCTTTGTAAATATCTGGGTATTTTAAAATGAAATGAGCTCTTTTCTGAAAAGGTTATTTTTCTCAATATAGCTATCTGAGCAATAGTGGGAATCATATGTTATTAAAGAGGTAGATGATTAGGATGATTGATTAGGATGGTCAATAAGGCAATTACAGTGGTCTCTTGAGCAAAAGGAAAAAGTCTTGCAGTTGTAATCCCGCAATCCAAGAGGCTGACACAGAAGGATTGTGGATTCTAGGCTAGTCTAGGCTCGAGGGATACACTGTCTTAAAACAACTTCTATGAAAACATAAACCTTTGGAATCTAACACCTAACTTTTGAAGATTTGGCCAATTTTAGGAAAACCATGTAGTAAAGTTCTTTTCTTGTTGTTGTGTTGTTGTTGTTGTTCTCCTCCTCCTCCTTCTCCCCCTCCTCTTTCTCCCCCTCCTCCTTCTCCTCCTCCTCCTCCTCTTTCTCCTCTTCCTCCTTCTCCCCCTTCTCCTCCTCTTCCTCTTCCTCTTCCTCCTCCTTCTTTTTCCTTTTCTTTTACTTTTTGATGTAAAAGTACAATTCTCAACTCAAAGGGATTAAGAGTTTAATCTGAGTGAAATGAGTGAGCAGGGTCCAGCGCATGGATTCAAATTGCTTTGAAAAACATGTTCCAATGTATAAATGGTTTTTAAAAGTTTTACAGTTAAAGAGTAAAAGAAGTTCATACATACAAGTATTTCCCTAAATATGTTATTGGGAAAACATGTGATGAACATTTATTGCAAGGCAGGTATAACTCCATTGGAGGTTTTAGGTATTGTCTGGTGGCATTTTTAACTATCTTTTGGTTGGTGGACCCCAGTGAAGTTAATACAGTCAAAAGCTTTTATTTAGTACATTTTAGGATTGTAGATCGCAGATCTGGAAAACAAATGACCTTTAAGGGGACCAGAAATAGATGGAGATAATTTGGCTATGGATCTTCATCATCCAACTCTCTAAAATCAGGAAATTCAAATGAATCAAGCAGCATCATAGAATCTTCAATAGAGGAGCTTTTCCTTTTTATTTTCTTTCTAAACTTTAGTTTATATCCTCAGTCAGAACAAACTTATCCAAAGATTAAGATTCAAATCACATTAAACATATCAGCTCAAAGTGTCACCTAAAGTGCAAACCTAGAATATCCTAAGAAGAGGGTCAAATAAATGTTATTTCTTCTTTTTGCGAAAGGCCAACGTTGGGAGAGGAAAAAGCTTCAAACTTGTAATACCATCATCCTGGAAACTGACACAGGAAATTTGTGAATTTTAGGCTAGTCTAGGTTAAAGAGTAATAATTATTAGAATGATAAGATAATATGATGCTAAATGGACACTCCTATATAGTATAAAAATGAAAAATGAATTAGAATATGCTATTCAGCCTCAATGAGAAACATAAGCTGCACATAATGCTGTTTTGCCACTCTGCATATATCATCATGGATGCACTGTAATTATTGTTGTGGTGCTATGAATATATTTTATTGAGTAGGTGAATCTGGAACCACGGAATTCTTAAGTAACAAGATTACCTTTTACCTATTACATGTCACAAAGGAGACAGTTATATAGAAGATTGAGATTTCTACAGCAATAACAGATGGATTTATGGCAGCACTAGCAAATGGACATATACTTTTATTAACAAAATATTTTGAATATGGGTTACCAGAGTGTATAGAGGCCCTTGAGGCAAAAATTAGCAGTTACTACTTCACTGTTAGTGGTGGCTTTATATAGCTTCACAACTATGAGTAGTGAGAATCCGGCACACAGTCATTAAATACCAGCAATAGTGATAATATTGGAGTTTTATGATATGAAATTGAGGAGAAAGATAACCATGAAAGGATTTAAAAGGGAATGAGAGGAAAGGGTAAAGACCTGTGAAAATGTCCTATTGAAATTTACTACTTAGTAAGATAACTAGAACATATACTTTTTTTTTTTTTTTTTGAACAGAGGTATTTTGCATGGTAGGATAATTCTGTATTAAGCGAGGGACACCTCCCTATGGAGGTTGTTCAGAGAGACACTGTACCTCCCTACGGGGGTTGTTCAGAGAGACACTGTAGTCTCTTGAAACAATGCAGACTATTGGCTCTTCTTTTGGATTATCACTAGAACTAGAGGGGAAGACTTTATTGATGAATATGCCACATACTTTGGCTACAGAACACAGACAAATTGAAGCCAGAAATGTGCTTGAAACTTTTCCTTTTGTCTAGTATTCATAATGGTCAAAGGTGCTATGCAGGCAGCTATAGGAGTAAGCCAACAAATGGACTCTAAGCAGACCTTTAGTATGACTACACTAACCTGAAAGGCAAGATATGTCCACCAATGCAACAAAGACAAGATGTATAGGGCAAAACCATCTGCTTTTGAATTCAATTTGAATCCCCCTTTATAGAGAAGATATTCCTAGTATTGGAAATATGGCTGAATGATGATGGCTGTTGTGGTTGCAGTCCATAGTGGGGGACCTACTATTGATGTCTTGCTAAGGGGACATGTAACCATTTGCTTTCTAAGCATTTATTTTTACATAGAGTCTATGGTTAACCTCAGCTTGTGTCAGAGAAGTTTTTTTGCAGTGAAAAGCTGTGGTGGATGGAATGGGAATGACCCCATAGGCACATAGGTTTGAATGCTTTGTGCCTAGTTAGTAGAGCTGTTTGGGATGGAATAGGCGGTATGGTCTTGTTGGAATACGTATGTTACTGGCTTTAAGGTTTCAAAAGCCCATGTCAGGTCCAGTGGCTTTCTGCCACTTTGTCTGTGGATCCGAATGTAAAGCTCTCGGCTTCTGCTCCAGTGCCATACCTGTCTGCTTTCCACCATGGTGATCATGGACTAACCCTCTAAAACAGTAAGCAAGCATTAAGTTTGAATTCCTTATTTTATAAGAGTTGCTTTGATCATGGTTTCTCTTCACAGTTAGAGAACCATAACTAAGACAGTTGCTGCTAATGCAGAGACTGATAACTGGTCAAAGTGCTGAGGAACTGAATTCTCCACCCTAAATGGGATATTTATATATATATCAGGAAACACGGAGGAAGAGAGAGTGGAAAGACTATAATAGAAGGAGAACCATGAACCACTTCAAAATTCTGTCCTTTAGATACAACATGGCCATTGCAATGATGGGCATACACATAGCATGTTTATTGCAATCATGGGTACACATATATGCAACATGGCCATTGCAATCATGGATACACACGCAGCATGGCCATTGCAATCATGGATACACATACAACATGACCATTGCAATCATGGATACACACATTGTTGCAGGATTTTTCCTATTCAATTACATTAGGGCAATAGAAGCCCTGTGATTGGACAAGGAACAGGGAGGCAGAGCTAAGAGTTGCAGAGAAAGGAGAATCTTCAGGAAGAGAAGAGGAAGGAAGATGGAAGCAGACATGAATTGGTGTAGCACCACTGGTAGTCTTGATATCATTAAAGGTTAGAATATTGGGATAATTTGTCTAATCTAGGTGGGCAACTTTTATCATTATCAATTGGTTCTGAAATTATTGTATTGGCACCTTGTAAACTGTGAATTTATTGATACATACATCTGATTGGTTAACTATAAGCTTAAGAGTTTTAATTCTACCGGGTAATTGGGTGTTGAGATGGCTGACCGGGAGGGGGGGGGCGTGAGATGTTGCGTGGTAGCAAGAGGAACTTGCACCCCCGCCCCTACCCCCCATCGGAAAGATGGTAGGCAGAGGGACCTCGCGAGTGAAATCACCCAGTGGGAGCTCTGCAACCACTGGTTGTCAGCATTAACGCAGGAACATGCTGGCTCTCTTTTTAAATATTTCCTGCAACACGCATGGCATTGCCATTGCAATCATGGATACACACACAGCATGGCCATTGCAATAATGGATATACATATCACATGGCTATTTCAATCATGGATACACATACATATAACATGGCCATTGCAATCATGGATATCTGAATAAAAACCACACTAAAAGCACATGAAAATAGAACTACACAGGAAGAAGTGGTAGAGGGAGGTGACGAGAGAGGATAACAGGCGTGAGCCTGAGCACAGTGCCTTGAAGGAATGCAGCAAACTGTCAAAATATTAAAATGGGGAAAAGATCTAATAAGACAACACACACTGTACTACAAGAGTGTTAAAAGGAGCATTGTTTTGTGTTCAGCATTGGACTGAGCAGTTTATAAACATTTTTAAAGCAGTCACCTGGGGAATCTATATTGCTCATGATTTTTTGGAGGATAAAATTTTGATTTACTAAATTTAAAGATATAACCAGTGAGTCATAGTTTGAGTAGAAAGTTGTCTGGCTTTGGAGCCAGTGCCTTTTTTTCTCCTCTGCATTGCTCAGCTTTAACAGTGAACAAGACTGAGGACACGACATGTTCTATGCTAGACATAGTTGTAAAGCCAATGAAGTCACTGAATTCTGTCAAAACATAAGTGTCAGAAAATGTCTTCCCTGTCCACACCTTTAGTGATTGCTACCAAAGGCATAAACCAAATACCCTCCTACCTCCTACCCCTTGTCTTCTACCTCCCCTCCCCTTCGCTTTGACACCGCCCCCTCCTGTCATCCTCCCACTCCTCCTTTCCTTCCTACTCCTCCACCTTCTCCTCCTCTTATTCCCTCATTTTATCTCAGACTGAAGCTTATGGTCGTGGACAAAGTCCAGCGGCCCCATCCTTGTCTTCCTTTGTGTTCGCCCTTATTCTGATCTGGTTATTGTTTTATGTGTCTACTGCTAGGATATATTTTGGAAGACTTAATTCATTTAGTCACATAATATCCTTAATTTAAACAGTTCTGGTTTTATGAGAAAATCAGTGATACCATAATCATAGAACTAATTTGGAAATTACGGGATAAAAAACTGGAAGAACTGAGTTACTTAGGCTTATTCTAGTACTTTTGATTCCATTTCCATTCCTTGTGCTGCTAATAATAGGTAATTTAAAATGAGTTTGTATGGGTATGTACATGCACATGTCTGAAGTGGGAATTTCTGCTTTCGTTGGAGACTCAGTTGCGTTATGTGATGTTTTTCTGGAAGCTGTTTTATGAGAGGATGTTTTGCTAAAGCAGACACGTGAGGGAATGATTTTGTTAAGAAACAGACACAGATGTTTTTCTAGAAGCTGCCTGGTGAACGGGCAGCAATGATTTGCTGGAGCAGATGCTAGAGAGAACACATGATATTTGAAAAGAATATAAGTATAACCCAACAAACAGTGGATGATGCTCTGGCATTAGTTCCTCTTGCTTTCTTCTCTGATCTTCACTTGTCATAACTTCATAGACATGTGCCAAAGAACTTCTGATAGTGTTTCAGCTGCTTTCCGGTGCTTCAGTGGACTTTGAGCTGATTGGCTGAGCCTTACAGTTTCTTCTGGATTGAGCCACTGGGGCTGATTGGTATTTGGTGTTTTGTTAGTGGACTGGACTGAAGGCAGAAAAGATTGGAATTGCTCCGAGGAACTACTTCTAAACAGATCCACACTCCCCTTGTCTTACTAGCCACTTTTCTCTCCTACCTGTCGTAGGTAGGCTATAAAGGAGCTGAAACGTTTAAGAATACTTATGAAAGTAGGTTTTGAAAGATATAAACCTGCGTGTGTGTGTCTGTGTGTGTGTGTGTGTGTGTGTGTGTGTGTGTAAGAGAAAGAGAGACAGAGACAGAGACAGAGAGACAGAGAGAGAGAGACAGAAAGACAGAAGCAAAGGCAGAAAGACAGAGTCAGAGAGACAGATAGACAGGGACAGACAGACAGACAGACAGAGGATGGGTTTGGATGGGAAGAGAGGTGAGTAGGATCTAGAAGGAGTTGGAGAACGTAAACCATAATCTAAATATATTGTGTTAAAAATCAGTTTTTCATAAAAGAAAGTGAAAAAATAAAATTGTGAAAATTTCAAATAAAATACAGCCCCTTTGCTTTTATCACAAACATGATTTTAAAGGAATGTTGCAGAGTGACAATGGTAAATAACATGATTCTTAAAAGAACATGTCCTATACTTGGGTTTTATATACATTGAAGGAAGTTGTAAAGCAATATCTCAGAAAGGTAGGTCTTGGTTTTCCCCACAATGGATCTCCAATCTATTGACTTTGATTCACTGAATTCTCTACCATTGATTTTCTTTTAAAGTATTTTATTTAAATTTTATTTAAGTTTTATTTGTTGTACAGATATTGTATTACATAATACTACCATTGGGAAAATATTCTTCAGGAAACCAAAGAGTCCACTTAATATTCTCTAATGTATCACACTTCAGCAACTACAGTATGAATGCACGCTTGGAGTGGTATATAAAAGACGAAGATCTTAATCATCAAAATGGAAAGTCTATGAGTATGTAAAATGAACAGTTGAACTTGACAAAGATCAACTAATTACTCCATATCTTTGAGCCTACCAATAAGTAATGTAACACACACACACACAAACACAACACACACACACACATACATTAAAATAAACTTTGAACATTTTATAGATGAATATTTAATCACTTATAGGAAATATAATGTTATGGCAACAATGACTCTGCAACTAAAATATATTCTAGTTATGATGATCTGGATTTTATTCAGCTAAGTATATATTATGATTTTTGATATGTAAATATTCTTTGGAATGAATGAAAAACTAAGACTACTCCATATAGGCTTCTCCATACAGAAAATAATTTTTGATGTCTTCTCTATTACTGCTGCAGCATTTGGAAGATGTCATCTTCAGGGTTCTATGTCTTGAGGAGATACCAAATTAAAATTATGTGAATTATTTTAAAAGTACATGGTGCAGAACTTTAAAAAAAAATGTGTAAATGTTCAATGACAAACAAATCACAAAATTCAGTAAACAGAAGAAATGTATAACTGGCATTAATTAAAATTGTTCTCTGCTGGGCATGTAGTTCAGTAGTAATAGTATTGTCTGGCATGCAAATTTTCCTGTGTTTAATCTCCAACACTGTACACAATTTGTGTGTTTTCTCTGTATACATATACATACTCATGTAGGAATGATAACTAAATACTGGGTTTTGTTTATAATAACTAGTTTTGATAAAATTCTTTTTATTGTTTATTATATTATATCTTCCCGTTCTCTCCTTATACCCACTTGGTCAGGCATGCTTTGTTTATTCACAACTATTTAGAAAAGTTCACTTACCAATTCCAAAATCTGCTGTCTCTGAACTGCCATTCATTGACTTTCTTACATATTGAGCATATTGTATCATTCTTTTATGTTTTATATAAATTGTCTTTGCATTTTAAGATATTACTCCAAATTTTAAAATGTAAAGCAATGAATAGCTATCATCTCAAGCATTGTCTGAGAATCAGTGGTCTGACTGTGTCTTAGCTGGAGGACTACAGCTCATGGTGGCCCATAAGGATACAGATACATGTGTCTGACAAGTGTGCAGTCATTTAAGAGATGCCCCAGTGTACAGGAATGCTAGGGAGGGAAGACAGGAATGGGCGGGTGGGTGGGTGGGGGAGTCCCCTCATGGAGGCAGGGGGAGGGGGAGGGGATAAGAGGTTTCCAAAGGGGAGACCTAGAAAGGGAAAAACATTTGAAATGTAAATAAAGGAGAGAGAGAGAGAGAGAGAGAGAGAGAGAGAGAGAGAGAGAGAGAGAGACACTAGATTAACTTCCAAGCCTATTCAGTTGACTGTTGACAGGAGACGTCAGTGGCTGACTGTTTCACATATGCTTCTTTTTATGTACGAATACAACAGGATAGCTGATGATTCTGAACTGATGTCTTCAGATGAGGAAGGAGAACAGTAGCAGAGAAAGAGAGATGGTGGTTAGGGAGGTGGAGAAGCTAGTGGGACATTGATGGAGGAAAACAGTGAGGGAGGGACAGATGGAGGAAGAGAGGGAGAAAGGGAGACAGGGGAGGGAAAGGAGGAGAGAGGGATAGAGGAAGAGATGGAAAGGTGGATAAAAGGAGGGAAGGGGAGGAAGAGAAGGAAGGAGTATTCTATGATCTAAACTCATGACCCTGCTTCTCCTGGGCTTCTGGAGAGTTCTATGAATATAAGTCTGCCCCATCACATCCAGCTGGTATTTTGAGTAACTTCCTGTCAGGTGTAGCATAGCATTCACCTTCCATATTCTGTTTACCAAAGTCTAGGTAACTCAGCTGGAAACGTTGACACAGGTGGCATGAAAATCAACCACCAGAGATCACGGCCAGTTAAGTCCTACATGCACGTAATGGGTTTCTCCTCACATGCTTACATTATAATTTTCCATTGTTAATCTATGGCTCACTGCTTTCAAAGACAATTGTGGTTTGTTTGTGGTACATTACATTTCTGTTAGAACAGTCTTACGGGGTTTCTTTTGGTAATAAATTTTAATTTAAAATTAATTTCTTGATTAGGGTTTCTTTATGTTATTTCCACATGGTCTCCTTCTTTCCCCTTCTGGTCTGCTTCCATGCTACATATGTTCTACTATGTTGATTTCATCTCTGCTTACACATCCTTTTGTACATCTTTATCTCAGTCCTACTTCCTGTTCTCTCAATCTCTTATATGCACTTAAATGGACACATTTGAATATAAAATGTTGGACTGACCTTATCACATCCAAATGTCTTAAAACCCCTGTAAAGAACCCCTGTAATGATATTGTCAATATTAGCCTTTTCTAAGAATACTATGATCTGTTATTGTTAAAGTTTTGACATTAGAGAGTTTCAGCATATATGGGGTATCAGCAAGTCCTCTTGCCACTACCATAACAGATTCCCCAGGCCTTTGAAGAATGCCAGATTATATATATGTAGGGCTAATATGATTCTCCACTGTGTTTTATAATGTACAGCACATGACACTGATGTAGGTATTATAAATCTTAACCCATTTTCATTACATTGTGCATTGAAACAAAAAATACAGTTTATGTGAAGCCAAAGTTGGAATTCAGATATCAGATGTTTTGTAAATGAGGTAATTATTAATTTAAATTTTGATTAAGAAGTAGAGGAATACAGAACAATTTTAACAAATATTAAAGAGGATGAAAATAATTTGGATACTAATCTTTTAGTTGTTGCTTTTTTTGTTGCAGTAACAGAATGAACTAAGTTTCTATTCAAATTCAGTGTCTTTGTGTTATGATGTACCATAGAATTTTGCATAAATTGACACAAATAGAAGACAGCCAATCTTCAATGAACAAAAGAAAGTTTGTTTGAAGTATTATTTTATAACTCTACTTGAATTATATTCTTTTTTGTAAGGGTCTTTTTCTAATCTTTTAGACACATTCTCATTTTGCCCACAGCACTAGAGTAGTGAAACACTTTGAAAAACATAAAAATCACAAATTTTTACATAAACAGATTGCGGTGTCATCTTGTATTTTCAACCTTGTCTAAGGACTTTGACATTACTATTAAGTTAATGAATCTACTGGGGCTCCACAATGTGTTGCTTCAGCATACTGTGGACAGGTAATGTTAGATTCTATCTGATGTGGTTACAGGGCTATATTTGTAATTATGCAGGATAATTTAAAACTAAGTAGCACATTTCTCTCTAAATGCGTATCTTTACATAACAGTTTTTATAAATGTGGCAAAGCAAAAGAGAGTTCTGCATCATGGCAAATTTTATTTATTTAATTGTTCTAAGACAAATTTAACATTTGTGGAGCAAGAAGACTTATTATTCTGAACACAGAGCCGAAGGAGTGTTTGTGGAGAGGGCTGGGGATGTTAGATAAGCCTATGGTGACAGGCAGCACAGTCCTGGCTGCGCTCAAGCTATCTGCTATGATTCCTTGCTATTTTGCTTTGCTGCTAAAAGGGACATTTATTAAGCGAGAAGAAATTTCAGACCAAAGAATCAATTACTTCCTTTCCTATTTGCCCTGATAAGCTGCCCACTTTTCTGTTTAGCGTGGGCACACAGGTTCCAGGATAAATCATGTGAGCATTCAAAGACGCTTTGCTTAAACAAAAGTAGATATTGGTGACTATAGTTACCACTACAAGAAGCAAAGGACACATAGGGGAGCTCTCTCTTTCACTAAATACATTCCTCACCCTGCTCCTGCTGGGGTAGTCTAGAGCTAGCCAGAGATTGGCTCACCAGGTGGGCTTCATTATACCAATTAAGAAGGTGACCTTTTATAATAACGAGTGGATCTGCTTTAAAAACTGCAAAAGATTGTAAGTCTGCATATGTGGAACATCGAGATTGAACAAGGGAGTCAGATAAATGCCATTCTCGACTACAAATCCGCAGTTTTACAAGTTGTTTGCACTTCTATGTGTATAACCTGGATTACATAAAGGCACACACAGTAGCAGTTTATGATATGGTGAAGTCAGGACTGTTTGTTTCATTCAAGAACTGTGAGAATTCTGTGAGACATCTAAAAAATACCTGATCAATAGCTTTTACAATACACAGGTACCAAAGACAGTTCTTCATCCAAAAATATAGGATGTCTCTAGCAATATGTATTTTTTTAAAATCATTTACATGGTTCACAGGCATTCATTAGTGGATTAGTCAATGTTCTTAAGTTTTGGTTTTATAGCAATTTGGAAATCCTTTTAAGAACCCTCCAAGGAACTATTGGTATAAAATCAATCACTAAACCTAAAAATAAACAGAGCAAAAAGTGATAATACAGAATAATAGATTAGCAATAAATTCCTGAGATGGATTAAAAGATGTTTTAGACCTTTCTTAACTCCATTCCTTCCTGCCTTACTCTTTGAAAAGAAAGCTAATAATTTCAGTCTCATAGAACTATTATGAGGAATGGCATAAAACAAGTTATGCAAAAGACAGTTTTACTGGCATATAAAGAGATCTCAAAAATATTTGCTGAATAGATGCATGGATAAATCTTCCTGCGAGGCTTCATAATGAAATCACTTCATTACTTCATTACAAGGATTAAAGAAAGACAGTTTCCCTCTTTCAGTTACCTTTATTACTTTACTGTACTTCCTTCCTTACTGACTGAAATGATTTTTAGTCAATCATCAATTTTATCCAATGTACTTAGCATTCTAAATTATAGCCTTTTACCTTCAAATCCCAAACTGTAAACTAAAACATAAAACAAAAGAGATAATTCTGTATACATTTTAGTATATTTCTGTAGCTGCTTGTATTTGAATGCTAATTGGGTCCTCCAAAACTGTTTTCAGAGGGTCTGAATATAGCTTCTGGGAACCTGCCTCTAGTTAATTCTAATTGGTAAATAAAGTTGCCACAGCTAATAGCTGAGGAAGAGAGGAGAGACAGAGGCAGGATTTAGAGTTCATGGGCTTGGACCTGCAGAGGAGGAAGGATGGGGGATAGATGATGCCTGAGGAGTATGCCAGAAAGAGAAGCAGAGCTGCCATGTAAAGGGGCTAAGAGAATATGGCCCAGATGACTACTAATTAGAGTTAAGTGCAGCTAAGATGGAACATAGAAATTAGTAAGTAATAACTCAGAGTTATTGGTGGAAAGTAGATTCAAACAACATAGAGGTTAAGCAGTTGATCAACTACTGTGCTGCTTAAGACATATTAAAATATAAAGGCTATGTGTGTGTTTGTGTGAGTCTTTCATTTGGGAAGATAAACCATTGAGGCAGGTAGTAACTTCATGATGAGATTTATTAAAAAGTAATACTATATATTTCTGAGACAATTTTCATATTGTTCAAAATATTTACCACTGAAAGAGGACACATGAACCTATTCCTAGTTATATATATGTCTGTCTATCTATCTATCATCTATTTCTCTATTTACTCATCTATTATTCATATATTCATGCATCCATTATTTAACTATTTACTTATTATTTATCTAATCATCTACCCACTTGTCTACCATTTACACCTATCTATCATCTCTCTGTCTATCTATCTATCAACTATTTATTTATCTGTCATTACACTATGGTCTATTTATTGTTTATTTACCATTTAATGATCACATAAAATTAGCACAAAAGTATCTGTGCTGAGAGTTAAACTCTAATAGATGGAAATGAAAGAAATTTTATTAAGAATGAGTTGAGACTTCAAAGTACTGAGTTTTCATTTCAATGTAATTTCCTAAGTCTGTGATATTATGACTTGAATATGATTAAAGTGTGTCTTTCAAGGGTCAATATAGTGAAATTTATTATCAATTGTGAAATATGAAAATAGTAAAATCTAACCTTTAATAATATATATATATATATATATATATATAAATCTTTAATAGATAAATATGATCACATAAGATTATTTGGACAGAGTTTTCATGACTGAATGCTAGTGGTGTTATACCATGAAGTAGATAAACTGGAGGAAACACATGTATACATACATAAAATTCTTGTTCCTCACCATAAAATAGACTCTGCTATTTCAGACCTTCACATCAAGAAAGCTGCCATTAAACAAATGTATGGAACTAAAAAAATTATTTTCAGTGTGGTAACAGAGACACAGAAAAATAAATATGATGTATATTAACTCATATGTTGATATTATCTGTTATATAAATGATATCCAAGCTACAATCTAAAGATTCAGAGAGGTAAGGTATATAGCAATGGATTAAGTGGGGTAGATCTCTCCAGGAAGGGGAAAAGAATAGATTTTATGGGTGGACTGGAAGCAAGCAGACCGGAACTGGAGTAACAGGTAGGAAGGGAAAGGGTTGGGTTGAAGGAGATAATGTGAGGAGAAATATTTAGAATTGAGGTCATTTGAGGAATAGTATCAAAAAGCCTAGTACAGTGGAAACTTCTCAAAGTAAATGAAGGTATTTTAATGAAGTCTCTGAATAACGAGTGAGATAGAGCCCCAGTAGATCATCTTTCGCATGATGAAGCTCCCAGTACTGGGACTGGATTAGATCTAATGGAGTTAGTGGCCAAAGGGGGGTACCATAGAGATCTCCAAAAATCCTAAGCTGTTGCTAAGAGAATACATATGTTGTTCTCCACAAACTGATTTCAGCAAGGTCCCATTGTTGATGACAATACCCACACAATGCATTGAATATGGAGAGGTGGAGCTGGTATCCATAATATGGGAAGGCACTTTGTAGGCTACTAAAAAAGAAGTGCAAACAACAAAAACAGTTACAAAAACTTTGATCTACAATTTGTCCTACCTGCAAAATATGCTAGGGCAATGGTGGCACAAAGCTTGTGGGAGTGGCCAACCAATGTCTGACTTGACTTAAGGTGCATCTCACAATAAGGAAGTCTTACCCAAAACTGTTTTGATGACCCGGAACCATTGAATAGAGCCTATATAGCCCAGTGACCTAGAGTAAAACCAACTCTACTGGTATAAAAAATTAACAATAAAATGACTCCTAATGCTATTCCTCTACATTCATAGATCAGTTTCTTTTCAGCTATTACCAGAGAATCTTCCTCCTGTAATATAAGAATAAATACAAAGATCCATAGGCATATACATTACAGAGAGACAGAGAGACAGAGAGAGAGAGACAGAGAGACAGAGGGTCAGAGGGTCAGAGATCTTGAAATATAGAGTAATAAATAAATGGGGTGTTTCCATCAAATTTTGTTCATCTGAGTTCAGGGAACCCTGTGGAAGAGCAAGTGGAAAGAATGTAAGTGCCTGTAAGAATGTAAGTAGATAGAGGGCTCCAAGAGAACAACTCCCTACAAAACAACTGAGAAAAACTCATATGAACTCAGGGATTGAAGCACCACGCACAGGGCATGCACAGGACTGCACCAGGTCCTCTGTATATATATATATATATATATATAATACCTTCCAGTTTATTATTTTTATGGGACTCCCAAGCATGTGAAAGAGCAGGTCTCTGGTTCTTGTGCCTTTCGATGGGAATTTTTTCTTTTATTGATGTGTTTTGTCTAACTTTGATGTAATTTTAAAAATTTGTATTATACCTTATTTTGTTATGTTTTGTTGTTACTTCTTAAAAGCCTGTTTATTTCTAATGAGGGACAAAATGGGTGTGCATTTGGATGAGAGAAGATGTAGGGAGAAACTGGAAGGAGCACAGAAAAACTTCAATTAGGACATATTTTGTAGGAAAAGAATCTATTTTTTAGTAAAGGGGAAATTTCAAAACCAAAGGAAAGTTTTCATTACATACACAGCCTTACAATTTAACTGAAGAATATCTTTTTCATGTAAAGTTTCTCTAAACTCAGGTATTTTGCTGTGGTAAGTACAAAAGCAGTGCTATGCAGATTATTTCAAAGATCTTAAATATTTTGATACCTCTTTCCTTGTTAACTGAAAATATGGAAGATGAATTAAAAGGGAGAATACATGTGTTTGCAAAATGACAAAAAGGCCTCATTCATTGTCATAGGATGGAATCATCATCTCCCATGGCTATGGAGGTATTTCCCATGGCTATGGAAGTGTCTCCCATGGCTATGGAGGTGTCTCCCATTGCTATGAAGGTATCTCCCATGGCTATGAAGGTATCTCCCAATGGCTGTGGAGCCATCATCTCCCATGGCTATGGAGGTGTCTCCTATGGTTATGGAGCCATCATCTCCCATGTTTATGGAGGTATCTCCCATGGCTATGGAAGTATCTCCCATGATTATGGAGGTATCTTCCATGGTTACGGAGCCATCATCTCCCATGGCTATTGAGGTATCTCCCGTGGCTATGGAGCCATCACTTCCCATGGCTATGGAGGTATCTCCCTTGGTTATGGAGATATCTCCCAAGGCTATGGAGGTGTCTCCCAAGGCTATGGAGGTGTCTCTCATGGCTATGGAAGTATCTCCCATGGTTATGGAGGTATCTTCCATGGGTACGGAGCCATCATCTCCCATGGCTATGGAGCCATCATCTCCCATGGCTATGGAGCCATCATCTCCCATGGCTATGGAGCCATCATCTCCCATGGCTATGGAGCCATCATCTCCCATGGCTATGGAGCCATCATCTCCCATGGCTATGGAAGTATCTCCCATGGTTATGGAGGTATCTTCCATGGGTATGGAGCCATCATCTCCCATGGCTATGGAGCCATCATCTCCCATGGCTATGGAGCCATCATCTCCCATGGCTATGGAGCCATCGTCTCCCACGGTTATGGAGCCATCATCTCCCATGGGTACGGAGCCATCATCTCCCATGGCTATGGAGCCATCATCTCCCATGGCTATGGAGCCATCATCTCCCATGGCTATGGAGCCATCATCTCCCATGGCTATGGAGTCATCATCTCCCATGGCTATGGAGCCATCATCTCCCATGGCTATGGAGCCATCATCTCCTATGGCTATGGAGGGATGCAGCCAGGTCCATGCTCATTCCCACATCAGAAGCATGGGACGATCACTTCACTTTCTTCAGCTCTATCCTACATATACGCATAGCTCCACAACTGTGCCCAAGAATTTGGCATGGTGGACATTATTGAATTCTAGGTTCATTCTAATTCAACCTAATCACCAGATAATTTTTTCTGACCTTGTTTCTTAGTAGAAATCATGTTAAAATTTCCTTAAGGACAGTCTGCTATTTTTTTTCACATTTTTATGTTTGTGATTTTGTCATCTACACCTCTAAAGGTTTTCAGAAAAAGCCTCCATGAGAACTATCTGCTTTGTCTCCACCCTCATGCTATTTCGTTTTTGTAGCTGTCAATCAATCACCTGGTTTTTCTCAACATATCATTTTATTTCTCAAAATATAAATTCTTCGATGGCAAAGATTATATTTCTTTTTGACAATTCAGTTGATCATGGTATTTATAGCTACTAATCCAAGATTAAAACAAATACTACTGAAGTGAAATGAATGAGTAAAAAGAACATGTATAAAATTACTAGATTTTTCTAAATAAATGCATTTTTTTATTTAAGGAATACTAGAAGGACATATAAAATTGGAGATAAAAGACAAACTTCATAATACTAACATCAAGACCAAAGTCACTGGTCACTATAAGATATCATCTTAGATCCACCCTGCCTAATAGCATTAACTTTTTCTAAAGATGAAGAAATATAACTGTGTATATACAAATTTAAGTAATAATCTATTGCAATATCAAGAAAAGAATATATGTGCTTTCAATTTTATTGCATGATGTATAACCTAGAAATCTCTAACATGATGTATTCAAAAAGGCAGCTGAGAGGATGTTTACATGCACAATTGTTTGCCAGAGAGCAAAATAAAGCACAGCCATATGTTCAGTTAGGAAGACAGTGGAAAATTAAGGCAGCACTGGGGTAGAGAAATGAATTCCAAATATAAAAGTATAGATGCAAGTTACATGTCTATAGATGCAGAAATCATTTTAAAAAAAGAAAGCATGGTGTGTGCGTGTGTGTGTGTGTGTGTGTGTGTGTGTGTGTGTGTGTGTGTGTGTGTGTGTATGTATGTGTGTGCACGTGCTATTTTATATCTTAAATGCTTGCAGGCAGTAAAAGATTAGATACATACTTTAGAAGGAAAACCATAAAATCCATGATGTGTACCTTGGGAATGAGGAAATGAGTATGTATAGTGGGAATGAAAATTGGTTCAGGGAGGGAAAGGAATGGCATTTCAAAATTACTTATAAAATTATAATAAGAATAAAATAGCATGCTGATGGATTCTCCACAGTGCCTCTCCAAGCAGTCCTAGGTCTCTGACACATGCGCTGAGAATTATGAAATCCTGACCGATATTTATTCAGACCTCAATGTATGCTCCTTTATTTTACCTGTGCTGCATAAAACTGGACAGGTTTCCTGATGACAATTGATGACTATGACATCTAGAATGTATTAGAAACCTTTGTTTGACACCTACTTCATAATATACAACCTTTGAGGTTTTGCAGCAGCATGAGAAATAGCCTCTACCTTTCAAAGGCCTAATAGAATGGGGATCAATACATTGAATGTTGAATTCTGTCTATAAAATTTCCCAAAGTGCTTGTCAACAAATGGTGTTCTCTGAACACTTTCCACATGTTTTTTTGTAGGCACGTGTTTGAAAAGCCTGTATATCCCAGAAAAGGTATAGACTAAGAATAAATACACAGATGATTTAACTTAGAAAATACACATATAATCATTAAATATTACACTCTTGAGACAAGGACCTAGGATGGCTAGCAATACGTGCTTGTTTTGTTTTAGTACATTTTTTTCTGTTTTACTTGGCTTTGCTATTTCAGTCTTTCCCTGATACAAATGAAATAAATGCATGCATAGGAGATGATCCATTTAACTTCTCCTTATTCACAAAAGAGTGAATCTATTTCTGCCAGGTCTTGGTTGTTTACTGAAATTTCTGAAGTTAAATGAGAAAGAGGTATGTCTCCTATGGTACATTTTCTTCCTGGAAAATTACAGTCCATGTAATGTGGTTTCTGATTATAATAACCACTGGAGAAAAGCTATAGATTATTACTGGAGGTATTCAGATAGAGTTCACAACCAAGAGCTATAGAAAATGAAGAATAAAAACAATTTGACTACTTTTTATGATACCAAGGGATGTTGGAGGAAGTAAATTCACATTACTATTTTTAGAAAATATGGTTTATAAAAAACACACAAAATGGCAATTCCTTAAACACTGAAAATGGTCAGTAGGTTGATTTCTCACTTAGCTAAAATTATATCAGAAAGTGTGTACATGTAGATTGGGGGTGATGAAGGCCTGCTGTTCATGCTAATCTTTTAATTGTAAATGAAGATATAGAATTTTCATATTGAGACATGATTAGCTTGGTAATAAGAAAGAGCCTTGAGACACAACGCTTTTCAAAATTGAACTCATGTTTAAGACGTTTTAAGATGCTTAAAATGAAAACCAACATGAGCAAGAGGCAGGTAGGTCTTGAAAGGGATCATGAGGGTGAAGAGTGAGGAGTAAGAGCTTGGTGCTCTTGCTGGGTATTGCGGATGATGGTACTGACAGAGAAAAGAAGGGAACTCAGAAAACTAGTTGGTTCCACCTGCTCCTTTTAAGGGATAAGCTATCAGGAAACACTCGGTACTTAGCAGTGAAACCTTGTGTTTCTCTGCAGGAAACAGAGCACATTATGCTTTTTGTCTTGGGAATTCTTGCCAAACCAGAGAGCATCTTTCTTGTTTTCCCCTTAGATAGAAGAAAGCATGCCAAAAACTGAAGTTACTACTGTTATGAGTTGTTTGTTGGTACTGAACTTTTGTTACATTTGTATATGTTTATAGTTAGATATCCAACATATACAATTTTAAAATACATATGGTTAAAGTATATATAGTCACACATACGGAATTTAGCTATTTTAGTGAGAACAAAAACTGCATTAAGGCAAATATCTGGGGCTAGTTTTCCACTTGGTGTGTTCATGTCATCAATCAAGGTCTAGAGGGGGACCATCTCACTATAATCCTAGAAAAAATAAAGAGTATAGAAATGGCTAGGAACAACAATCATAATTTCTCTAAAATAGGTGTTTGCAGATGTTAAGATGCACAATATTGAGTATAAAATCATTTGCTATTGATTTTCTGAGCATTTTAGGTTAGGCATTTCACACTGTAGCCTAGGAAACATTATAGGGCTACCTCCCCACTTGATGAAATGTAGCTGGTCTTTGTTATTTATGGGTTTTTTCTATTCCTATTCTTTACATACACACACACACACACACACACACATGCACACACACGCACACACACACACTCACCTTATAACTAGATAGGAGAAAAAGCAGGATAAAGGGGAGAAAGACTGAGATCCTTGAATCTAGGTTTTTTTTTTTTTTTTTTTTGCTTGTAGATACATGTGGGTTCTTTTTCTCACCCTTTATTCGCTTGATTTTACCCCCTAACACTAGACAGGAAAGAAAGAATTGAGGGGAAAGAGAGAAATTGAGGCACTTGAATCTAATTTCTTTCTTCTTGTTTCTTCTTTGAGCACAGCTACAAACCACAACCAACCCTCCTGAATTATCACCAATCATAAACCATGGCTCTTAAAGCCCTCACATTTATGTACCTTCTGAAAAGTTCTTTGACTTCCAAACATCACAGAATCACAGAAATATCTGCTGCTGGCCAAATCATGCCTCTTCTAGAGCATGAGGCAAATCATAGTCAGCTGCTGCAGACAATTTTAAGCAGCCCCATGTCCTGGGATTAAAAAGAAAACATATTCTTATAATATTTTTATGTTTTTTCATGGAAACAAAAATTCCAGAATTCTCATTACAGTGAAAAATCTCTTTTGGCCCAGATTTGGATTGAGAAGTGGCATTTCACCTAGGCAGTTGGTTAACATTTCTCCTGAATACCATAGAAACCCTCCATGCTGCCACACATTGGAGAAAGATACACCATCATTGGGTCTGAGAAAGCATCTTGGTGAACTGTAAGGTATTTTTAGATCAAAGAAAGTTAGTTAGAGAGCATGTGGTAAAGTATATCAGTATGAGGCAAAAGCTCACACAGAATACTCTGCTTTGCTGGAATGTGCAAATAGCCCTGCAGTCATTGCAAGTAGGAATTCCCTAAAGCACAGTAACCACAAGAAACATTCAGATGATAAATATTTGCCTGATAATGTTGACTTAACATCACCATGAAGTTCTTGGTGAATAACAGTACAGATTAGTATCAGAATTTATCAATATATCAATACAATATATTATTAATTTACTTAATTATAGTATGCTAATACATACATATATTTGCAATCATAGAATAAGAGTTTAAATATCAACAATAGTTTCTTTCAATTGAAAAAAATCTTTTTCATACAATATATTCTAATCATTGTTTCCTTCCTCTACCTCCTCCAAGATTCTCCCCTCCCCACCCAACCAGCTCCACACCCCTTCTTGAAAGCAAACAAACAAAAGCCTCAAATCAGAATTTGTTTTAATAGGCCAAATATACACATAGAAATCAATCCCATAAAAACAGAAGATGAGAAAAAAATAAGCAAAAATCCAGTAGTACAAAAAAAAAAAAAAATCCAAACAGAGCAATACTAGACAAATAAAGTCTGGAAAATTATAATTTATTTCATTTTCGGTTGGCTATCTACTGCTTAGCATGGGGCCTATCATTAAGTATAGTTAATATATTCAATATATCCTTAGGAATAAACTAATTTTTCTTTTGCAGTGCAGTACCAATTGCAGATAGCTTTTCAGGGGTGAGAATCCATATATGTCTACTTTGCCCATCAGTGATTGGACTCTTTTTGGCTTAACCTGTGCATGCTGCTGTAGACTCTGTGAGTTCATATGTTCTTGTTGTGTATAGAGAACACTGTTTCCTTGGGGTCATCCAACTCCTTTGTCTTTTTCAATTTTTCTACTTTCTCTTCCATACAAATCCCTGAGCCTGAGTCAGGAGAGGTTTGATGGAGACATGCAATTTAGAACTGAGTGTTCCCAAATTTCTCAGTCTTTGCTACACCAAATCTTAACTTCAAGAATTACTTGTTTACATCCAAGGTGTTTGTCTCATTATGCCTTTGTGGCTCTGAACTATTCTAAAGCACTAAGGTGTTTATTCTACTACTAATGATAAAAGTTAAGCATATGAAGATTTTGCACATAGTTAAATAAATGAGATAACTATTAGGAAAATGGTAAATGATAATTATCTATGAATTGAACATCTATGGAAATAATGACGAAAATTTTATTACCAAAATAGAAATATTCTCAGAGAAAACACAAGGTTTCTTTTATTATCATTTTTCTCTTCTAAGATACATGTTGTGTAATAATTGTAAGCCATTAATATAATATCTCTGCTTCTTCCTTTTGAGGTCTCTTGATACTGAGGCACAAGCAACTGTTTTTTATTATGGAAAGAATAAAGAGAGTAAATTATGCATAGCTTCCAAACCCCAAGAGCATTGTGAGTTTTTTCCCACCTCATATCTGTGAAAAAGGACTAACAGTAAAATCCTAAGAGATACTTCTCTCTCTCTCTCTCTCTCTCTCTCTCTCTCTCTCTCTCTCTCTCTCTCAGCCACAAGCATGATTGTACTTGGTTCATGTTCTCCTCCCCCTTATTCTATTAGTGGAGCCCTCAGCCCATTGGACAGTGTGCCCAAACCTGCTCAGGTAATTCTCGCTGGAATATCTCCTATAGACACAACTACAAGTGTGTCTCACTAGTCATCTATTTGGTTTGCAATCAAGTTTAATTGACTATAACACAAACTTCAGAGTGTAGTATCTCAGATTTCACTGAGATTATTATTTTCTCTTTCCAAGTTGTCACTATTTTCAGACATTTGGAGTGTTCAATACAGACTTTATTTCTCATACTAATGTCAACCTTTGCAGGCCCATGATAGGAAACACATTTGTTAGATGAAAACCATGGCTCAACAAATCATAGAATTTTGCTAACAGACCAAGATGGAACACAAATCTCACCCAGAACTATGTTATACTGGTCCCCTAAAGAACTATCTAATCAATGGTGTACACAAGAAAAAAAATTTGCATGTGTAATTTTATGCCTTCTAATAGCAATAATCTTGAAAAAATTCATAAATTTTTACAATTGTAGCTTAAATTTGTTCTTTGTATTATCACATCAATTTGTAATTAATATAATACATCATTCATGGTCTATTTTTTTTCTTTTTCTGCACTGAAATTTTTTAGCTCCATTGTATACTTGATGTTAACTACAGAATCAACTTATTCTAGCCCCATTTTCAGTGTGAAAGAAGCACATTGGCTAGTGGCTATTGTACTGGCATTATGTATGGCATATTTAAATAGTTCCAAATTAAAGTTGTGGTACAACATACATGTACAAAGTGCAAAGTTTGATTTATTCCCTGACTCTAACACTATCAATATGAAACTTACAGGGCAACTCACGATACTCACAAATACAAATATAGATTGAAAATATTCAACTCATAGAGTTAAAAGGGAAAGGTTATCAAACAATTTATTAAACTTATTTATCAAGTCATTTACTTAAGTGGCTGATTTCCTGAGTACATCGTGCTCTCCTGATTTTATGAGTTATGATGTCATCTGTATTGCTAAAGCTTCCTCATGAAGACATCTCTAAGGAAGACTTGAGACAAAATAAACACAATTAGCCTCATAAATTTTATATTTCATTTTGAGTTTAGAGCATGATTTTGTTACCACAATTGGCTGAGGTACAGTAGAATGTTCTCAGGAACAATTAAGAATTAACTTAGTAGCTAGAAAGAATTCATTGAAAGGTAGAGATGAGTACATATCAGGGACATACTGACAACCAAAAATTAATTTTGAATATTTCTAATTACCCATTTATCATGAGCTTGCAGGGGTAATTCGGAGGAAAGAGTCTGAGAACAGATCATACAGTTTAAATTCTAATTTCAATTAAATATTTGCTAAAGTTCCTGTGGACTTTAAAGAAAGTTTCAGAGACATTTCAAATTAGAGATCACAGTAATATGGAAAATCTGACCCTTGTGTCCTAAGCTCTTATATTATCTGGTTGAAGTGACACATGATTAGGAATCTGAATTTAAGTTTAGAAGACAGTTATTCCCTACACTAGTATATTTTAATTTTTTATATAATATATTTTGATTGTGTTATTTCCCTATCCAAGTCCTCCCTAATTTTTCATCAATTTCATGTGTCCTCCCTTTCTCTCTCTCTCTCTCTCTCTCTCAAACAACAAAACAAAAACCAAAAGTCAAAGAAAAAATAAAATGCCAGTAAGACAAAGGATGTCAAAACAAAACAACCCCTCAAAAAACAAGCAAAAAAACCCCAACAACAACAACAACAACAACAACAAAACAAAGCGAAACAAAAAACCCCAGCATCTTGTGAAGTTGTTGTTTGTTTTGTTTTGTTTTGTTTTCACTGGCCAACTACTCCTCCTGGGGCATGCCTTGGACTGTATCTGTGCAGGTCCTATGTGTGATACATTGTGTGATGTTAACTATGCATCAATTCTGTTGTATGTGGAAGACACTGTTACCTCCAAGTCATCTATTTCCTCTGACTCTTAAATTTTCATGGTAATAAAAGGTACTCTATATGTGACTAGAGGACAAAGATAATCATCAGCATCACTCAGCCACAAAATTCGTGGCTTACAATGCCCAACCTGCAAGATATACTGGTGCAATAGCTGCACAAATGTTATGTGAGGAACCAGCCACTCTTTAAGATACTGTGTTTAAGACTCACCCGAGAGATAGATCTATCCCTGGCTAAAGTAAGCTAAAGCAACCAAGCACCAGAAACAAGAAAGGTTGTGGGCCTAGGGGAAAATCTACTGCTTCTATTCAGCTAGAGAAACATTGAAATTAAATGACTCCTAATGACACATTGCTCTTCCCATTAATCAGTCCCTTAATCTTTCATAAAAGAAGCTTTTTGAAGTAGATGGGATCTAACACAGAAACCCACAAGAGGTCGTTGTGCAGAGAGTGAGAGATTTTAGACCACTCAGTATTAAATGGAATGACTTCATCAAATCCTTCACTTTAAGACTCAGGGATCAATGTGAGAGAGTAGACAAAGATTTTAAGAGCCTCCACTAGTTTTGATCCTTGGGTCACAGTCCTGGAACTTTAATACTCCTTTATATAAATAATAGAATAAAGAATAGGTTTGATATTTAAAAAATCCTTTCTATTCTGTATGGTATATAACATCTGTTCAATGAATGGCTTTATAATTTTGTTATGGAAAATCTATTTGAAAATTGATTACACTCTAAAGTCAATCTAACATAAGGTATTTTCATTTGTATTTGGAGTCTGGAATTTTTCATTTTCCACCTATAGTCAACTTATTTATTTATGGTTGACTTAACATATATGTGCATGTATATCTGATAGTGTTGGTAATTCTTCAGAAACATTTATGTGTTTCATTCTGAACCCAGAGTACTAAATTATTTCACCTATCATTTTCCTGCTTTTCATTTTTATTTTAACACTTATGTTTTTCACATAGTACATACTTTACTGTTCACGTTATTATAGTTAACATAACTGGAAGCCTTCTGTATGCATTCTGTTACTTTAGTCAATAGTCTTTGAGATGCTAAAGCTTTGCTTGGCTCATTTTTAGCATCTTTGTATACAAATGTTTCAAGATTGGTTTTCTGTTATGGAACTTTGTGTTGTCTGTAGTATCTTATAACAACTTACAGTGCTTCTAGAATCATTGTTATTCACATCTCTGTTGGTATGTATGTATATTAATGTATACAATATACATATCACACACAGATTTTCCTAGGATGTGTTTTTGTGGATGGAATTGTTGGGTTTTACAATATGCCTACCTTTAGATTTACTACATTATTCCTGATTAGGGTTCAATAGTACTATATCAATTTACACTCCTAGAGAGCAATGATTCAGAGTAATGATACATGTTGGCATGGTGTATACAAATCCATCAATTGAATACAAAAATCCACAAACTAAGTTTGATAATGTGGGAACTTGATTATGAACTAATATATAGCAGACCAAGAAAAGGTAGCAGGTAATTGTTGATTCACATGGAGAAAGAAACAGATAAGATTCCACCTTATTCAAGAACATATGTCACTTCCAGGGGTAATGAAGGCTTGCATATGAAAAGCAATAGTACAAAATTTTGGAAAATTTTATAGCAAAATGATTTTATTAATTCAGGCACAAACCCACTATTTAGTGAACAAAAGTACTAAGTGCAAAGAGAGTTGAGCTTATGAAAGTTAACATAAACTCTTCACTAAAGAACACAGAAAGAGACAAAAAAGGGAAAAAGGGTGTTCCACATATGTACTATCATATGTATGTATGTATATATGTTAACCATGTTAGTATACAGAAAAGAATAAATTCGCCCAAAATACTCTACATATGTGGATACATAATTATAATTTAGAAATTGATTCTAGCCCAGAAATCATGTTCTTTTCCTCAAGATTTTTTTAAATTTTCTTTTATGTGTCCAGGGATTTTACTTGTGGTGTATCTCTGCACCACATACATTTCCGGTGGCAACGGAGGCCAGAGGTGTGCATCTGATCTCCGGGAACTGAAGTTACAGACAGTTGAGAGCCAATACCAAGGTACAGGGAACTGGACTAGTTCCTCTAAAAGAGCAACCACTGCTCTTAACCTCCCAGCTATCCTTCTAGCCTCTTATTTCTTCTTTAAAACACAGTTTTCCTGCTTTTAGTCCTCACATAAGATTTCACATTAGACTGAACAGGAGCTTCTGAGTGGAAGGACCCCTGCAGAGTTTCTCAAGCATGCATGAAGGTGGGATTCAGGGAGAGAATTTCACTTTTTTTTTTTTTTTTTTTTTTTAATTCTTTAAAACTCCATTGGCCTATTCAGGTGTTTGTTTCCCCGTCAGGCTCCTGCAAAGCTTCCACTGTCTGTCATAATAACTAAAACATTATTTTATATAAAACATTTTATTTGATCTATCTTATTACCATTCCATCCTTTTCCCCTTGAAATTTCTTTTAGTATATAAGCCACAGGTCAATGGGGATAGGAAGAGACTACCCGGACCACTGGGGCCAATTTTTCTCCTGACTAGGTTTCTCACATCGATGCCACTTATCTCAGCCAACATTCATACTGAAAGTATGCTCCCTGAATATTCCTTGGCAGTTATGATAGTGAATGCCACACCTTCTGGTTATGCTCCACTGCCTACTGTCAGCCTGGTTCCTTAGTTCTGGGAAGGAACCAAGGCAGGAAGAGAAGAGAACCCACTGATGGCTGATCCACTTGGCTGCTGGGTTGGCAACACTGAATATAGTATTCACATTTACAAATGTGTTTAAGGTTAAAACAGAAATTATACGATGATGGACATTATAGAAAGAAAGCCCACTTGGATGTCTGTTGGTAAGTATGTGAGATATATTTACCCCCAAGTAGCATGAATAAGGCTCCTGGACTTTGTAGTCAATACTTACAAACCCAGTAATTATATTACATATAATGGCAAATTTGTTGGCCACATTCAACCAATTGGTTTCTAGTTGGTTCAAGTGTATTACCCAAATTAAGTGACATCAAAAAGCTGCTAAACTTCTTAGTTCCCCTATAAGTACCAGGTATGCTCTGTAATTTCCCTGGAGGCAATCTACCAATCTGACTAGAACATTGATGGTTTATGTTCATCATGCTGAAGAATGCCCATTAGTGGTGGGTCATGTGCTTGTAGATGCTCTTCCTTGTGCTCTTGGCTATGATGCCTGACCGGCAGGCACATGTGATGATGGTCATTTAGAGCCACCTATTTTAGAGTGGGATTACTAATGTAATGCTTCTGTCTTTCTGCTAGACACCAGGGTCCATGCTACTCTGCAGCACAGTCAAATTTGCTTTCTCTGGCTAGAGGACAAGAAACATCTGTTTCTGTCACATCTCTTCTCCCTCAAATAAATGCTTAGGCTTGAATATGCCTACAGAAGTTCATGCTACACCTGGCCATATCCTTGCTGAGGTGTAGAGGTTCTCTCATTGATACAAGCACCGTCCATTGATTTGATCTTTGGAACTGAGCCAAGTAGCAACTTGTGAATGTATAGACAATCCTGTCATTTGATTCTTCTGGTAGCCAAATACTGTAAGTTTCTTTATCCAGCTGTGGAGGTCAGAATTTTTCTGAGGTCATATTTTGAGAGGAACTAAATTTTGACCTGTAGTAGAACACCTTGTTGACCTGTCTGTAACTTATAACTAAAGGAAGGAGCTATGAGGGCTGAAGGAGCTATGGGGGTTAGATCAATCAGAACTGTATTCTATTGAGGAAATTAAAGCTCCTAAGTAGTTAGAAATGATGATCAATTAAAAATAAAACAGTTTCTAATCATCTCATCAGTCAGCATAAATCACTTTGATATTATCAAGGGCCTTCCCCTGTTCCAGCATGTTGGTGGTATTGGCCCTTTATGATTAATAGAACAACTTGTTACATCTTTATATTGAAGACCCCTCTTTTTGCTTGTTTTATGGAATAAAGGAAAGGGTATCTCATTACAAGTACAGTAAAGTTCTTTTTATTAAACCTGTCTTTCAAAAGCCCTTAAACAATTTTATCAAGAGCCAGTCTCCATGAAGCCCACTTTAGAAGACAACAGGCACCAGTTTGGCAGCTTGGTTATGCTGGAAATTTCTTTGGGATGGAAAAGCCCTATCAGCACCTTCTTTCTAAATTAAAGCCAGAGACAGTGTGGGGGAAACTGCTGGTTTCCCATATGTTCTTGTTCTCCTTATATAAAAGCCTCCTGGGAACTTTGTACCAAGTTCCTCGACTCTCCAAAAACTTTTAGTTAGAGAAAAACTCAGCATTGGAGAACTTTTATTTATTTCTGATAGACATGGGGAAAGTTAGTTGGTATTATTGACCTGAGTGTAATAATGTCCCTCAAGGCTAACCTTTAAATCGTTATGTGCTCAGTAATTCAAGCTATGCAGAGGATCTTGCTCTTTCTTTTGAAATATTATAATGTTCCATAAAGCTGTAATAAAAAGTGTGGCAGGAAAGGGCAAAGGGAAATTACCTTCGTTTCTCTAACAGCTCTGTAGGGCATTCACATGCTCAGTTTACTCAAATAACGCCCTTTGGTCAGTCCGCAGAGACTCTCCTAAAAGAAATATTGCAAAACAATATTAACTTGGAATGTGGAATCTTTTTATCAATCCAAGGATTTACATTTCCCATTTTATTAATAAAATATAAATCATCATCTTAGTTTGGCTGAGGTTAGCACTCCTATACTGTCAAAATTGTTTATAAGAGCCTAAAGGGTGATTCTGGAAAAACAGCCTCCCAGTGTGCTCTTTTCTTTAGTTTTTTTATGAACTCAGTTACTATATTCTAGGCTACTTATATAATGAAGTATAGTTATTAGATCTTGCTTTTTTTAAACCCTTATTCTAATTTTTTTTTGGTGGATGAGATATATAAATTCTTGCCTTAGGAAATTACATCTTAAGCCACTGTTACTTGAACAGTTTAACCTAGACAGGGGTTTTCTGGAAACAAAATATGTCACACATGGCTGTGCCACCATTTAAAACAACATAACTCAGTAATACCAAGGGCTGCACTTGCTTACCTCTGTTTATTAAGCATTGAGGTCAGTTAACAACTCGTCATCCTTGTGACAAATATCGAGAAACTAAAATATGATCTCGCTGGAGCCAGCAGGACTCAGGGGAGAAAAGATCATAGCTGTATCTAAGCCAGATACACTGAGTTCATTTCCAAAGACCCTCATGGTAGAATGCAAGAACCAACTCCCACAGGTTGTCCTCTGACTTCCGCACTGTGCCCATGCACATCAAGTAAATAAATAAATAAAGAATGAATGAATGAAACAAACGATATCTTTTATATATGCATGCATGATTATATGCAAGCATAATTGTAATTTTGCCAAGGCTACCATTCCCATGAGATACAGAAGAATGTAATGTTATAGTTCACTTAATATTATAGATTGCTTAGTATGCATAGATACTACAGAACTTTCAAAATTGTTAATTGTGCTTAGAAAATTGTAAAAATAGTCTTTCATACTGTGACAAAGACTATGTGTATTTTGACAGATATTGGACACCAGCAAACTGATTGAATAATGTTAGAGGTATCAAATTCAGCTGAAAGAGAGGGTGATTTCTAATAGTACCTCAATTCTGCATAATTCTAGTGATTTTAACTAGTAACCAAAGGTAGTCAAAACAAATGCATTACCTTATGAAGCAAGAAGGAAAAAGAAGAAATTATCTTTGTGTACAGATGATGAGTGGCAAATTAGAATTAATAAAATAATTAGTACATATATTGCAAGAGTTATAAAAACAATCCAAAGCCTCTAGATTATTCCCAGGAGTAACTTTAGTAATAGATGTGCAAACTGCTCATAATAAGATTACAGAATGTTTCTCTAAGACATTAAGGAGGAGCCAATTAAAACATGATTTTTTAAAAAAGGTTCACAGGAAAGACAATGATACTGTAAAAATATCTCATTTTCAAGTAAACATAAATCTCAACCAATGTTATACAATTGGGCTGAGGCGATGGTTCATTGGTAAAGTCCATTCAAGGCCCTGAGTTTAATCTTCAGCACCAGTTTTAAAAAAGAGATAAAGTAACCCTAACTAAAATTATGTATTTTTGATACTAAGGCACAAATAGACTATCTAAACAAAGGCAAGAGGTCAGAAAATGGCATCCATTTCTATGAGTAGTTGTCTTGTAAGAGGAAACAATATAATCATTGCAGACCATGAAGTAATTATACATCACAGTGGGCCACAAAAACAAATCTAGGACAATAATGATCCATAAGTAAAATTACAAATGTTAATATTTAAAATACTCTTCTAGAAAGCCCTAAGTATGGGAAGACATATTTGACAAGTTATAAAACCAAAACTGAGTTGATTGGCTAGATTGATTAAAATACTACTAAGTTTGCTCTTCAACAGAAAGTACTATCAACAAAATTAATAGGCAACTAATCATGTTAAGTTAGAAGAATATAATCCTCATATATGTTACCATATGAAATTATATAAAATTATTAATTTAATCAGTATTTATAAAGTTAGATAGTCAATAAGTAAAAACAGCGATTAATAATTTACAATACAGCTAAGGAATATGGCAACGTAGTCATGAAGGCTCCTGACTGGAGCCAGAAAGGGGATCATGCGTTTTATGTATAATCTATGCTCATCTTTTTTAGCAATGGGAGAGAGAGTTGAAAGTAAAAATATAAACAGCATTTCATACTCCTAAGGTACTTTTTCCCTATTCTCACGAAATTTACTACAGAATGCTTAGAGGATGCCTTTGTAGTATAAATTGTTTCATTTATTCTAAGGAACACATTTGCAATGTCTATTAGATTTTAGATTCTGGTGCCAGGTATATAGCTGTATCATATGTTTGCAGGGAGAAATGCAAAAGGGGGTTATTTTGACATTGACAAGAGTACATTTTGCAAATGTCTTGATCACAAATAGAGTATACATTTCTGTACATTCAAAGTACCACATTATACAGCCACTCAGACAAATGAACAGGTAGTTATTATCATGAATGGATCTCAGATACACCACACTACATAACATGGACAGCATGAAATCTGTGTCCAATATATGAACATGAAAAACACATACTATATTTTCACAGGTAACCAAG
>CM052715.1:6883300-6912106 GCA_028551405.1 Uromys caudimaculatus
GAATGCTCTAGAACAAAAAGGAGCTAATGCACCAAAGAGGAGTAGAAGGCAGGAAATAATCAAACTCAGGCCTGAAATCAACCAAGTAGAAACAAAAAGAACTATACAAAGAATCAAGAAAACCAAGAGTTGGTTCTTTGAGAAAATCAACAAGATAGATTAAACCCTTAGCCAGACTAACCAGAGGGCACAGAGACAGGATCCAAATTAACAAAATTAGAAATGAAAAGGGAGACATAACAACAGATTCTGAGGAAATTCAAAAAATCATCAGATCCTACTACAAAAGCCTATACTCAACAAAACTGAAAATATGAATGAAATGCACAATTTTCTAGACAGATACCAAATACCAAAGTTAAGTCAGGATCAGATAAACCATCTAAACAGTCCCATAATGCTTAAGGAAATAGAAGCAGTCATTAATAGTCTCCCAACCAAAAAAAGCCCAGGACCAGATGGGTTCATTGCAGAATTCTATCAGACCTTCAAAGAAGAACTAATACCAATACTCTTCAATCTATTCCACAAAATAAAAACAGAAGGAACATAACCCAATTCCTTCTATGAGGCCACAGTTACACTGATAGCAAAACCTCAGAAAGACCCAACAAAGAAAGGAAACTTCAGGCCAATTTCCCTTATGAATATCGATGCAAAATACTCAATAAAATTCTCGCAAACTGAATCCAAGAACACATCAAAACAATCATTCATCATGATCAAGTAGGCTTCATCCCAGGGATGCAAGGATGGTTCAATACCCGGAAATCCATCAATGTAATCCACTCCATAACAAACTCAAAGAAAAAAACCACATGGTCATTTCATTAGATGCTGAAAAAGCATTTGACAGAATTCAGCATCCCTTCATGATAAAAGTCTTGGAAAGATCAGGAATTCAAGGCCCATACCTAAACATAGTAAAAGCAATATACAGGAAACCAGTAGCCAACATCAAACTAAATGGAGAGAAACTCGAAGCAATCCCACTAAAATCAGGGACTAGGCAAGGCTGCCCTCTCTCTCCCTATCTTTTCAATATAGTAATTGAAGTCCTAGTTAGAGCAATTAGAAAACAAAAGGAGGTCAAAGGGATGCAAATTGGAAAGGAAGAATTCATAATATCACTCTTTGCACATGATATGATCATATACTTAAGTGACCCGAAAACCTCCACCAGAGAACTGCTGCGGCTGATAAACAACTTCAGCAAAGTGACTGGATATAAAATTAACTCAAACAAATCAGTAGCCTTCTTATACTCGAAGGACAAACAGGCTGAGAAAGAAATTAGGGAAATGACACCCTTCACAATTGTCACAAACAATATAAAGTATCTTGGTGTGACTCTAACCAAACAACTGAAAGATCTGTACAACAAGAACTTCAAGTCTCTGAAGAAAGAAATCAAAGAAGACCTCAGAAGGTGGAAAGCTCTCCTGTGCTCATGGATTGGCAGGATTAATATAGCAAAAATGGACATCCTGCCAAAAGCAATCTACAAATTCAATGCAATCCCCATCAAAATTCCAACTCAATTCTTCATAGACTTAGAAAGAGCAATTCTCAAATTTATTTGGAACAACAAAAAACCCAGGATAGCAAAAGCTATTCTCAACAACAAAAGAACTTCTGGGGGAATCAGCATCCCTGATCTCAAGCTGTACTACAGAGCAGTAGTGATAAAAATTGCATGGTACAGGTACAGTGACAGGCAGATAGATCAATGGAATGGAATTGAAGACCCAGAAATGAACCAACACACCTACGGTCCTGGGCTTTTTTTGGTTGGGAGACTTTTAATGTCTGCTTCTATTTCTTTAGGGGTTATGGGACTGTTTAGATGATTTATCTGATCCTGATTTAATTTGGTAGCTAGTATCTGTCTAGAAAATTGTCCATTTTATTCAGATTTTCCAGTTTTGTTAAGTATAGGCTTTTGTAGTAGGATCTGATGATATTTTGGATTTCCTTGGTTTCTGTTGTTATGATTCCCTTTTCATTTTGATTTTATTAATTTGGATAGTATCTCTGTGCCCTCTCGTTAGTTTGGCTAAGGGTTTATCTATCTTGTTGATTTTCTCAAAGAACCAGCTCCTGTTTTTGTTGATTCTTTGTATAATTCTTTTTGTTTCTACTTGGTTGATTTCAACCCTCAGTGTGATTGTTTTCTGACATCTACTCCTCTTGGCTGTAATTCCTTCTTTTTGTTCTAGAGCTTTCAGATGTGCTGTTAAGCTGCTAGTGTATGCTCTCTCCAGTTTCTTTTTGAAGGCACGAAGAGCTATGAGTTGTTCTCTTAGCACTGCTTTCGTTATATCGCTTAAGTTTGGGTATGTTGTGCCTTCATTTTCATTAAATTCTAAAAAGTCTTTAATTTCTTTCTTTCTTTATTCCTTGACCAAGTTATCATTGAGTAGAGTGTTGTTCAGCTTCCATGTGTATATGAGGTTTCTGTTGTTATTGAAGACAAGGTTAGTCTGTAGTGATCTGATAGAATGCATGGGGTTATTTAATTGTATCTGTTGAGACTTTTTTTGTGATTGAGTATATAATCAATTTTGGATAAGGTACAATTAGGTGCTGAGAAGAAGGTATATTCTTTTTTTCTTTCTTTCTCTTTCTTTCTTTCTTTCTTTCTTTCTTTCTTTCTTTCTTTCTTTCTTTCTTTCTTTCTAGAATTAAATATCCTATAAATATCTGATAAATCAAAATCCATTTGATTCATAACTTCTGTTAGTTTTACTGTGTCTCTTTTTAGTTTCTGTTTCCATGATCTGTCCATTGATGAGATTGGGGTGTTGAAATCTCTCACTATTATTGTGTGAGGTACAATGTGTGCTTTGAGGTTTAGTAGAGTTTCTTTTATGAATGTGGGTGCCCTTGCATTTGGAGCATATATCTTAAGAACTGAGAGTTCATTTGGTAGATGTTTCCTTTGATGAATATAAAGTGTCCTTACTTAACTTTTTTGATAACTTTTGGCTGAAAGTTGATTTTATTCGATAGAATTATTTCTTAGGACCATTTCCCTGGAAAACCTTTTTCTTGCCCTTTACTCTGAGGTAGTGTCTGTCTTTGTCATTCAGGTGCATTTCCTGTATGCAGCAAAATGCTGGATCCTGTTTCCATATCTAGCCTGTTAGAATATGTCTTCTTATTGGGAAATTGAGTCCATTGATGCTAAGAGATATTAAGGAATAGTGATTGTTGCTTCCTGTTATTTTTTTGTTAGAGATGGAGTTTTTTTTGTGTGGTTATCTTCTTTTGAGTTTGTTGAAAGATGACTTTCTTGCTTTTTCTAAGATGTAGTTTTCCTCCTTGTGTTGGAGTTTTCCATCTATTATTATTTGTAGAGCTGGATATGAAGAAAGATATTGTGTGAATTTGGCTTTGTAATGAGAGTTTTGCTGGGTATTTTAGCTTGGGCAGGCATTTGTATTCTCCTAGGGTCTGTTTGACATCTGCCCAAGATCTTCTAGCTTTCATAGTCTCTGGTGAGAAGTCTGGTGTAATTCTGCTAAATATGCCTTTATATATTACATGAACTTTTTCCCTTATTGCTTTTAATATTTTTTCCTTGTTTTGTGCATTTGGTATTTTGACTATTATGTGACAGGAGGAATTTCTTTTCTGGTCCAATCTATTTAGAGTTATGTAAGCTTCTTGTATATTTGTGGACATCTCTTGGTTTAGGTTAGGGAAGTTTTCTTCTATAATTTTGTTGAAGATATTTACTGGTTCTTTAAGTTGGGAATCTTCACTCGCTTCTATACCTATTATCCTTAGGTTTGGTCTTCTCATTGTGTCTTGGACTTCCTGGATGTTTTGGGTTAGGACCTTTTTGCATTTTGCATTATCTTTGACAGTTGTATCAATGTTTTCTATGATATCTTCTACACCTGAGATTCTCTCTTTTATCTTTTATATTCTGTTGGTGATGCTTGCGTTTATGACTCCTGATTCCACTAAAATCATTGACTAGATGAAGCTGCTCACACTCTTCCTATATATTCAATATAGTACTTGAAGTTCTAGCTAGAGCAATTAGACAACAAAGGAGGTCAAAGGGATACAAATTGGCAAGAAAGAAGTCAAAATATCACTATTTGCAAGATGATATAAGAGTATACTTAAGTGACCTCAAACGTTCCAGCTGAGAATTTCTACAGCTGATAAACAATTTCAGCAAAGTGGCTGGATATAAAATTAACTCAAGCAAATCAGTAGCTGTCCTATAATCAAAGGAAAAACAGACTAAGAAAGAAATTAAGGAAGCGACACATTTCACTACAGTCACAAACAATGTAAAATATCTTGCTGTGACTCTACCCTAACAAAGGAAAGATCTGAACAACAAGAACTTCAAGTCTCTGAAGAAAGAAATTGAAGAAGACCTCAGAAGATTGAAAGGGATCTCCCATGCACATGGATTGGCAGGATTAATATAATAAAAATGATCATCATACTGAAAGCAATCTAGAGATTCCATGTAATCCCCATCAAAATTCCAACTCCATTCTTCAAAGAGTTAGAAGGAGCAATTCTCAAATTCATTTGAAATAATAAAAACCCCAGGATAGTGAAAGCTATTCTCCACAATAAAAGAACATCTGGGGGAATCACCATCCCTGACCTCAAGCTGTACTACAGGAAAATAGTGATTAAAAATTGTATGGTATTGGTACAGTGACAGGTAGGTAGATCAATGGAATAGAACTGAAGATCCAGAAATGAACTCACACACCTATGGTCATGAAATTCACAGGCAAATGGATGGGTCTAGAAAATATCATCCTGAGTGAGGTAACTCAGTCACGAAAGAACAAACATCGTATATACTCACTGATAAGTGGATATTAGGCAAAGAGCATGGAATACCCACAATATAACCCACAGACCACATGAAGCTCAAGAGGAAGGAAGTCCTACTTAGAAGTGGAACAAAATAAATCAAGGGAAGTACTTGGTGGGAGAGACTTGAGAGGAAGAGAAGAGGGGGAGGGGAAAAGAGGTGAAGAATCAGGTATGGGAGTAGATGGAAGAGATGTACAGGGTCAGGAAATTGAACAGAGGTGTGTAGCAATAGGGGATGAGGAACTGGGAGAAGCAACCAGAAAGTCCCAGATGCCAGGAAAGCAAGAGTCTCCCAGCACCCCATGGGGATGACATTAGCTGAAATACCCCACAAAGGGGAGGGAGAACCTGCCACCCTTCCATCTCCAAAATTTTAACCCAGAATTGCTCCTGTCTAAAGGAAGTACAGGGATGAAGAGTGGTTCAGAGACTGAAGGAAAGGCCATCCAGAGACTGTCCCACCTAGGGATCCATCCCACATGCAGAACCAAACCCAGACTCTATTGCAGATGCCAAGAAGTGCTTGCTGACAGGAGACTGATACAGCTATCTCCTGAGAGGTTCTGTCAGATCCCAACCAATACATATTTGGAGGCTCTCAGCCAACCATCGGACTGAGCACAGGGACCCCAATGGAGGAGTTAGGGGAAGGACTGGAGGAACTGAAGGGACCTTATCTAGCATCAATGGGAGGTCCTTGGTCCTGTGAAGGCTTGATGCCCCAGTGTAGAGGAATGCTAGGGCAGTGAGGTAGGAATGAGTAGGTGGGTTGGGGAGCACCCTCATGGAAGCAGGGGAAGGGATGATGGGATAGGGGGTTTGCAGAGGGGAAACTGGGAAAGGGGATAACATTTGAAATGTAAATAAATAAAATATCCAATTAAAATTATTGTAAGTAAGAAAATAAAAGAATATCATCTTGAATAAAACATATTTCTTGACAAAAAAAAAAAAAAAAAAAACCCATACTTTTAGTGTTTGAAAACCAGTACTATCTCTTATAACTCACCATTCACAGACACAAAAACAAGTCATATGATCAATCCCTTGTGAAACCTATTCAATCATTGGGTAGAATCTATACTGAAGTATATTAAGAACTATAAAGTAATGACATTATTAATATTATATACACATAGGGTCATAACATTTCATACATGTTGGGTTATGGTGGTGAGAGTCCCGCAACAGGGCTTGGGCCTCTGGGAGAGGCAAGACGTGGGAAGTTTGACTGAGCTCACCTAACAGCACTGCTTGGTGGGTGTTGACTGTGACAAACCGTGGGACACCGCCAGGGGTTGAGTGAGTGTGGCCTGGGGTCCCAGGGACTACACAGAGCTGGCTCCATCTTGTTCTCAGGCTCTTGGGCATCCCAGGCACCGCTGGATACCGCAGAAGAGCTGAGAATGGAGTGCCCCCCCTCCAGGCTGGAGCTAGCCTGGGGCCCTGAGGGGAAAGGCAGGGAGGAGCCCGGCTGGGTCCCACCAGGGACCATGTCCTTGGCTTGCGGCTGGCTAGCTGGTTTGGTTTGGTAGAGGGTGTGGCTAGGAGCGCTGAGAGGCCTTCTGCAGGAGAGTAGATGCTGAGGCTCTTTAGATAAAGGCCTGTTCCATTGTTCCCCATGGTGGAGTTTATTGGCTAAGCCTCTAGATGCCTCATTAAAATGGGAAGTCTTGAGGCTATGTGATCACACCTCTACCTGTGGAGGGGTTTGGGGCTACTTGACTGATGGTCACATACCTATGGAGAGCTGTGGCCTAATATCAGGAGCCTGGGACCCAGGAGCATGGCAAAACACCTACTGTCCCTTTATGGTTGTCCCCTGCTGGGGACCCCCTACTGGGGCTCCAGGGTTTTAAACCTTAACTCAACCAGAAACCAGGCTGCCTTACATGGTGCCACACACACATACACAGACACACACAAACACATGCATACACATATCAACCAATCCAAAAATTAATAAATACACTAAAGATATAGACTGGGAGAAGGAGAGAAAGAAAGCTACAGGGATACACTCATAGTGCAGTAGCAGGGACACAGTTCCAGTCCAGGGATAAGAACACACAGAGCAGGAATAAGGACACACAGCACAGGAAAAGAGACACAGCGCAGGAACCTCTATGTTGTTCAAGGAGTTTGGTGTGTTGTGACTTTTTTGTCAGATGAATTGTTCTCTAGTAATTCATTTAGAAGTAATGATTTTTCATATTTTATATTAAGGAAAGGCATTCAGCACTTTGCATTAAGATGTGAAGAAATGTTCTACAGATAAATGATACAATATCCTAGCAAATAGTAACCGAAAATACATTTTAAGAAAAACCTTAAGAAAGAGTATTTTTGGCATTAGGTAATACTTATTTAATTATTCATTTTGACGTGATATTTAATCTCCCTCCCTCTGTAATGTGATTAGCTACTTAAAAGACTTCTGAGAATATGTGTTCATATCTAGTAGGGTTTCATAGGTGGGAATCAGAAACTGCTCAGGAGCACTGGGCTGGGGAGGGGAAACAGCCTGGCAGGATCTGGGCAGGCAGCCACACCGAAGCTGAAGGAATGGTCTTATGTGGAAAGAAACATTTAGCTTCCAAACTTTACAGAGACAACATTCCTGGACACAAGTTGTGTTAATTATCAGAACAAAAAAATTGGAAAGAGGAACCTCCTTCAGCATGGACACTCTCAAAGTACAGGAAGACACTGAGAAGGAATGGAAAATTTTCGAATCCTAAGCAGGTGGTGAATAATGTGTTGAAAAAAATTTATGCTCGTTCAGAGCCCTTTTTGTGTGTCCTAGATTCCAACAACTGAAATTTCTTCTTCATGATATTTAATCGTTTGTACTTTTAGAGTAATTATCTACTTAACTAGAAAAACCTGCATTTTCATCATGAAACAAAATACTTGAATTAGGAATTCTTTGTAGGAGCAGATTTTCTTCCTTTTAAAGAACTATACTCTTCTGTAAGCCCAAACCATGACAGTATACTTTAGATATAAAAATACCATGTGTATATTCACCTGGAAAAATTTAAATTAATTCCAGAATATCAAATGGTAAACAAATCTCTAATGGAGCATTTCTATTTTTCGGCAAGACATTGTAGGTAAAAAACATACTGGATAGACATTCTGATCAGAGACTGGGGTAAATTACATAATCTCTCTCTTGGCCTTCATTTATTCACCTATAGATAAAATAATAGTTGTAAGACAGATGTTTACTGTAAGACAAATTCAAATTTAATAGAAATTTCATGAATATGTGCTTTTTGGTGAGTCTTTGTTTTATTCTCCAAATTTTAAAAAATCAATATATTAAGTGATTTTCAGCCTCCTAGAAACTGGGAGAAATCTAGTCACTTGTCATTGTTGATGAAATTTTTTCAATGTATCATTTTCAGCTAGATTCATGTTCTCTCCAAATTGTGCAAACCCTTGTTTTCTTTTCCAGAAGTTTTCTTTTCTCCCTTGCTACATTGCTAGAAATTCCTCCCCTTTCCATGGCATGACCTATGTCCACTCCTTCAGGTGACCTTTCTTTATCTGGCCAGTTAGAATCAACCTTGTTCTTTTAATATGCTCTGATAGCATACTTGATCCACACCAAAGTATTCCAGTTAAGGAATCATGAGCAAAAAGCTTAGCAAAAGACATATTTAAACTCTGATGAGTCACGAACTTCAGGTATGTAGAAAGGAAAAGATAGCATGAGTCTTTAAAAGTGGCCTCATTATAGTTCATAGAGAAATCACATATTTCATGTTTTAGAATATGAACATCATTCATGTATCTTTCTCGTAGCACCACAGGGTAAAGGACGAAGTCCACAGAATGGCTTAATGAGCTAAGTGGGTGAAGATTCAATTAAGGAGATTCCATTTCAGCCAACTTTATATTTATTGTTACTACTGGCTTAAAACAACTCCATTGTGCATTTTGCATCAACATTACTTATAAATCCTTTGCTCTGCTGCTTAGAAAGTACTTCCAGATAATAACATCACAGTTATACAATAACCAGATAACTGAAAGTTTTATACTGATCAGACCCTGGGCATGAAAATTATAATCATTGTGCATATATGTCTCAGGAGTCTTCATGGAAGACATATTACCCATCCTATTGTCAACTAAACTTTTTTTAAGGTCTGAGTCGGAAAAAGATTAAGTATGGAGCAAGGTCACATTATCTAATAATGACTGGAAACTATAATTTTTTTTCAAAAAACAAGGATTATCTCTCTTGTCATTTGATTTTTTTCTAAGCCTAAAACAAATTATATTAAGGCCTGAAAACAATATGCTAAAATAATTTATTTTCCTGCTTCTGCATGACCATTTGGCAGTAGAAGTGCTAATGTCTGACACCTTTGTAGATGTTGAATGGTCAACTTACATTATCATTCTGAAAAATCCTCTGGACTCTACTTAATTCATGTGCAAAGCTTTGAGTTCTAATTATGAATTGTCCACATTTTATAAAATTTCAAATTAAACATTTGATTTATTCAATCTCTCCATAAATGGAAACAAGAAGATTTGAAAAATCTACACCTGTCAGTCACTAAGATATTTCAATTTGTCACTAAGTAGAATCTGCTGTAGTGACTGATGCTATGCAGTTTAAATAAAAAGCCACGAAACACGTTCTCAGTGACATGGCACACATAGTATGAAAGAAGTTTTATAAAAAAATATTTTCCTATGTCTTATTGCTCTAAGGGTAACTTTAAAAAGGACAATTAGAACAATTATAAATGGAGCGATGCCCATAATTTTAGTCCCACTACACAATAATGAACTTTTTGAGATTTTTCTAGGCCTTGAATATCAACAAACTTCTTTTGCCTAAATTGTTGCTAGGTATATATTTATAGTCGTTCTTAAAATAATCCAACGAGCACACGTTCTTGATTAATGTCATTAGAATCTATTTTGTAAAACTGTGATTACACCATTTAAAAATAGGTATATAATATTCAGCTCACGGGCACCATTAAACTATTATATGCTAATGTTGTATAAATGTGTGACTCTGAAGTTTCTGTTGCACTTCCTAATTTATTTTATTGTCTATGGAAAGTTCTAATAAGCCACTTAGTCAACTGCACATACACATTTTATTTTCAAAGAGAAAGTAATACGGCATTCTTTAGGGGAAAATTTTAATTCACCATATTACATTTTATTTTTTATATTAATTTCTAGGTGAGATACTTTGAAGCTATTTAAATATTAAACAAGTTCCACTCAGTTGCACTGTCCACTTACAGTAACAGAGCTTGCAAATTCTTTTTATGTGATGCCCAGATTAGAAGGTAGCTCATCTAATAACTAATGACATCATTTTAATGATAATATCTACAAAGTAATACGTCTGACATGACCCCAGACTGCATCTGCAGTGACAATGACTAGTCCACGTTCAATCTTAAAGGCTTATATCTCTCCTCTGGGTGTTTTACAGATTCGTCACAAATATAATTTGGCTTCAATGTGGATGGCAAGGAATTCAAATGAAAAAATAATGAGCACTTTGCAAGTTTTAGGGAATTGGAAAGAAGTTCCTAAAGGATTCTTTGTTTTTAAACCAATAGTAACAACTTATTCTCTCAGCAGTTGATTTGCATTGTCAAACCCATCACCAAACCCTCCCCAAACCCATGACTGTAAGAAGCATGAACTGTTAGGGCCTGACGTCTTGGGGATAAGCTGCATCTATAGATAAAGCGGGATCTGCACAGATGTGTGCTTATAACTTGCCATTCTACATAAGCTGACTATTGTGATTAAATTGAAAAATGCATATGAGTACTATATCAGTATTTCTCTGAAATGGAAGTACTGGAATGTGCTGGAAGTACTGAAAGTACTGTCTGCACATCTTAAGAGTTGTTCCTGTCAATAAAGAGGTGACTGCTGGTAAGGCTTCAGTCAGTTAATATTTTAAAAATGACTTTTGCTCATAGGAGTATACAAAGAATAATCATTTAACATCTAAGCTTCATTTAATTTAGCAACTAAATTTATGAAAATTAGGTGAAGAAATTACTTTTCTGTAACGCTTGGTATGGCTATGTCAATGTGTTTGTGGGGGAGTGGGAGAGGGGGAGGTATATTTATTTATTTGAGGGTACAGAAGGACCATGGTATATGTGTGGAGGTCAAAGACACCTAGGTTAAAGTTGAATGTCATGTTCATATTTTCATACACCATGCTATGTGTGTGCGTGCTTGTGACAAATCTTTCTCTGGCTTCTTCTGCAGAAGTGCTGGTATGATGGTCAGGTGTGGCTGTATCAGACTTTTTACACAGGTTTCTGGATCAGAGCTCAAGTAAAAAGGATTGCTTTGACTCACCAGCTCACTGGCCCTATTAGGGTTTCTAAGAAAGCAGAAGAAACAAAAGTCAAAAAAAATCAAAGTGAGGAAAGATAAAATGCTCCAAACTAGAATAACCTATTCATGGCAATTACACTTTAACAAAAACTATCTGTTTTTGTATCTGGAATGTGTTGCTATTTTTACTGCCTTGAAAGAAAAATAACAATAGTGGTTTTCAAATCAACAGACCACAAAACCTTCTGAGAACCAGGTTGACTTGACTTGGAAAAGTGAGTCTTTCTGAAACTGACTGAGCACAATGGTATTGCAACTTGTGACAGTGTTTATAGTAAAGCCTAATGCAGATGCTCTGTTTCTTTAAGCATTGCTTGATTGCAAAAGACCTATATAAGAACTCTGCTACCGCTCAGACATCACTTCATCCTTCTAAGGAGAATTGTCAGCTTGGTCTGGCCATAACATAACGTTTTTGTTTGCAATATCTTGGTGTTAGCTTCTGGTTTTCAACATCACAACAACATGATTTCAAAAGGGAGCTAAAGGAATACCTGACAGGGATTGGAGGAAAGAAAGGAAAGGGTAACAAACAGGGTATGTTTTAATAAAAAATAATTTAAAAAATAAAATAAAAATAAGATATGAAAGAAGGAAATTGGTAAAACTGATAAAAGTAAGTCATAATAAAAATTTGAGAGTGTCTTAAAAATAGTATTAAAAGTAAAGTGAAATTTGTATTTTTCTTAGTTGATAGATTAACTGAATGTTAGTCCAGAATAATAATAGCAAAAATTGGGTAATAACAGTGCACGGATAAGAGGAATCTCTGACAGCATTGTCATAAGAGATGTGTGGAGAGGTTAGAGCTTACACCACCTCTGATTTGCATGTCAAAGCAATCTCAAATGAGGTATAAATTCATACTGTGCAATGCAGGAAAAGCACAAGCTATTTAAAGAGAAATATGTTTGATCTGCGAAGAGGAAAGAAGTAGAATCTTATAAAATGCTCAATTTAAATTAGTGGAGACAGAAAATGGAACAAGAGGTACCATGCTGACACTTAATTTAAAAAGCTAGAGTAGCTTTATTGGTTTCAGGCAAAACTAACTTCATAGCAAATAAAATTATCAGAAATAATGAGAGGGAATTTTCTTAAATGATAAAGGACTTAGTTCTCTAAGAAGATCCAACAAACCTTAACTCGCATACTTGCAACAAGATGTCAAGACACATAAGGCGAAAACAGCCAGAGGTAAAGGAGGGATGGATGAGTCCTCCAGTTGGAGACTCTGGCATCCGTCTCTCAGTGATTGATAGACCAAGCCGACAGGAAATCACTAGGACATTATTGCTCTGCAGTATTTTCAGTATCTTTCAGGCCCTAAGACCTCAGACAATATTAGCTGCATGATAGTGCAGTAGTCACTTTATCTTGTTTGGATCCATCTTCTATAGATAACTGTAGAGAAAAAGGCTGAGACGGGGCTGTCTGTGTGAGCAGGGATTATACCGATGCATTCCTAATGATCCCCAGTGTTGGAAACTGAGAAAGCAACTAGGAAAATATAAATACACAGACTATGGCAACCCATTTTCCCTTGGTTTATCCTCTAGTCACAATACTCTGGTTTCTAGTTGATGTTTTTTCTCCATCTGTTTTCTTTTTCTTTTTTTTTCAGTTAGTAAAATTGTAACTGAAACAAACAGCCTGAATAAAAATAAACTGGAAAAGTCTATAAGCTTGAACAATGTATATGAACCTTAGCTTTGTAGTAAGTGTGAGACTAGGCAAATTCAATTCACTACTAAATCCTGTGTTTTAACCCATGTGTGAGTTTTTAATTCTATTTTAAATGTATTTTATTCTAAATATCTTTGACACACAAATTAGTAAATCAACAAGACCTAAATAAGCCCCTACACTGAGCATCTAAGTTCACCTATTCTTTATCATATAGCTAGAATTGGTCCTTTATCTCAAGGAATTAATTAGTGACTCCAGTAAAGGTAAGGAGGATCAATTGTTTATTTAGTTTTTCCAATTGTCTTATACTGCATATTCCAGTATGTCTTAAGATTTTATTGCGAAAACAGGCCTTAGGAGTGCGGACTATCAAAACTCAAAAGCAAAAATAGGTATGCATTTTTCATGTTTGAGTTGATTAGATTTTTAGTTGTATACTATGAAAAATGATAAAAATAGATCTTGTGTAAACATGTATTATTTATGATTTATGAACTTAGGAAATACCCCCCCCCACACACACACACACACTGAAGCAATGAGCCCACATCCTAGTGGTATCTTTTTAAATCCATGAATGTAATGAGTGAATTGGAATCATGGCTTGTGTAATTGAAAGGATAAATTGTAAATTGGTTTAGGTCATTTAAAAACTTGATGACATGGTGATACAGCCAGTTGTTGACAGAATGCACTATGTGCATTGTTTGCACCCTAATACTAAACTTCATCTCTTGTTGAATAGAACACATTCCTGTGAGAAAGGCCCCGTGTACTTTGCATTGTCCACCAATAGAATCTACCCTTATATTTATCACAAACCATTCCTCTAGGCCTTATCCCTAAACTCTGTCAGCCAATACAACTCACTCTTATTTAAAAGTGGCAGATGCCTTGCTACCTTGCGAGGGAGTTCCTATACCTAAAGGTTTGTTGTGATAATTGTCACATGGAACCCGTTCCGAAGGTTTTGCTTAAATGTGTAAGAAGAGGCAACCATCAGGTCAGTTTCTGGAAGACTTTAACTCAGGGCCTGCAAAGAGTGTACTGACTTGAGTTTCATTCTTCACCTTCTATGAATTGTCTCCTTGTGAGATGTGAGGCTTGGTGGGGAGGTCCCCCAAAACAAGAGGATTTAGCATACTTCCTATGGGATGCACAATAGCCAATATAGCCACAATAATCATGGGACTGAGAGATGGTCTTGAAGAGGACTCAGCACCCAGTATGCTGATTCACAATTGTCTATGAGTCCAATTCCATGGACTACCATATACTAATCACCTCTGTAGGCAACGGGCAAGTTATGTGCATGCACGCAAAACACTCATCTACATATAAGAAAAGTAAATATATCTTGAAAAATAAATTTGTGCCTTTAGTTAAGATTCCTAGGACAGAGTTGATCTGCTTCTCTTAACAATGGCTCAACCTAAAAATATCTTCTACTGTTTGTAAAAACAATATATGAAAAATATTATAATTTGAGTATAGTATAACAAGGCAAATAAGTCAATCACACACAAATAAAACATGAATTGTTTAAAGTTCAGGTCTCTCACTTAGGAGTAGGTTCCTTATTAGATGGATTTGTGTTTTTCACTAGACGTCTATCTTTTAGACCAGGGATTTAAAAATCCAGGTTTTAGTTGCTCAACCATCTCTCAATCCCATGATTATTGTTTCTTAGAACTGGGGCTTGGCCTTGGGTGCAGCAGAGAGCAGAGTGAGCCATAGGACCTTGAAAGAAATATCAATAAAAGTGTACTAAATATTTGCTAGTGGGTGCTCATCCCACAGATGATGGAGCTTTTCCTAAACTCAAAGATGTGCAGTCTAGAACTACACAAATGAATGATGGCCTCTCTTGTTCTTCCTTGGATAACCTGTGCCGTAAGAAGTGAGAATATCTGGCTTAGATAGGCTAATAGCATGGGAAACGTTTTCAAAAGCATATTGAATACAGATATGCTAGGTAGTAGAAAAACAGAAGTTGGCCTGTGAAGTCCCGAAAATAGTGAAACAAACATCTCTTTGTGTATTTCCTCCAATAACATAATTTCCTATGTATTTTCAGATGCTTTGCTGAGAAACCAAAATATAACCTGTTTAAGAAGATCTACAGATTGAAACTCAAAATGTACTTCCAGAATTATGCTCCAAATTTTTACATTTTGAGTTTTTTGTTTTTTCTTTCTTTTCTTTTTTTGTATTTTGATTCTAAGTGTTTTCTATGCTTGTCAACAGATATATTAGGATTGATAAAATTGTGGCTAAATTTTTGTAACAAATGATAGAATTAAGCAGATATAAGACACATGAGATATCAAACACCAAGTTTAAAGTATTTTTTCTCTTCATTTCCTTAATGACCGTTAATATCTTTCTGCTATTAGTATCTTTCTGCTATGTTGAAAATATTGGACACTGAAGTGAAGGAAATCTTTAATTAAATACAAGCAACTTAACCAGTGGCTTTGAGAAAATTGCTCTACTCTCTAAATCTCAGACTTCCCATTAATACAGCCTAAATGTAACAGTATCAACTTCAAGGATGTGAATTAGAAATGAGATAATTCAGGCCTTGCTAGAAGCTTGCTGTGAACTCTTATAGTGAAGATGCTTAGGAAAATTCATCCAAAATGTTTAAAACAGATTTGTGATGAAAACAAAAAAAAAGTAGTAAGCATGTACAAAATATCACAGGACAATAAAATCATTCCATTCATTTAAAAGAACTAAATTGAGTGAAGTCTGTAGTGCACTTCATAGGAAGCTTGCCTAAATTGCAGGAGGCCCTGGGTTTGACCACTAGCACCCCATGAACAACATGGTGGTGCCTCTAATGTCTGCCCTCAGAGGTTGAAGACAGGTTCAAATTTATCCTTTATTACATACCAAGTTTGAGGTGAACCTAGGGCTATGAGAGCTTCTTTCACTCCCCCATAATATATAATGCTCAAAAGCAAAATTTAAAACAATAAAATGTACTGTCAGCCCAGAGGACATCTTATGAAAAAAGATATTGTCCACCTAAGAGAAGCCTGGTTGCACTTTATCCAACTCAGCATCTTTTTTCCCAAGACCCTGCCTTCCGGGATGCCAAACTTTCCATTCAGTCCTTTCTTGGTGTCTTCTTCTCTATCACACACATCAGGCTGAAAATAAGTGTTTAGTTTTTCTCTCTGAGGTCTCAAGAATGAAGTCAAACCATGTTGTGCACTGGGCTTTCTCATGAAGTGTTATACAGAAGAGGTGGATTCATGGAGCATTCATTGTTCCAGATTACAGGTCCTGAAGACTTTTGTAAAGCAGCAGAAGTAAACAATCTAAATGTTCTGGGGGATCTAGTCACTGTCACAAATATTTTTCTTGTGATACTAGAGCAAGAAAAAGAGGAATGAGATATAAGTAATATTGATGTGTATGCACTTGCATTTTTCAATAACTATTCATAAAACAGGTGGTGCGCTACTTTTGACTACATGCCGTTAGCCTTTGTTCTAATTTATTCACCCTTCGTAGGTCTCACTATTCTTTTGCACAAGTATGAAAGGAGCTGTCGGGGGCGTTTCCCTCATTTATTGATCAGCTAAATAGAGACATAGAAGCCAATTGTTGGGTGATATGGAGTCGGGTTTTCCGGATCTGAGAGAGGAAGAGGAAGGCAGAATAGAGAAAGAGGCTCTTTTCAGCCAGGCAGTGGAAGGAGAGGAGACAGGCACCATATAGCCCGGCTAGCTCAGGTTAGACCTGGTGGTATCTGCACGTTCCACTGGAAGAATTCCAACATAGAATAGCAGATGAGTTGATTAGGACCAGAGTATGAGCCCAGCGGTTGTGACATCTGGCTGATTTTAAATATTAAGATTGTCTGGCGTTTTCCATTCTCGACAATTCAGGTGGGCAAGAAAGAGGGCGCAGCTGTGGGCTGCCTCAGCTGGGGAGGTGGATGGTTGGTGGAACTACAGGCATTCTCAAGAGGGACAGCTGCAGGGTGGCTTTTAGCAGGCAGGCGGCTGCTAGTCACAAAGCTTAGCTGGAACAAATATGGATTTTTAAAAATTACACGCAACAGGGAATTACTTTTAATTTTATTGTTTTGTTGTTATGGATATATGCTTGTATTTTACTACAATTGAATTAAGCTTCAATTTTTGAAGTAATTAATGAGAAAAGAGATAGTGAAATACCTAATATTTGCATTACAAAGAACTTTTCAATGAAAGAACCCAAGATATAGTCAAATACTTAGATAAGACAACCAATCTAGTTAAAGAAGAATGTACCCCTAATAGATTGAATTAAAAAAATTCCACTACTTCCTACTTTTCTTTCTGTCTGTTTGTCTCTCTGTCTGTCTATCTATTGATCTATCCACCTATCTATCTATCTCTGATGAAAATTCCAAAAGTTCAGAATGCCCAAGTTTCACTTTACAGTAACCGCTAGACTGAGAGTGAGGTCTCAGATGGAGGAGTTGGAGAAAGGACTGAAGGAGCTGAGGGAGTTTGCAGCCCCATGGAGGGAGCAACAGCATCAATGGGTCTGAATCTCCCCCCCCCCACCGTCGTCCTGGAGTTTGGACCACCAACCAAAGAATACACATGGAGGGACCCATGGTTCGGACCATATATGTGGCAGAGGATGGCCTCCTTGGCCATCAGGGAGAGGAGAGGACCTTGGGCCTGAGGGTGTTAGAAGCCCCAGTAAAGGGGAATGTCAAGGTGGGAATAAGGGAATGGGTGGGTGAGTGGGTGGGAGGTGGAATTCCCTCATAGAGACTGGGGGGGGGGGATAGGGGGTTTCCAAAGAGGAGACCTAGAAAAGGGGAAACATTGGAAATGTAAATAAAGTATCAAAAAATAAATTAATTTAAAAAAAAAGAAAATTGACAAGTTAATTTTAACATTTTTAAAAAGTTAAATAATTCAAAAGACATTATCTGAGGGTGGAGGGTAGAGCATTCCCTACTAAATATTAAGACAACAAAACCGTGATGAAATTATTCATCATAAGGTTCACTTGCCTATTTCTTATTATCTTTTGAGAGAAATCTAGGATTTTGTTAAGTATGAGTTTGTCCACTTATAATTTTGCCAAGTTTTCAAAAACTACCACTATAAACATATTTCCTGTTTTATCTCGTAGACTAGACTCTTTCTGGTGAATGTTGATTCACTTTCAGTCCAAACAAGACATGATATCCTGGGGTTGGAGTGCAGTCTAAGCATACAAATAACCCAATATACATGAGTGACAGTGACTAGATCTCCCAGAACATTTAGATTGTTTACTTCTGCTGCTTTACAAAAGTCTTCAGGACCTGTAATCTGGAACAACGAATGCTCCATGATTCCACCTCTTCTGTATAACATTTAATGAGAAAGCCCAGTGCACAACATGGTTTGACTTCATTCTTGAGATCTCAGAGAGAAAAATTAAACACTTATTTTCAGCCTGATGTGTGTGATAGATAATAAGACACCAAGAAAGGACCGAATGGAAAGTTTGGCATCCCGGAAGGCAGGGTCCTAGGAAAAGAAAAGATGCTGAGTTGGGTGAAGTACAACCAGGCTTCTCTTAGGTGGACAATATCTTTTTTCATAAGATCTCCTCTGGGCTGACAGTTCATTTTATTTTTCAAATTTTGCTTTTGAGCATTATATATTATGGGGGAGTGAAAGAAGCTCTCATAGTCCTAGGTTCACCTCAAATTTGGTATGTAATAAAGGATAAATTTGAAAATGTCTTCAAAATGCACTGGAGACTTAAAATCAATATAGTTAGGCTATCTTTGACAAAGTACATATGGATAAAACATTTTATTAGCAGAGTTATATACAATAATTAGTTGCTTTAGACTTAGTCTGACCAGTGGCATGGAGAATTGGTATAGCCCTGATAAGTTTGCTTTCAGGTTCTTTGGTAATACTCTTTACATGTAACAGTGTCCAAATGAATGAACTATTTTTTTTGTTTTGTTTTGTTTTTTGGCAACACATACCCTCTATGTGTACATGACTTCAGTATGTTTTCTGTGAATATTCTTCCTTCTTTTTGGTTTACAAATTCACTACTTAAAGAAAATATGCCACTTTGGGTTAGCATTCACCGACCATTCCCTCAGAGCTATGAGCTAAAGATCATAGGAATGAATGCTGTATGCCTGTGGTCAATCTTAGAAATGACTTATATATGAGGCTGAGAAATTGTTCAACTAAACGCAATGCAAACTTAAAACACGACTCAAGGCAAGACTGACTGTTTCCTTTCTTCAGTCTACTTATTCATTAATTAAATCTGTCCATCTCTGAAAATGTCACAATTAAATTTTCAGAGTCGTTTAGTTCATATTGTTATACAAGCTAGAAGAGAGCTAGGCAGATGCTTTCATTGTAAGAGGTTTTTGTTGGTCTCTACTTTTTAATGATATCCAGATATTGCACAAACCTTTTCATGTTTTACATACCACAACTTCTTGCTCATGTTCTTTCTATAAATTTTTAATTTTAATAAACAATTGCTCAGATTGTATAGTACAACTTTATTTGTGTTTTGTCTTTTTAACTAAAAATTAATAAAATTATAATATATTAGTGTTTTTCTCATTTCTTATTAAAATGATAGAATAATTTTTTATTTAAATTTATACCCTTGATCATCTTAGTAATGCGTCTCGATTGTCATAGAAATGACAGTAACATAAACATATTTTGTCACTGTATTTGGGGAACTAATTTCTGTACTTTTTTATCTAATGAAAGGTGGCCGGACTTTTTGCTACCTTTCTCTCATATCTCTTAACTCTGGCAATGCATCATAACACATTGATCATTAAAATGCTTAATCTGTTTCTTAAGACTATCAAGTATTTTCTTCCCTAACCAACAGTCCAGGAAGTTCATTGCTTTGTCTTAGTTGGTTTCAGGAGAAAGCAATATTATTTGAATTCTGTTTGTCAATCCCTCTAATGATGGGAAAGTTAAAATCACACATCTGGTGATCCCATACTATAACTTTATCCTGCTGCATAACAATTCTATACATTAAAGCTTTAAATAATGACATGTTCATATCTCCTCCAATACCGCAAAGAGGCTGAACTCAGTTGAGGGAGTCTTCCACTTTGAGCCTTCTGGGTAGCAGCTGAGACTAAAACGTTAAAGCTCATTCCTTACACGAACAGGCTTACAAGTGGTAACGGATCCTTAGTAGGATTGGTTCACGGAGCGTGTTGGTGCTCTACCATAAAGTGTTCCCTTGTGATGAGCTTGAGGTTGTTCCAATCTAAGGTAGACACAAAATGCAACTTGCATCTATTTAACTCTTGGTTTTGGTAGTTTTCCCAAATCACTTTTATCAAATTCTACTTGTCCAACAACTTTTCAGACCAGGCAAAGGCTAGAATGAAGAAATCAAGCTCTGCCACCTGATCTCTGGAAAAGTATGTACATAGGATAGGAGGACTGGTGCCAGGTGAGTCCGTAGTCTCCATTGACTGAGCAGAAGGAGTTTGTACACAGAAGGAACACACAGTGATAAATTGCAAAGTATCTATTTTAGAATCCAGTGGCCTTTACCAGGAAGCAAATAATCAGGATAGAATATTGAAGGAAATAAAGTCTATAGTGGTGCCTTGCCATGCACTCAGGAGATTCCTTTAGAGTATGGATCTCTTTTGATTGTTTAAGAACGCAATCTTGAAAAACCAAAAAAAAAAAAAAAAAAAAAAAAAGAAGGCAATCTTAGTACTATATTTCAATTTTTAGTTTCTTTCTTTAAGTCTGTCAAGGAAACCAGAGATCTAGGTTAGCCAGGATTAGTATTTGGGCAAGGATGTGTAATAAATAGCCTATATAATAATTAATCATTATTAATTACTCATAAAGTGTTGCTTGCACCCTGGACCACCCGCCACCAGACTGTACTCACTCTTGAGGGTTGAGGATGAGGTGGAGCTGAATGGTTCAGATTTCTGGAGCAGGTGAGAACACTGCAGCAAGCTCATGAGAACACTGCTGTACGCTTGTTTATAAATTCTCCATGAATGCCCTTTATATCCTCCACCCATGTCCCATTGGTCCCAAGCAATCATTTCTTCCAAGTAGCAGTTACTGATTGGCTGGCATTGTCTGCATCACCAATCTCTAGGCTCTCAGGTAGTCATCAATTAGTTCTTCATTCAGAAGTTGCATCTGTGGCTGCAGGGTCCTCCAACATTTAAGCAGAGGAGGCCACCACTTTGTCAATGGGGCCTGCCATTCCTCCCCTCCTTCAATAAGTGAGTCCTTTCAAGACAGAAGAGATAATCTATTTAGATAGTATTTAACATTTTTATCTGAATCACATGTGGAAAGACAATTTTTTCTTTTCAGTTCCTTTTCAGAATGGGATAGTGTTGGGTTAAGGGTGTCCTGCATTCTCCCCCAGGGTTTGGTCCACTGAGAGGGGCGGGATGTGGGAAGTTTTGACTGCACTTACCCTACACTGGCCCTGGGCAGATGTCAGGCTGTAAGAAGCTGAGGGTACACTGCCCTGGGGTGGGAGAGTGCAGTCTGGACAACTGGAGCTGGCTGGGGTCCCTGGACCTGCGACAAGGCCTGGGCCATCTGGTTTTCAGACTCTTGGACATCCAGGCACAACTGAATGCCATGGAAGAGCTGAGAACAGAATGGGGGCCTGCGGGCTAGATCTAGCCCCGGCCGAGGGGTAAAGGAGCGAGCTCTGTCTGAGTCCCTTGGGGAGGAGAGTCCTTGGCTTGTCAGCAGGTGGCTTGTCTTGGTGGAGGCTGCAGCTGGAAGCACTGAGAAGCCTTCTGCAGGAGACTAGGAGGCTGACTCTTTAGACAAAGGCCTGTTCCATTGTTCCCCACAGCGGATCCTGATGAAAAGAGACAGTTCATGATTTTAAGGAATTTATTGTCATGGCGGAGAGTGGCGATGAGTAAAACCCTACCCCACTTTCTCAGGGCGGGCCTGAGGTTAAATACCTTTTGCAGGGAGGAGTGTCTGTGAAGGAGATCATATGGGCTAAGCCTCCAGACCTTTAGGTACCTCATTAAAATGGAGATCTGTCTTGAGGCTATGTATGACCTGTGGCTACATCCTCTATCTGTGAAGGGGCTTGGGGCATTGACCTTACTGATGGCTACAGACCTATGGAAAGCTGTGGCCTCCTGTCAGGAGCCTGGTGACCAGGAGCGGGGCAAAACACCTACCATCCCTTGCAGGATTATCCCCTGCTGGGTCATGGTAGTTTTCAACCTAGCTCAACCAGAAATCAGGCTGCCTTACACAGTCCTACAGGATAGTATAAATAGACTCCACTTGAGAGAGTCAAGCTGCTCTGAATTACATCTAAGTTTCCAGAGGGTTGAGGCTGGGACGATGTCCCAATAAATAAAATGTTTGTTGCACAGCCATAAAGACCTGAGTTCTAATCTTCAAAATTCATGTCTTTTAGTGTGATAGGTGGTAGAGACAGGAGAATCCCTGGAAGTTCATGGGTCTGCCACACTGGATAAGACAATAGGTAAAGAGAGGGATCCTGACTCCACCCAGGGTAAGGTTGTCCTCTGACCAGTATATCCACACAGTAGCAAATATTGAGTCAGAAGAACAGGTGAGTGGCCTGCCCCCTTCCTAGATCCTAGATTCAGTTCCCCAACCCCTTCCATTACCCCCAACCCTATCTTGGCCCACCACCTGCATGCTGCCATACCCCTGACCCCCAACTTTGATAGACTTTTACTGCTCAGGTACTGGCCATGCAAGTCAACAGAACAGATGAGTGATCCATCTGTCAGCAGAACTAACATACTCCTGATATTTGGTTCCAAAAGATAAATTCCAATATCACCCCTAATGTTTCCTCCTCCCCAATGTGTCCTCTCTCATCAGCTCAAGCAGAGGTCCTCTGTCCAGGTGCATGCTACACCATTCAGAAGAACATTCCTATATAATAAAAGAATTTAATGTTCCTGATTTCAAGCTGTACTATGGAGCAAAACAAACAAACAAGCAAACAAACAAAAACAAAACAAAAACAAAAACATGGTATCAGCATAAAAACAGACATTACACAATGATCAATGTGATTGATTCAAAGCCACCTCTAGGCACCTGATATTTGATAGAGAAATCATAAATATACAATGACTAAAAGCAAACATCATCAACACATACTGCAGGTCTAACTTGATGTTGGTATGTAGAAGAATGCAAATAGATCCATATCTATCACCTTGCACAAAACTTAAATCCAAGTAGATAAAAAAACAAATATACTGAACCTGATAGAAGAGAAAGTGGGAAATAGCCTTGAACACATGAAACTGAAAAGCTTCTCTAAGGCAAAAGACACTGTCAATAGGACCAAATGGTAGCCCACAGAATGAAAAAAAAAATTCACCAACTCCACACTTCATAGTAGGCTAATATCTAAAATATGCAGAGAACTCAAGAAACTAGACATCAGCAAATTAAATAATCTAAGAAAAAATGGGGTACAAATATAAGTAGAGAATTTTCAACAGAGTAATTTCAAATAGCTGAGAAACACTTAAAGAAATGTTGAACATCCTTAGCCATCAGGGAAATCAAAATCAAAACAACTTTGAGATTGCATCCTATACCTTTCAGAATGCCTAAGATCAAAAACACAAATGACAGCTCATGCTGGCAAGGATGTGGACCAATAGGAAAATCCTCCATTGCTGGTGGGAATACAAACCTATATTTCCACTTTGGAAATCAGTATGGAGTTTTTTGTTTGTTTATTTGTTTGTTTTTTAACTAGGAATCAATCTACCTCCAGACTCAGCTCTTCTACCTATGGGCATACACCCACTCCATTATACCATAAGGATACTTGCTCAACTATGTCCATAGCAGGTTTATTCACAAAAGCTAGAAACTGGAAACAACCTAGATATATCCCAACTGAAGGATGGATAAAAATATTACTCAGCTGTTGAAAACAATGACAACATGGAATTTGTTTGCAAATGGATAGAACTAGAAAAAATCATCCTGAGTGAGATAACCCATACCCAGAATGACAAAAATGGTATGTATTCACTTGCAAGTGGATATCAGCTGTAAAGTAAGGGATACTCATGCTACAATCCACAGACCCAGAGTGGCTAAGTAATGAGGGCTTAAATGGAAATATAAGGATCTCCCTGGGAAGTTGAAACAGAATAGATTTCACAAGTGGACTCAGGGAGAGTTAGCAATGGGACCAGCGGAAAGGGAGGAGATGATGAAGGCAGAAAATGCCCAGAAAGATGACGGGATTGGGGATGGGGGCGGTCATTTCAGGGGAAAGATAGAAACCTAGTGTAATGGAAATTCCACTGCATCTTTGAGCATGATACTAGCAAAGACAGTAGGTAGAGCCTGGGGAGTTCTGGAGAGACAGGGGAAAACAGATTGGAGGGACCAGAGAGGTCAGGGACACAACAAAAACATGGCCCACAGAATAAACTGGCTGGGACTCGTGAGGGCTCACAGTGGTCAGGGAGCCTGTAGGGGTCTGACCTAGATTTTCTGAATATAGGTTATGGCTGAGTAACTTGGTGTTCTTCTGGGAATCCTAATGGTAGGAGTGGGGGCTGTCTCTGATTCTCTTGCCTGATTGGGAGACCCTTTTCTTCCTTACGGTTTTCCCACTCCATCCTTGATGTGATGTTACTTGTTTGGTCTGATTGTAGTTTTTTCCCTGTGAGACTTGCTCTTTTCTGAGGGGAGAGGAGGCATTGATCTTGAGGAAGAGGGAAGGTCAGGGGAAGAAGCTAGGGTGGGAGGGGAAACTATAGTTGGGATGTAATAAAGACAGAAGTACTTTTTTAAAATGAGAGGAATTATCAGTCTGTATTAACATTATTAACCAAGCAAATCATTTGAAAACCATGTACTTAAGTCTCTAAGTGTAAAACCTCTTGTACTTAGAGAGTCAAGAGACTGGATAAGCCAGGCAGTGGTGGCGCACGCCTTTAATCCCAGCACTTGGGAGGCAGAGGCAGGCAGATTTCTGAGTTCGAGGCCAGCCTGGTCTACAGAGGGAGTTCCAGGACAGGCAGGGCTACACAGAGAAACCCTGTCTCGAACAAAAGCAAAAAAAAAAAAAAAAAATTCAAGAGACTGGATAACTGCACAAAGTAGCAAAGTAACAAGTATGTGCCTGAAACCCGTGTCATTCATACACAGGGATGGAGGACATACACATATTCATTTACATACCACATACACATGAGTTAGAGAAGAGAGAAGACACAGAGAGAGAGAGAGAGAGAGAGAGAGAGAAAGAGAGAGAATATTGGTGGTGAAATACTTTGTGAATAAATAATAAAAATAACAAACATCAGAATAGAAATAAAATAAATGAAGTAGAAAAAGCAAAGAATTGGGGGCTAGAAGTTGCCGAGAGGCTAAGAACACAGATAACTCTTCCTGAGTTCAATTCTAGCAACCACATGGTGACTGACAACCATCTGTAATAGGATCCAATGCCCTCTTCTGTTGTGTCTGAAGAGAACAACAGTGTACTCAAATAAAATTAAAAAAAAAAAAAAAAAAAAAAGGCACTTCTTGGCATCAGCAATAGTGCCTGGGTTTAGTGTCTGCAGATGGGATTGGTCCCTAGGTGGTGCAGTCTCTGGACAACCTTTCTTTCAGTCTCTGCTCTACTCTTTTTCCCTGCATTAACCTTTAAACATGAGCAATTCTGGGTTAATATTTTTGAGATGGGTGGGTGGCACCATTCCTCAACTGGGGATATGGTCTCTACAGATTCTCTCTGCCCTTTGTTGGGTATTTCAGCTAATGTCATCCCTGTTGGGTCCTGGGAGCCTCTTGTTTTCCTGGCATCTGGGACTTTCTAATGGCTGCCCCAGTTCCCCATCTCCCACTGCTACACACCTCCACTCAGTTTCCTGACCCTCTGTACCTTCCTCCTCTTCTCTCACACCTGCTCCTGCTCCCCTTTTTCCCTCCCCCTCTTCTCTCCCTCCAAGGTCCCTCCCACTTTCTCCTTCCTGTGATTATTTTGTTCCCCATTCTAAGTAGGACAGAAGCATCCACACTTTGGCATTCTTTCTTCTTGAGCTTCATATGGTCTGAGTTGTATCTTGGGTATTCCGAGCGTTTTTTCTAATATCCACTTATCAGTGATTACATACCATGTGTTCTTTTGTGACTGGGTTACCTCCCTCAGGATGATATTTTCTAGTTCCATTTGTTTGGCTGCAAATTTCATGAAGTCATTGGTTTTAATAGCTGAATAGAAATTCATCCCAACTGCAGACACCAAACCCAGACACTATTGCTGATGCCAAGAAGTGCTTGCTGACAGGAGCCTGGCATAGCTGTCCCCTGAAAGGCTCTGCCAGAGCCTGACCAATACAGATGTGGATGCTCACAGCCAACCATCAGACTGAGCACAGGGACCCCAACAAAGGAATTAGGAAATGACCAAAGGAACTGAAGGGATTTGCAACCACATAGGGAGAACATCAACATCAACTAACCAGACCTCCCAGAACTCCCAGGGACTAAACAACCAACCAAAAAGCACACACGCAGGGACCTGTGGCTCCAGTTGCATATGTAGCAGAGGATAGCCTTATCTGGCATCAGAGGGAGGGAGGGCCCTCAGTCCTGTGGAGGTTCGGTGACCCAGCATAGGGGAATGCTAGGGCAGTGAGGTGGGAGTGGGTGGGCCGGTGGGGGAGTACCCTCATAGAAGCAGGAGGGAGGGGATGGGATAAGGGGGATGCAGAGGGGGAAATCAGGAAGGGCGATAACATTAGAAATGTAGATAAATAGTATAACCAATAATAAAACAAAAAAGATAGATATGGAACAAAAATAAAATAAAAATAAAAAAGCAAAGAATTTTTTTTTATAGTGTAGAATAGAGTTTATTTAGGACATGAGGAGGGGAGTTGAGGGGTAATGGAGAGAGAGAAAGGCAGAGAGAGGAGGAGGAAGAGGAATGGAGGAGTAGAGACCAGACATGACAAAGAGAGCCACAAAGAATTGTTAAAAGGAAAATATGATTTTTTATAAGATTAGTAAAACAGAAAAATTTCCAACCAGAAATATGAGTGAAAGGAAGACAAAACTTTGCAGCATCAGAAAGGAAAGTGAGGACTACTGCAGATAAAACAGTTGTTAAACATAAATGTGAGCCTCTGGTTTGGGATGTCCTGTCTGTGTGTAGGAATTTGAAATTGTCATTGCATTCTGAAAGCAAATAAAAACCCCAACAAACAGGAGAATCAGTTATTCTTCTTAGATACCATAGGAAAGAATTACTGGGGAGATCACTACCCTCCAAATTGGAGAGACCCTGAACATACATCAGCTTGCCAGAGAAGAAATCCTAGGGTAATGAATGCTGTAAGTTCTAGTAATTAGGTAGAAAAGTATGAAATGAGAAACTTCTGTGGAGTCTGTACCTTTGATGAAACTCTGAGAGGACTTAGTCTCAAGGAGGCTCCTGATGTTCTGTGGTATGAGTGTGTGTGTGCCTGCGTGTGTGTGTGTTGGAGAAAGTACTGACAAAAACCAGCAAAGAATGGAAGCTAATCACATTAAAGTGCACATACTTCTTTCCACATATTCTTGCATCCAACTGTCTTACATTGTTACTGAGCAGAGATCCATTCATCATGAGTTTTACTCTTCTCACACATTTGTGTGCTGCAAAGAGTGAGAAAAATGAAGAGTAGACACTTTAAGATTGCAATTTTATGAAAAAAATTTAGAAAATGCAGATCAATCTGTGACAATGAAATGCAGATCAACATCATCATATCATCTTGGAGTCAGGGGCAGGTGGGATGGGTAAAACAGGAGCAATCATGCAGGTTGGCAGTGAAACTTTTGAAAGTGATGTATGTGCTTATAGCATTGACTATATTGTAAAGGTATGTTAGAACTTACTGTGTTGCAAACTTTAAATTTTGTGATGTGTAGGTTTTACTTCTACAAGCTATAATTAAAATAAACATAAATATTATGCATCAGAGTTCGAGTAAATGAGTCTTTTCCATCAGCATATTGACTCTTACAAAATTAATTTTGTTCTGCTGGACTTTGAGTCAATATAAGCACTCATGAATCTTCTATGGATTGCAAAGAATTCTGAGGATTTAAATAATCTCATGAGTTTGATCTGGAAGTTATTAAATATTTGACAAAAATATTTTAAGCACTATAATTTATATTACTTGTTATAGTCAGTTTCACAAAAGTCAACATATAATTCTAATCCATAGATCTTTGTAGATTCTTCAGATATTTTATAATGACAACAAAAGCATGATTAACTTTTCATAATACCAATAATGTTGTGATTAAGGAAAGTAAAATTTTTGTATTGCCTAAAGGTGTGATCAGTGTTTAAGAGGTTTAAGGATTGTGGCAGATGCAAATGCAACTGGGGAAACAAGAGTGTGCCATTTCAGGATTAATATAGTAAAATGGCCATCCTGCAAAAAGCAATCTACAGATTCAATGCAATCCCCATCAAAATTCCAACTCAATTCTTCATAGACTTAGAAAGAGCAATTCTCAAATTCTTTTGGAACAACAAAAAACCCAGGATAGCCAAAGCTATTCTCAACAACAAAAGAATGTCTGGGGGAATCAGCATCCCTGACATCAAGCTGTACTACAGAGCAGTAGTGATAAAAACTGCATGGTATTGGTACAGTGACAGGCAGGTAGATCAATGGAATAGAATTGAGGACCCAGAAATGAACCCACACACCTACGGTCACTTGGTTTTCGACAAAGGAGCCAAAACCATCCAGTGTAAAAAAGACAGCATTTTCAA
>CM052715.1:6912606-7009277 GCA_028551405.1 Uromys caudimaculatus
TATAAAAAAAAAAAAAAAAAAAAAAAAAAAAAAGAGTGTGCCATTTGTTTGGGGAATCTTCCCATGACACTTAACCAACCATAGCATGAAGCTGATTAAGAAGTATGGAGAAAGCATCCCAGTCATATCTCACATCATGTTTTTACATATAGCAAATAATTATAGTAGTTTGTGAAGGCTGACCTACAGATTTAAAAGCCATTAAAATCCTAAAGAAAATCCTAAATGTTCATTCCCTATCCATCTAACCTTGGCAAGGGAAAGCCATAGTTGTTGGAGTTGACTATTTGGTTGTTAACATTTGGTCTGTTGCTATATTGTAATGCTAAATTCTGTATCCTTAGGTGTTCTGGCTGAAGAGTGAATTCTCACCTTTAACAGCTTTTGTTGTACAAACCTTGTTCCTTAATTTAAAACTACTGTTTAAATACAAATGGTTACAGCCAGTTACTGGAGGGGTTAGAGGTAGTTGGGTTTAGCGTTACTTGGTTGAGGGTTGCAGAGAAAGGAGAGAAGAGAGGATATCTAGAGAGAAGGAAGCCACCATGAGAGAAGATGGACCTTGAGTGCATGGCTAGGAGATGCAGCAGGTACTTAACTATACCGCTGCAGATGTAGCTAGGGTAGCAGTTAGAAAATTAGTTTACAGGTTACTCTCCAGTAATCATCAGGACCAAATAAAATAACCATAGTCTTAGTTTCCTACATTAGTAAGCTACATAAGTATACATTTAAAAGTTCAACTGCATTGGGTCACTTGATTGGATTGAATTTATGAATGACAGAGAAGTAGGACTATAGGTAGTGACTAATAAATATGCACTAAATTCTAAAATTAAACACAGGAGAAAGCAGGGTTGTGAAGTACTTTAGTGCCTACTTAAACAAAGAACTATTTAGTTTTAATTAACCAAATACATGATAAAGTCAGTGAAAACCAACAAAGATTATTCTAGAGAAATATGGACCCTCAACTTTCTGAGTCGATTACAGAGAAGGTTAAAAAGTAACCTTTTACCATAGCTCATTAAGAACTCTAAATCCAATTTATTCTTGTAACAAAGAAACGTCAAATTTTAGTTCTGTGTGCCTTTAATATTTGCCATTTCAGGTTTATGAGTTTTCATTTGAAAATTATCTCATAAGTAAAGCTGTAATATGGAGAGAGTTTGCTGAGTTTTTTAATTATCTCTTATTGCTTCTTTTTAGAGTAAGCAAATAGAAGCTGAAGCATGTAGAATTCCCTTTACTCAGTTCTTCTAAAATTTGCTCAAGTTCCTAGCTTTTCTAACTATTCTTAGATTTTCCTCTTTTAGAAGAATCAGTAATATTTGGAAATAAACTGTGACATTATAGTATAAGAATAGATTCTTTTAGTCTAGTAGCTATGAGAGATGTGAGGGAGACTCCTTTTTCACTGGGTACTGGCTATATCTTAAACATAATCTGTTAAAAATATTTGTTAGAGAAAATGATAAATTCTTTAAACTCTTATATAAACCTTTTTTTTTTTTTTGCTGTTTGTATTCCTATACATGTGCAAATGCATTGGTGGGTAAGGAAATTTGAGTGCCTAATAGGCAACTGTTGGATTCTCTGTTACTGGCCTGGGATTATCAAGCAGTTGCCTATACTGTCCTTATGCCAAACTGGTGCACACTCTGATAAAAACCACACCACCATCACAGCTGATCTCCCAGACTCCTGCATAAACAGCTTTGGACAATAGTTATTTCAAACAGTTTATAGCAGACTTTTTCTGCTATCTCAATTCTCACTGAACACCTAATGACCTTGCAATCATTTTTGCCTAGGCCATAGGGGCAGCCTTTCCTTTGGTGATATGCAGAATATATGCTGTGATGTGTACTGGAATTAATGCTATAATTGATGCGAAAGCAAATTTTGCTTATTTGTAATGTGTATGATGATTGGTGCAAACATCTCTGCATGTATAAGGAGGGTACATTGTTCACCTGAGAGATGATCTGATAAAAGTATTTTCTTTAGTGTCTATATTCAGTCGTGTGGGCTGAGCTAGTAACAGAAACACCAGATGCTGTAGAGTGGCATGAACTCTAAAATACTGAGCACTGACTTCAAAGGCAACAAAACAACATCAGCTGCTGTTAGCTGAAGAAAAGAAAGGAACAGTGTGCAAAAGGGTCCAGAGAAGGATGTTAACAAGAGAGCAATCGAGCCTCAAGAAGGATAGAAGTCAAACATTCTTTGGGTGGTAGTTCTAATAAGGAATATCCTCCATAAGCTGACTTAGTTGGTCCCTAGATGGTGGCACTATTTAGAGAGACTACGGAACCTGGAGGGACCGGAGGAGTACATCACTAGGGTAGACTTTGAAGATGCACACCCTTGTTCTACTTCCCTGATCACTCTGCATCCTGTGAGAGGAAGAAAAATGTAACCTTCCAGCTTCTTGCTCCTGCCATGCCAAGTCACCCCAGATACAATGGTGTACTGCTCTTCTTGGGTTTACCCTTTCAAAAATAATATTCATTTCAATAAATACAAAGAGCTAAAGATCTCAGAAAAATGAGCTGCAATCTTTACAATTAGTGCCTTCTCTATTTTAAAATTAGTTTTCTGTGTTATACCAGTGTCTATGGGTTAACAGGAAACTTCTCAAAATCCAAATTTTAAGATTACACTATACAGGAAACTTAAATGGATCTATTTTCCTAGATACTAGTTGAGTCATCCTCCTAAGTGATGCTGAAACATGTGCTACATACATTTTTGCTTCTTTATACTGAATTTTGGCGATTAAATCACCTTAGTGAGGGAAAGTAGTTTACAAACTTAGATAGCACATTTGTAATTAATACTGTTGGTGAAACATTAAGTCAATAGTATCTAAAGGTTTTAAATTAATGGGAAAGGAAACCCCAGTATTTCACTGAAAGACATGCAAAGAATGTTTTCCATTTGAAGTAAGTAAAATGCTTCAAGCTAGTAATGGGAACAGATGTTCTATTTTACCTGAAATTAGAGTCATATCAATAAAACTGAGGGTTGATATATACTTCACATTTATACTCCTTAAAACAATTAATTATTCTTTTGTTATGAAATATTAGAAATGCAAATGAAAAGAGTAAACTGCTGTTTGTAAACATCTTGTAAAATACTTTGCCCTTACCTTTGAATATGAACATTCACATGTGATATGACTATAGAATGGTGTTCCTTAGATATACTTAATGGAAAATATTGCATATAGATACCAGCAGTAATATATAAGAATATTTATTAGCAATTCAGAAATGACTTTAATACAAAACTAATGAAAATATTATAATTAATAAAATGTCTTCAATAGCAAAAAATATTCAATGATGAAATAAATGAATAATATTCCTTTAGGTGAACTATGATTCAGCTTTTATAGGTTCATGGAAACTTGATACCTAAGGTAATTGGTAATTGTTTTAAGAGATCAGGGGCCAAGTGTTATATAATCTGATATAGGGGAAAACAGTTATGAATGGATAGCATCTTCCTGGAGAGAGTGGGCTAGTTTTTTTAGGAGTAAATTAGATTTTGAGGAACTAAGTAAGTTACTCTTTCCTGTGTTTGTTTTCTAATGTATGCTTTCTCATTCTGAATGCTTTCTGTCTCTATCCCTGAACTCTTGGTTCCAGTCTCTTTATTTCCAAGACTGTTTCGTTCTTCCATTATCAGTTTTACAGAGTCTATTAAATACAATAGTAGTTTCCTTACTTATTGTGTTGACATGAAAGGACAGAGGGTGTATTTTGTCTTATAGTTCTAGGCACAGTCCATTATGGCAGGTTAGTCATGGCAACAGGAGCTGGAGGGGGCTGATCCATAGTTATGGAGCTGGAGAAGACTGGCCACATTGCATTCATAGTAATGGAGCTGGAGGAGGTTGATCATATTACATTCATATTTATGGAGATGGAGGAAGCTGATCACATTGCATCCATAATTATGGAGTGGAGTAGGCTGGTCACATTGCATTCATAATGATGAAACAGAGAGCAATGGATGTTGGTGCTAAACTGGCTTTCTCTTGCTGATTCATTTAAGAAACATGGCTTATGGAGTGATGTCATCCACACTGAGGATGAGACTTCGCACCTCATTTTAACCTCATCTAAAAGAATCCTTCATAGATTTTACTCAGTTTGTCTTTCTTGGATGGTTCAAGAACACGCCAAGGTGACAACATTAGTCATCCAAGATACCATCTTGATCAAGTTTTTTTCTGTCATACAGACTTCTCAGAAACTGTCCATCTGTGCCTCACACCATAGTACAATTTGTGTCGAGATGAAGCAGATGTATGGAGTCACCATTTCATATAAGCATGCTAAATATCAGTTGATATCAACTATAGAGAACCCTAGAGGGAGATCAAATTACAAAGCGGCCTGAAGGCCACAAAGGAAAGAAAAGAAAAAATAAGATAGACTGAAGGAGGCAAACTGAACTCCTCTGGAGAGAGATCAAAGATAGTCATTCATAGTTTAACATGCCTCGAAGATTCTAGTCAGCCAATAAGAACTGGTAGTTAGTAAATAAGAACTGGCCTTCAGATAAAAAAAAAACAAAAAAAACCTAGAAGTCAGTGAAGCAGAAAACAAAACTGCAGTATCTCAAAGAAATCAAGTTCAAGGTATCTAGAGATGAATGCCATCAAGACATCCTAGTACCTGTTGGACCAAGGATATACTCATGGACAAAGTGCAGTAAAATTGAAGACAGATACAAAGCTGAGCTTTCTTCAGACTGACCAAGTCTGATGGAGTCCAGAGATTCTGGAAAACTTCAGACTGTAATCTCTCCAGTTACGCTACTGGGTCTTTGTGTTAAGTATTTTTAAAAATGAAAGTGTGTACTACTCTATTGTTTTATAATTAATTCAGATACTGTTAGTATAAAAAGGAAATAAATGACTCCCAAGTAATCATTATTATTATAAGATTAATATTCTGATAACTGTCTAATATACTTATACAAGTAGAATATAAAATAGATTTTACAAAAGTGGTTAATATGGAGGTAAATGTTACAGAATAAGTTGTCCTATGAGCTACGATTTAATGAGATTGTCAAATTTAGACTGATATTATTATACAAACAAAGAATATGAAGAAACTAAGTGTTTTGACAAATATTTTCTCTCTGGAATTATGAAAAAAAGTATGAAAATACAGAATGCTTGAAGTCACTAAATACGATCTTTTAGTTTTCATAGTGTCCACTTTAGCATTAAACAGGCTTTGAATGACATTTAACATAGTTACATATTTTGTTTTTCACCCCATAACATTCAATTTCAAAATTATAGCATATTTTGAACTGTCAAATTTTATAAAATTTGTATATGGCCCTTAAGAATAAGCTCTTGTTTCACTTACATTTTTAGATTAGTTTCATTTACATGTTCAAAATGTGACTATGCTTATTTAACAATTTTTCAAAGACACCCCATATATGGTAAATTCCTTGAAGGTTTAAAGTGTTTTAGAATGTCTGGTTGTTTATTTAAAGGAACCCGCAATTGGCTGTTTAACAATCTCAAATCACGATTTCATTCCTTAATCCTTTGCAGATTTCAGTCCTTTTTCCACCAGTCAGTTCTTATTTTCTTCTTAGAAGCATGAGACATCTTTTTAAAATAAAACAAAATTGCACATGTATGTAATTTGAAAGCTGAAATTTGTGCTGTGAATCCACCAATTATTCTGTACGGCCTAGAAGTTAACATTATCCTGTTTACTTCCTAATCCATTGAGGCTCTACCTTAAGAAATTTACACAGTTTCTTCTCCTATTTGATTCCCTAGTTATAAATCATTATTTGCTGGTTTGCATCAAGCACTATTTAACAACTTTCCACTATAGAGATTAAGTATTTTCTTCTTTTGGGAGCCCATGTTTTCCCTCCTTTGTTCATCTTAATGTAGTTCATAGGACATCTCTTTTTGATTGAAATAATTATTTAGCAATAAGTACTTCTCTAAATCCAATTTCTCAGAAGGGTGTTTTGAAAGGTATGCTATATGAGTACTAAAGAAAGAACAGATTATATATGAATATTTCTATCTAATTTCTTAAAGCTGCTGAGCCATGAGTGGTATTCTGTTTCAAACATCTTTTCAGAGGAAAATACTTGGACACACTTTATGATATGGAATTCTGAGAATTTCTTGTAAAAGTAACTTTTATTTTCCTGTAGTGATTGTTGTCTGAGAGGCTTACTGCCTTCATCTGCTAACCTAGGCCTAGTCCTGGAGGCTTCTAGCCTGTTACGCCTGATCATGAACCCCAAAAGACCACCAAGGACGTGATTCCAATGCAATTGCACTAGGGTCTTTTTATTCAAGGTCACCACTGACCCTGACACAGCAGGACTGAAAGGTAAAGCCTTGAGCCCAGTTTCAAGCAAGCATTTATAGAGGTGAGCAAGCAAGCAAGGGGGTTCTTAGCCTGGCACACATCTGATTTGGGGGACTATTATGGAATTTCAGTGCCCTTTAAAATAATTAGCTGATGCTGGGAGCCAAACCATAAATTTAACTTCTGCTTTCCTCCTGATTGGTAATTGTTTGGAAGTAAGTGTCAGGGGCAGGCTTGTTATAGGTAAACTGGAAACTAGTGCTCAGTAAAGGTTTGTTGGGGAATAACGTGGAAACTGGTGCTAGGTAGGTGCCAGTTTGTTGGTCAACTCAGGTCAGGTTCTCTAACATGGAGTGTGAACCCAACATCTGGTCTCTCAGTCTCCATACAATCTAATCTAGGCCTAGAATTTCTTCTGCCTCTTAGACTTGCTACTGAATACACTCACTCCTTCTTAGTTCTTTCTGATCTCTGACTGACTGATCAAACTCAACTGTTCTGCCTCAGACTCCTCTCCAAACAGACTGATTCAATCTGGCTTCTCTCTGCTTCTCTGGAATTGCTCTGCTTGACCTCATACTACCTTTAACAATCTATTCGAATCTTTTGTCTCCTCATTCTCTCGCTTGTTCTGTCTCTACCTCTGTCTAGCTTGTTTTCGTTCTCCAACCTCTCTCTCTCTGTCACTGTGCAGGTAAAACTGCCTCTTCATCCTGCATTGCTCTCTCATAAGTTGCTTCCCTTTCAGTGCTTTAAAAAAAAGTTGCAGTATATTTAATAACATTCTGAACCCCAAGGTTTTGTTTGCTGAAAAACAAAACAAAACATTTACACTTGTGGTGTTGCTCAGCCCTTAGCCCACACCTTTAATTCCTCTGTCTTGAATATACATATGCTCTTAGTATACACCTTTAATCCCAAACAATGAAGGTAAAGTTAATTTGTAGAAGGAAGCATCCCTGTTTAAAAGTGATGTTATTTGAGTGGCAGACAACGTGACAAATCAGAAAAAGAATGTGAGTGTGTTTTCCTATAGCAGAAGCAGTCCTGCGGTCTTCTGTGTACTTGATTTGTGTTTGAATTTATGCTCCTTTCAGTACAGAACTTTTCTGTTTCTAAACTTTCACACTATGATGCAATCCACAAAAGCTACAAGCTATGCTCAGTTCTTTTGGAATCTAGAGATAAGATAAATAGGTAAATAAGTATCTATCCAACATATCAAAGATTTGCCTGGTGCCATATCCCTCTGATTAGTTCTGTTGATCCATTTTAGGATTCATGTTATGAGTTTGCCTTACCGTGTCATTCTCTTGGTCACCAATGTTCACCTTATCAATATGAAACTCAACCAGAAATGACTTTTGTGAGTTCATTCTGTTTGTGATACTTCTTTTCAGGATGCCACTGCTGCTATAGGTCCTACAGCTTCAGTAGTTACTCTTTCTCACACACTAGTAGCTCTGGTGTGCTTCTTTTCCTTGCTATATTCTCTTTCTTCTTTTCTATCACCCCAGAGTCATTCTTTAGCTATTGTGAAGATGCTTTTTGCGTTTACCTGCAGCAGAAGTGTGAATTCAACAGTCTTTGCTTCTTGCCTTCTATGGAAACACTGTCGTTAAGGGAATATTTTGTCAGCTTACTGACGATGATATTTCTCTTATATGTTATGGTGGTTTGAATATGCTTAGCCCATAGGGAGTGGTACTGCTAGGAGGTGTGGCCTTCTTGGAGGAGTGTGTCACTCTGGGAATGGGCAAATCTTTGTTCATTGCAGAAGAGTCAGTCTTCTCCTGTTTGCCTTTGGAGCAAGATGTAGAACTCTCAGCTGCTCCAGCCAATCAGCAATACACAAACTGTAACCTGGATAATTGCATCAAAACTACCTTCTGAAGAGACCAAGTTCCCAGATATGGACTGGTAACCAACAGGTTCATTGGAAAACACCTTTGTCAGTAAAACTGAGCACATTTTTATAGCTAAATGGACTAGTGTAGTTTTGTTTACTCATACAAGGGTTTCTTATCTTTGCTAGTGTTGTACTAATGTAGGACATCACAGTTTTCTCCACAAATGAGCCAAAGCCAATGGAAAGTGTGAAATAATCCTCCTCATTTTCAGAAGGCTAGACTGATTCCATGACAGATTTCAAATTGGCAGTCTAGGAGACTAGGCATAAGAACTTGGCAAGTCCAGGCAAGTCAGTGAAAAAAAAATCAGGCTTTAGACAGGTAGTAAGAAACTAGAGGGTGCCTAGCCACCTAGCCTAAAGTAAGTACAATGGGTTAGCAGGTTTCCAGACATCCTTAGTAACAGGTTCCAGCCCCCAAGCCCTGGTAATGGGATGTCCCTAGAGATGGAATAATATAAAGGCTACCTACCTCAGAATCCCCTAACCTGCTTTAAATCTAGCCTGCAAGCTCATTTGGTTGTCTTTCTATCTTGGCAAAGGGGCAACCCCAGCCATGCTGGAATACTACAGAATAAAACACTCTTTTTGTTTACATACTATTTGAGTCTGAGGTATCATTCTTATGAGAATCATGGAACCTCACAATTTCATTCATCAGATATGTCCCAAGACTTCACATTCTCCAGATCATCTTCCATAGGGTAGGAGAGATCAATGGGTTAGTCTTCAGCCATCTTGAATGTTAATGGAAACTTCTGTGGTTCTTCTGATTGCAACTTTAGATGCAACTGTTGTGGTTGGTTCTGAGGAATGTTATCTGACTGAAGCTTTTCTGCCTTCCCTTTGCTGGGTTTGGTGACATTTTTATTTTTCTATATCATTTGGGAGCCTCTGGGATTTTCCATGGCACTTGGCTGGCAACCTGTCTTTTTTTAAAGCTTCTAAATCATCACGTTGTGTAGAAGTATGCATTCCTTCTCACAAAAATGTATTTATACACCACCCACAACTTGACCCTGCTTGTATACATTCTCCACAAGATTTGGCATCTGCTTTAAAACATTCGTTTGGCCAAATACTGAACAAAGCAAGCTGATCAATCCAATCCAGAAAACCAGTTGCAAACTCATACTTCGAGATCATGGTCTATCATTAGAGAAACTCAGGACAGGAATTTAAGCAGGGCAGTAATCTGGAGGCAGGAGCTGATGCAAAGGCCATGGAGGGATGCTGCTTATAGCTTTCAGGTTCAGAAGTTCAGTTTATTATCATCAAGGTTGGAAGCATGGCAGCTTCTAGGCAGGCATGGCACTAGACAAATTGAAAGTTATACATCTTGTTTTGAAGGCAAACAGAAGAAGACTGACTCTTCTCCAATGGGCAGAGATTCATAGCCAACCACCACAGTGGCACACTTCCTCCAATAAGGCCACAACTCCTAACAGTACCACTCCCTATGGGCCAAGCATATTCAAACCACCACATGTGTGTGTGTCCTATTTTTCTTTTTCTTACCCTTCTTGTATTAGTCAGGGTTCTCTAGAGACACTGAATATATGAAATATCTTTCTATATTGATGGAAAGTATTATGATGAAACTCATCAGGTCAGAAACTTGGATCTTCCAGCCTCAAGATTTGGATCACAGGTGATCCCTCCAAGTCTGGTTTGTTGTTCACTTCAGATATAGTCAAGTTGGCAACCAGAATAGCTATTAGACTTCTCATTTGTTCTTTTCAAACTGGCCAGTAAAGTGAGAATTCCAGAACAGAAATATGACCAAATCTCTCTTCTGCTGGAGGTCTTTAATAGATGCTCCAGTCTGTTCCCCAAAATATCCAAGGCCATGCAATCATTCTGTGCATATTTTTGAAGACAGTGTACTCAGGGGCCCTGTTCTTTCATAATTCTATCACTTGTTTCAGTACCTCCAAGGGAATGAAAAGGAGAATTTGGATATTAGAGAGAATCATATAGTTCTTGCATTTTTGTAGTGGGTTGGCCTAATACCTCTTGTGTTCTAATACTAATTTGGGCCCCCAAAAACTGGTTGCTTCAGAAAAAAGTTTCCCCACTTAGACACTAGCTAAATGATCCTGCCCCTAGTTAATTGTGATTGGTAAATAAAGATGCCAATACCCAATAGTTGGGAAAAAGAGGCATAAGTAGGGTTTAGGCTTCTGGAGCTTGGGACCACAAAGAAGAATAAAGTGGAGAGCAGCCCAGATAGAACATAGTAAGTAGTAGGTAATACCTTGGAGTTATCAATAGGAAAGTAGATCCTAGCAGCCTGAAGTATAGGCAGCTGCCCAGCTATTGTGCTGCTTAAGGCATATTGAAAATATGAAGGAGGAATCCTGCCCAACCAGTGGAAACGGGTTTCTTCTGGTCTGAGCCAGTGCCTTGAGCAGACCTTGGGCATGAACTCCTCAGTCAGTCCCACAATATCCAGAGGAAGCTCCACTCCCAGGCTATTTAGCATGCCCAGGATCACAGGATCAGAGGTGAGGAGGATACAACATTTGTCTCAACACCAGGAGTAACTGGGACCATCAGGATCCAGGGACCCAGGAACCCTGCCCTACCAGTGGAACGGGTTCCTTCCAGTCTGAGTAGGTGCCCTGAGCAGACCTTGGGCACAAACTCCTCAGCCAGTCCCACAATACCCAGAGGAATCTCCACTCCCAGGCATTCTAAAACTCACAGGAGCATAGGATCCCAGGAGCTTGGTCACACCAGGATCTCAAATTCCCAGAGGCAGCTTGATTCCCAGGACCTCTGACACACCCGGGATCTCAGGATCACAGTATCCCCGAAAAACAGAATCACAGAGACAGCTGGACTCTGAAGAGTTCTGGCACAACCAGTATCACAGGAAGGACAGACTCCAGTCAGATATAGTGAGGGGCAGGTAGCACTAGTGATAACCAGATGGCAGGAGGTAAGCATAAGAACATAAGCAACAGAAACCAAGGTTACTTGGTATCAATTCTCCCACCATAGCAAGTCCTGGATACACCTTCACACCAGAAAAGCAAGATTCAGTTATAAAATCACTTCTCATTATGATAATAGAAGATTTTAAGAAGGACAAAAATAACTCCCTTAAGGAAATACAAAAAAACACTGGTAAACAGGTAGAAGCCCTTAAAGAGGAAAGACAAAAATCCCTTAAAGAAATACAGGAAAACACAATTAAATAGGCAAAGGAAATGAACAAAACCATCTAGGATCTAAAATTGGAAATAGAAACAATAAAGAAATCAAAAAGGGAGACAATCCTGGAGTTAGGAAACTTAGGAAAGAGATCAGAAGTCATAGATTGCAAGCATCACAGAGATAGAAGAGAGAATCTCAGGTGCAGAAGATAACATAGAAAACATTGACACAACAGTCAAAGAAAATGCAAAAAGCAAAAAGCTCCTAACACAAAACCTAACAGGAAACCCAGGACACAATGAGAAGACCAAACGTAAGGATAATAGGTATAAAAGAGAGTGAAGATTCCCAACTTAAAGGACCAGTAAATATCTTCAACAAAATTATAGAAGAAATCTTCCCTAACCTTAACAAAGAGATGACCATGAACATACAAGAAGCCTACAGAACTCCAAATAGAATGGACCAGAAAAGAAATTCCTCCCATCACATAATAGTCAAAACACCAAATGCACTAAACAAAGAATATTAAAAGCAGTAAGGGAAAAAGGTCAAGTAGCATACAAAGGCAGACCTATCAGAATTACACCAGACTTCTCACCAGGGACTATGAAAGCTATAAGATTCTGGAAAGATGTCATACAGACCCTAGGAGAACCCAACTGCCAGCCCAGGCTACTATACTCAGCAAAACGCTCAATTACCATAGATGGAAAAAACAATATATTCCATGACAAAACCAAATTTACAAATATCTTGCCAGAAATCCAGCCCTACAAAGGATAATAGATGGAAAATACCAACACAAGGAGGAAAACTACACCCTAGAGAAAGCAAGAAAGTAATCTTTCAGCAAACCCAAAAGATGATAGCCATACAAATGTAATTCTGCCTCTAACAACAAAAAATAACAGGAAACAACAGTCACTATTCCTTCATATCTCTTAATATCAATGGACTCAATTCCCTAATAAAAAGACATAGACTAGCAGAGTGGATATGTAAACAGGACTCAGCATTTTGCAACATATAGGAAACACACCTCAGTAACAAAGACAGACAGTACCTCAGAGTAAAAGGTTGAAAAAAAATTTCCAAGCAAATAGTCCCAAGAAACAAGATGGAGTAGCCATTATGCTCTAAGATCAAGAATCGACAAATGTGACCTCATAAAATTGCAAAGCTTCTGTAAGGCAAAGGACATTGTCAATAGGACAAAAGGGCAACAACAGATTGGGGAAAGATCTTTCTCAATCCTATATCCAATAGAGGGCTAATATCCAACATGTACAATGAACTCAAGAAGTTAGACTGCAGAGAATCAAATAACCCTGTTAATAAATGGGGAACAGAGCTAAACAAAGAATTTTCAACTGAGGAATATCAAATGACTGAGAAGCTCCTACAGAAATGTTCAACATCCTTAGTCATCAGGGAAATGCAAATTAAAACCACCCTGTGATTTCACCTCACACCAGTCAGAATGGCTAAGATCAAAAACTCAGTTGACAACAGATGCTGATGGGGATGTAGAAAAAGAGTAACACTCCTCCATAGTTGGTGGGATTGCAAGCTGGTACAACCACTGCAGAAATCAGTCTGGTGGTTCCTCATAAAATTGGACATAGTGTTACCTAAGGAGTCAGCTATATCACTCCTTAGCATATACCCAAAAGATGTTCCAACATTTAACAAGGACATATGCTCCACTATGTTCATAGCAGCCTTATTTATAATAGCCAGAAGCTGAAAAGAACCCAGATGTCCTTCAACAGAGGAATGGATACAGAAAATGTGGTACATTTATACAATGGAGTACTACTCAGCTATTAGTAATGATGAATTCATGAAATTCTTAGGCAAATGGATGGAACTAGAAAATATCATCCTGAGTGAGGTAACCCAATCACAAAAGAACGCACATGATATGCATTCACTTATAAGTGGATATTATCCCAAAACCTTGGGATACCCAAGATATAATTCAAAGACCACATGAAGCTCAAGAAAAAGGAAGACCAAAGTGTGGGTGCTTAGGTTCTTCTTTAGAAAGGGGAACAAAATACTCATGGGAACAAATGAGACAAAGTTTAGAGCAGAGACTGAAGGAAAAGCCATCCAGAAACTGTCCTACCTGGGGATTCATCCCATATACAGTCATCAAACCCCGATACTATTGTGAATGCCAAGAAATACTTGCTTAAAGGAGCCTGATATAGCTGTTTCCTGAAAGGCCCTGCCTGAACTTGACAAACACAGTAGCAGATGCTCACAGCCAACCATTGGACTGAGTGTGGGGTCCCTAATGGAGCAGTTAGAGAACGGACTGAGGGAGCTGAAAGGATTTGCAACCCCATAGGAAGAACAACAATACCAACCAACCAGACTTTCCAGAGCTCCCAGGAACTAAGCCACCAACCAAGGAGTACACATGGTGCTCTAGCTGCATATGTAGCAGAGGATGGCCTTGTCAGGCATCAATAGGAGGAGAGGTCCTTGGTCCTATGAAGGCTAGATAGATGCCCCAGTATATGGGGATTAAGGGCAGGGAGGCGGGAGTGGGTGGATGGTCGGAGGAACACCCTCACAGAAACAGGGGGAAGAGGGATGGGATAGAGGATTTCCGGGAGGGGGGAAACTGGGAAAGGGGATAACATTTGAATTGTAAATAAAGAAAATAACCAATAAAGCTATGATTCAACAAAAGAAAAGAAAAGAAAAGAAAAGAAAAGAAAAGAAAAGAAAAGAAAAGAAAAGGAAAGAAGGAAGGAAGGAAGGAAGGAAGGAAGGAAGGAAGAAAGAAAGAAAGAAAGAAAGAAAGAAAGAAAGAAAGAAAGAAAGAAAGAAAGAAAGAAAGAAAGAAAGAAAATATGAAGGCTGTGAGTGTCTTTCATCCAAGAACTCAGTAGCCAAAGGTGGGGTAAAACCTCTGGCTGGAATTTAATTACTTAATGGTATCATTTTTGTCTCATCTAATCTTTGTTCCACAGTAAGGATGGAAGATTAATCATCACTCCTGTTCTTTAAACTGGAGTTCATAAGAGGACAAAAGCCCTTTAATGTCCTGAAGGAGTGGGTGGATACAGCTAGGATGGAATTGCCATCTAAAGGCTGGAGTTTATATCCCTCCGGCCTTTGAATCCTAAATTTCTGTCATTAGTCTTGTTTCTAAGCAGTAACCTGCAGTTGTTTGTTTGTTTGTTTGTTTTTTGTTTGTTTGTTTGTTTGTTTGTTTGTTTTTTGTAATATGCCTATGCTTTGGTGAATTTTCCACAACAATTGTTCTCCTTTTTTACCCTGATAAACCATAAAATACCAGACAGAATCATTCAGCTCTGGAACTTAAAGTAACTTAAGTCTAGGTATTCTGTCTGGTAGAATTATTTAGCCATCTGGGCTTTCTCACGAGAATTATGATATGATGTACCCCGTTGTATGTTCTAAATAGACTTTCCTATGGAGCCTGTGCCCAAAAGTAGTCTGCTGGCAATTGACTCATGGTGGTTACATAATTTGACTAAAGTGAGTCCAAGAATATGTATTACAATATTTTTTGAGTCAGAGTCTCATGTACTAGGGTGGCCTTTTATTTGTTATGTAGTTGAGGATGACTTGAACTTCTGATACTCAGACCTCCATCTTTGAGTGGTAAGACTTAGGGGTCAATGTGAGAATCAAATAGAAGTGTCTGAAATGCTAGGCAAGCACTTGACCAGTGGTATCTCGATCTCATTTCATTATATTCAATTTATTTGAAAATACCAAGACTTTGGAAGTGAACACCATGCAATCTTTGTTCAGACAAAACTGTTTTTGAAAGGTTTCTATCAGAGATGGTCTTTCCTCTATATTATAATGGGTTCACTATGCCATCCTGAACACTATGATGTCTTTCAATCATACACATCCCTCATTATCTTTTTGTTCACTTTTCCATCCCCACAAGTTTCTTCCTTTTTCTCAATGGTCCCCTAAGACCTCTTCCTTCTTCCATTTATTTGATGGTCATATATGTCTAGTTGTCTTGGTGGCATGAGTGAAGTGTTGTTCACTGGACAATGGTTTTTAACTGGCTACACTACTATGTAAAAATCCCTCTTCATCTTCAACTAACATTTAAATTATTTTAATCATATAATTTTTCAGGAAGACCTTTTTACTTCTTCTTCCATGAGAAGATGACAATAGAGCCAATCCTGTGGAGATGTGTAGGTGCCATGTTTTGAAGAGTAAAATTGCCCTGTCCTGATGAGAAGTCAGAGCTGTATTCTCCACCAAATAGTGAATTCCAGCTGAGGTATTCTACCTTCTCAGCATATTAGAACAATAGTAACTGAAGAATACTATTTTGGGAATGTTGGAGAATCTAAAAGGTGAACTCATATTTTTAAATTAAGAAAGGCTTATGATGAGTTTACATGTAATATAATTCGGCTTAACCCATTGACAGGATGTTATAGAACACACAGCAATGCTCCTGCTTTAAAGCTTCAAGTGCTGGGACTATATGCTTAATTCCATTATATAATAATTCTTAATACATATACATTATCTGAAAACACTGAAACAGATCGCAGTTATAAAAGCATACAAGATTACAAGAAGTATAGTAAGCAGGGCTTGGCGACTTATGATCAGGTCTTCTCAGTATTTTTGTCCAGTTGTAGCTCTCTGTAGGTCTCTGTCACTTGAAAACTTTCTTTGATGGGGGGTGAGACCTTTATTTATCTGTGGATGTGAGTATATATATTTAGAATGCATCTAGAAATTATTTTGGTTTAATAAGTGGTGGGAGTAGATTCTCATCTAAGATTCACAACCTCATTAGCCCTTTGCTAGGATTTTACTACAAGTGAGATATTCATCCTGTGAATTTGCCTAGCCCCAGTTGATAAATCTATAAAATAATTCCAGCACCTTAGGCTCGAGGAAATTTGCAGAGATTGTAAGAGTCACACTACCAGGAACTAAGCTGTGAGACTGTATCTCCTAGAAGTGCCAGAGAAGTTTCAACCAAATCTTAACAATATAACTAAGCAAGACCTGAAAACATATAATACCAAAAGACAGGCTAAAATGGAAGAGAGAAATCTCAGAGATTCCTGTCCCTAAATTAAGACCCATAGACAGCTAAGAAATGCTGAGAGATGGAGAAATAATATTTCTCATGGATGAGAGCCCAAACCAATTATTCAATACCAGTGGTCAGCCCCTGAATCTGTATACATAAAAATAACACTGAAAGGACTCAACAATTTATATTTGTATGCGCACACGTGCGCACACACACACACACACACACACACACACACACACATGCACACATGCATAAAAAAGATGAAAGGGTGATTTCAAGAGAGAATGAGGGGAAGTATATGTGAGGGATAGGAGTGAGGAAAGGAAAGATATAAATGATGCAATCTTATTTTCATTTAAAAATTCATTAAAATTAAAAACTTGCAATTTCAAAGTTCATTTCATCTACACATTAGCATCCTATAGGTAAAGTAGAATTTAGAATTAAAATTACCAAATATTATTCTGGTTAAGAAATGTCCTCAAGTTGATAAGACATCAATTCCTCAGGAATCAAATTAGTGTGAGAATATCATGTGCATGTGGAAGTGTGGGTACTCCTGATTATTGGATTAGTGTGCATTTGTGTGTCCAGGGCAGAACTCAAGCTCAGCTCTATTTCCTCAGGAATTATCCACCTTACTTTCAGAGACTGGGACACTTACTGGGACTTGAGCTTTGCTGATTAGGTCAGCCTATTGGACAGCTCCAGATATCCTGACAACTTCATATCCCCAGGGCTGGAATTACATGGGTGTCCCACTATTACCAGATTTTTTTTTAATTGGAAAAAATTTATACAATGTGTTCTGATCACAGCTTCCTCTACTGAGACTTTTCCTAGATCCTCTTCACCACTGCCCCTCTACACATCCTCACCTCCCCAACTTCTCACACTTTTTCCCTCTCTTTCTTTAGAAGAACAAAACAAAACTAAGAAATAAACAACTAGGCAAATCAAAAAAGCCAAAACTTGGAATTTTTTAAAAGAAGAAAAAAACACAAAAAATACATACAAACAAAACTATAAAAACATGAAATTAGAAATCATAATATACAAGTAAAAGACCAGTAAGACAAAAATTGTTCGAGCAAAGCATAATGGGAAAAAGAGTCTACTTGAGTGCTAGAAATCAAACTAAGGTACTCATGTGTTCACAGAAAGGGTTTAGAAACTCTTAGCTTTTGTAATAAAGTCAAAGGCTTTGATCAGATTAAAGAATTCCCCTTTGCCTTGGTCTTACATAGTTAACATGGATTTGGAATTCAAGAGTCTGTAATATGTCTAACAGACACACATTTTAACACATGCTAAAAGTAGGCAGCTAAAAACATGCTTACATTTTAGTAATGTGTTCTCCCTTTGCCTTCTTCTCAGGAGGAACTGGTGTATGCCAGTGTGGCTAGACAGGAGCTTTGCTGACTCACTCATTACAGCCTTTGCATTGGTCTTGGGGAGAGTCCATAACCTTTCTAGTATTGCTTTCCCATGGGAGCGGAAGAACCACAGCAGTCCCTTTTTCCTCCATTGTAATCAGAAGATGAGTTCAATGTGTGCTTCTTGAAGGTGACAGTTTATGACTTTCCCCCAAGAAAACTATATTAAAATTTATTTAAAAAAAAACCCTCCTAAAACTCAGAAAATTTCTCATTCTGCAAAGGGCACTCTCAGATTTGGTTGAGATTCACTTTCATGATACCACTGGTTATTAGATTTCTTAACACAGTGCATTTTCTTTCTGGTTTGAATAGATTCTCTATGAATATGATGAACCATAGGTTACAGACATATTAAAACTCTTCTAGGTAAAATGCCACTTCAATTCCTTCTCTGAACTGACTTGAGCAGCATCCTTTACTACTATCTTGCTCTCTTATAGCGTATTTCACCACATTTATGCACATATTTCTTAATATCACATATGACATATTTTTATTTGCTTCACTGTCTCCCATGACTCGATATTTATAGATAAATCCTTCACAATGCAGTTTATGTGATGATGGCTCTTCATTTCTCTCCAGTCTCTAAACTGATGTACTGATAAGGAAATATTCTTTACAGTTCCCATGCAGCGTCAGCACCAAGCTCAAAGAATTTCTACCCTAGCAAGTTATAGTTTTAACTAATTAATGACATGTATAACATGATAAATTGTGAATTTAGGAAATCATTATTCAGTAAATGAATGCTTGTCAGTCCCACTAATGCAGATTAATCTTCAAATATCATAGTCTTACAGCACATGGCAGCAAAACCGTCTTCATGGATCTACAGAGAAGCAGGCTGCTGACTGTCCATCAAACTGTACTGTTGGAGCAAAAGTAGAAGATGTCCCAATTCTAACGATAGCATATACTTTGAAAAACTAGTACAATTTAATTGATTACATTAATTGATTACAAAGTATGCTATTTCATGCCAGAATTCCCTCATCACATATGGTGAACTTTGTTCAAGTTCACCCCTCTGCTATTCTTATTCCCTTACTCATCTCATTTCCCAGGTCCCCGTATATATCCTTGTTAATGCTCACATTTATTTATAAGTTATTTCTTCTATGATTCCTATATTTATATGAGGCAAACCTATCATAGTTGTTTTTTGCATGTATAGCTTGTTTCTATTAACATGGTTATCTATATAGTTTCATTCACTTTTTTGGAAATGACAAATTCCCTTTTTATGTATGGGGACTACTTTCTAATCTATTGAAGAACATCTAGGCAGACTTCATAAACTGGATAGCGTGAGCCAAAGTTATATTGCGTGTCACAATTATCATGGTGTTTGGTATTTTTTATGGTAACCTAATTTTGATTACTTTGTATATTTCCACAAAGGTTTGTGGCTGGATAACATCAAAGTTTTTATTTATTATTGTGTAAAATTTATGCAAAAGAAATAATTTGCAGTAAAAGAAAAGTCTCTCCAGATGGAAAAATTATTTTTCGGGTATTCATCTGATAGGGTTTTAATATTTAGGATATATAAAGAACTAAAAACAGCAACATAGAAAAAGATACATCCAGGAATGGGTAGTGGAAATGAATCGATATTTCTCAAGTGTAGAACTAATAGTACATAAATGCATGGAGAGATTTTAGTCTTTAAGGAAATACAACTCAAACTTATATTATGAGTCATTTCAGGATAGCTGTCATTAATAAACTAAACAAAAGAAACTTTGAATAGTATGCTTATGGTGGTGATGTGATTATTTTATGTCAGGTAGAATGTAAATTAGACCATTTATTTTGGGATTCAGTATGTAGGTTCCTCAATACACAAAAAACATATTTTCAGCGTACACTGAATATCTAAAAAGAGTACCAAATATTAATTTTTAAAAATCTTAGTTTTATTAAAGCTAACAATTACATACAGCATCTGTGTACTTGGAGATACTCATTGGTCTTTCAATGAGTATCCACAAAATTGAGTGCATACAGAATGTACTAAATGGGTACATTATGTCTAGATTCTTCCTGGAATGCTATAAGCAGTTGATGTTTGCTGGGGGATGGAGTCAACATCCATGTTCTTAAGGACAGATCCATACTCATATTCATGCAGGCCTCCCTGGTTAAAATCAGTTAATAACAAAACAAAAACAAAAACTAAACAAAAGATATTATAGTGAGAATGGGGCCTATAGGAGGAGGAAGGGTTAGGTCCATACAGAAGGAAGATAGGAGAATAGGTTGGTGAGTGTGGCCCAAGTGCATTGTGTGTGTGTGTGTGTGTGTGTGTGTGTGTACATGATATTATCAAAGAAATAAGTATAAACTAATTTAAAAATAATGTTTTTAAAATATGAATACATTTAGGTGTAAGGAAATAAATCACACCTATTCCCCACCAAGACATGTTTGTTGCTGACACTATAATGAGCCATGCTACAGGTATTGGTTAATATCTGTGTTTTCCACAGATGTCCCTGACTGCATAGCCACCCACTGATTCAGATAACAACTTATTGTGGCCGTGAGTAGGTAGGTTTTAATGCATTAAAACATAAATTGAAGATACCCTAGGGTAATGATGCTGATCTCTAAAATAATAGTTACTTTTTAGAACACGGACAGAACTCATGTCTCTATAATTTAGATCAGCTAGGAGGCGCAGTGAGCAGTACTTCAGACAACAACCAGTGAGTGGCACTGAGGTCTACAGGCACAAGAACTGACCTTTGATCTTTCTTCAATATCTTTATAATTATGACACTTTCCTTAATATATGCAGTTCTCATGTCTCTGGAAAAAGCATACAGAAACCATCACGGACAATGAACCCTGGTATAATTTGGCCAAATATTCTCAATGTTATTCTACAGTGAAAGATCAGTGTCAGTTTATGGATGCCTATCGGATCTCTACAATTTTTTGGGAAATATTTACTTCTTCTCACGGATTACTTAGCTTCATTCTGTAATTTCTTCATATGCACATCCAGAGAATTCTTAAGGTAGAGATTCTGGGTCAGATCATATTATGCACAGACAGCCCACTTAGATTTTTCAGCCAGTTGTCTCCTCTATTCAGTGGAAGTCACAGCATATCTTGGGAGATATATTTGTGAGTATTAGAGATGACCTGAGAGACACTTCTGTACAGAGGCTGTAGTGCATAAAAGAATCAAAATTATTCATATGGGTAACTTGAAAAAAGAAACCTCTGATCTTAGGAGATCAGAAATAATATGCTTTGCTTATTTAGATAAAGTCACCCTTTATCAAATGATTTTGGTTTGAACAGCTACTGTTGTATAATAATCAGTCACAAAAACATTAGCAATAAGAAATATTTAATTTTTATGTGAATATCTTCACCTTGGCTGCAGTTCAGCAGTTCAAAATGGGTGGAGCTTGAGGGTATTCAATAAGATAAAAACAGGTCTGGATTTTCTGTAACCAGGAAGATATTAGAGCATGCTCTTATCTTAGAGATGGCAATGGAAATAACCTCAACCATGATGACTTATTTAAATTTTGACAATATTTTATAGCATCTTGCAAGTCATATGTCTCATTTGTGAGTGAGAGCACTAAAAATGGAGATGAAGTACAAGGGATGTGTGTGTGTGTGTGTGTGTGTGTGTGTAGGCACATGCTTCTTCATAGTGATCTAGGGTAAGTTTCTCTTTGTCATCCAACATATGCAATAATTCAGCATGATTCCAATACTTTTTCTTAAACATGCATTTAATCTGTATACCATACATAGTACATGGTTAATAAAATGTGCTGCACCCCAAGTGCAGACACCATTGAGGGAAACACAGCTGTGAAGATGGACAATTGAGAAAAGGTAATTCCAGTGTGTTTTATCAGACATATTTCAAAATCTTAATGGGCTCTATATAAAAATCATACTATTGTTGTGTTTTATAAAAAAGAAAAAGAAGCCAGGGATATGTTTGGTGGAAGTGTGGTATGGTACAGTGGAAGGAGGTGCCTCTGTGGGTCCCTGTGGAGGCATCTCTTCCTCCTGAGGTACCAGCCACAGAGTATAATATAGAATAGAGTTTATTTGGGGGTGGAGTGCGGAGGGGTAGTAGAGACAGAGCAAAGGAAAGAGAGATAGGAGGAGAGAGAGAGAGAGAAAGAGAGAGAGAGAGAGAGAGAGAGAGAGAGAGAGAGAGAGAGGACAAGAGAAGACAAGAGAAGAGAAGTAGAGGCTGGCCATGGCACATGGAGAGAGAGGCAGAGAGGGATTGGGGAGAGAAGATACAGAGAAGGAAGAGGATAAAAGAGCAAGAGAGCAAGAGAGTAAGAGAGAGGAGGGAGCAAACAGCCCCTTTTATAGTGAGTCAGGTAAACCTAGCTGTTGCCAGGTAGGTGTGGCATGGGGCCTAGAAGAATGCTAACAACTATGACAATTACTGTCTTTGTAAGACTGTGTATTTGTTCCTTTTTCTTAGGAAAAGTTTATAGTCATATTGTTTGGCTAATGAATTTTACATTTTGTCAGTACTTCCCTAAGTTTTGAACATGTTCCTATTATCACTATAGTTTATCTGTGTGTGTGTGTGTGTGTGTGTGTGTGCGCGCATGTGTGTGTGTGTCTGTATCTAGTATATGTATTATGTATTTTCAAGTCTGAATAATAAAATTACAGCAAAGTGGCTTTTCCACCCATTTTAATTGTGTATGTATGTGTACAGGGAGGTATTTACACATGATCGCATGGGCTGTCATAGGCCAGAGGAATCAGTAAGATCCTCTGGAGATGGAGGTCCAGGCAGCTGTAAGCCAGACACCATAGAGCTTGAAACAACTTGGATCCTGTGCAATAGCAGTATGTGCTCTTAACTTCTAAGCCATCTTTCTAGTCCCAGCAAAAGAGTTTAAGCTAAGGTATCACTTCAAAAGATGTTATGATTTAATATGCCCTTTCAGCTTCTAATATATATGTTCTGATTAAAGCTATATTTTTTGAAAGTATTATTTGGAAATATTAAAGGGAAATACATTGAAAATTACAGTCATTTTATGATCTAAGACTTGATAAAAATCTTCATTTAAATGATTTCTTTATAATATGTGATTTTGTGAAATACTAGTCCTACAAGAGTCTAGAATTAAAACAAGCAAAATAGCAAAATGAAATGACTTATTTTTAGGACATATTTGAAATAAAAGCAGTAAACATGGAAAAATTCTTCCATGATTTACTTAATTCAAATAACTTATTTCAAAATCTCCAAGAGATTCTTGTAGAAAAAAGAAAATGACAGATGAAATTGTTTATATATTCAATTCTATATGCATTATTTGGGGATATGGAGAATGAAGTTAAATTTGATAATATTAAGATAGGAGATAAATAGCAAAGGACTCATTATATTATTCCATTGAAAGATTCTCATGCTACTTTGAAATGTACTCCATACTTTTATGGAAACGAATGCTGTCTCTCTGAAATTGTGGCTGTGTTTAGGTGAGAAGTGCTGCCTTTCTTTCTTTTGTCTTCATTTTTTTAAAAATTTTTTTGTAAACAAACTCTCTAAGGCTCCACTGTAAAAGGGAAATCAGAATCTAAGCATCTTCACAACCTTCTTCTATTCATTAAAAAGAAAAAGAATACCATGAAAACGATCTAGCCTCAATCAGATAGGTCAAAAAATTGTAATTCGAATAGAGAAGACCATAAGCATGCAACATTAGTGGCTATTTGCCTAAAGCTTCGGCAGCGATAAAGGGAAAATGGTGCTTCAGAGCTAAAAAGTAAATCATTCACACATAGGTCGTTATTTATTTCCCATTTTCTGTCTTCATTGGAATTTATCTCTTAAAATTTAATGAAATATAAAAAATATTGTGAATCTGGCTTTTGAAAAAGTTCTCTCAGGAACTCTTGCACTGTGAAAACAGGGCAGTTGAAGATGAGTGATTATCATGACACAGCCCTGGAGTAAGTTCTTCACAGCAGCCATCTACGGAGGCAAAGCCACACCCCAAACAATTCTTTCATTACCTAATATTGCTTATATTCCTTATTAAATATTAATATATGCTTATAACAATATATGCATAGAAATATATGCATATTACTTTAGCATTGTAACAAAATTATTAAGTTAAAGCAATACTTTTCCATAAAAATAAAATACTTTAGTACTATAGTACTATTTTATATACACACACACCCCCCCCCCCCACACACACACACACTAAACCAGGCATGTCAGCTTATACCTGTTATTTCAGCACTTGGGAGCTGAAGCAGAAAAATTACCATGACTTGGGCTACTTAATGAGTGGGAGAGAAATTTGTGTTACAAAATGAACCCAATGCAAAAAGCAAAGGGAACAAGTGGGAAAAAAGATACACATGAAAAGTCTTAACAAAGAGGGTGCAAATCATCTTAGCAAGAGAACCGAGCATTTGTTTATGGCCTAATGATGCTGAGTGCTTGATTGGGTATACATCCCAAACACGGACTATCTATCTATTCAATGTATGTAGTTTTTACATATCAGTTTTTCCGGGACATCTCTGGCCAACAATCCAAAAAAGTTTCTCAGGTCTGGCATTTGGGTTATGTTAGGTAGCTTAAACTTATTTTTATCCTAGACATGCTCAAATGAGGGAAATGATGCTTGGTACTGCTGACCTAGCTACCTACTCAATGTTAGTGTAGGAATGGTCATTGGAGGAGAATCTACAATTTCCTGAGCAAAACAATGCTTCACAACAGTCTATAAACATTTGTCCTTATATCCACAAATAAGTGTAGTATTTACCTCTATTCAAATAACATTCTCTAAGCAACAGATGGAGACCATTACAGAAAAACACAACCAATAAAAAATGCAGATTTGTGGAGTTCTGTCCCAGTGGATACATCTATAACACACTCCTGTACCTATGGGCTCAGAGAAGATTGCAGAAGAGAAGGCAGAAAGACTGCAGGAGACAGAGGATTGTGGAGTTTGATCCTAGTAGCTTCAGAAGCTACATCCATAAAGTTTCACCAAAATGACATATAGGCTGAATAATGATGATATGCCAATGGACACACCAGACTGGAGTAGGAAATGTTGTTAAGGCCTCAACCTCAACCTTATCAATGAATTATATGCAACTAGGAAAAGATCATGTGTGTGTGTGTGTGTGTGTGTGTGTGTGTGTGTGTGTGTGTGTGTGTGTATCATGAAACAACAGTGACAAAAGAGGCCATAAATTTGAAGGAGAGTGGAGATGGGTAATTGGGTTGGTTTAACAGGAGAAAAAAGAAAGAAGACACATTATAACTATCTCAAAAACTTTTTTGAAAAAAGAAAAGATCTTTACTAATCCTATATCTGATAGAGGGTTAATATTCAATATATACAAAAAACTCAAGAAGTTAGACTCCAGGGAACCAAATAACCCTATTAAAAATGGGGAACAGAATTAAACAGAGAATTCTCAACTGAGCAAACTTGAAGGACTGAGAAACACCTCAAGAAATGTTCAACATCCTTAGTCATCAGGGAAATGCAAATCAAAACAACCCTGAGATTCCACCTCACACCAGGCAGAATGGCTAATATCAAACTCAAGTGACAGCAGATGCTGGTGAGGATGTGGAGAAAGAGGAACACTCCTCCATTGCTGGTGGGACTGCAAGCTGGTACAATCACTCTGGAAATCAGTCTGGCAGATTCTCAGCAAATTGAACATACTACTACCTGAGGACCCATCTATACCACTCCTGGGCATATACCCAGAAGATGCTCCAACATGTAGTAAGAACACATGCTCCACTGTGTTCATAGCAGCCTTATTTACAATAGTCAGAAGCTGTAAACAACCCAGATGTCCCTCCATGGAGAAATGGATACAGAAAATGTGGGACATTTATACAATGGAATACTACTCAGGTATTAAACACAATGACTTCATGAAATTCACAGGCAAATGGATGGAACTTGAAAATATCATCCTGAATGAGGTAACTCAGTCACAAAAGAACAAACAAGGTATGTACTCACTGAACACTGGATATTAATCCAAAATTTCTCAATACCCAAGATTCAATTCACAGACCATATGAAGCCTAAGAAGAAGGAAGATCAAAATGTGAATGCTTCAGTGCTGCTTAGAAGAGGGAACAAAATACTCACAGGAGGAAATTATGGAAACAAAGTATGGAGCAGAGACTAAAGGAAAGGCCATCCAGAGACTGCCCCACCTGGGGATACATCCCATATATAGCCATCAAACTCAGAAGTTATTGTGGATTCTGGCAAGTGGTAGCTGAGCCCGAGAGGCTCAGACAGAGCTTGACAAATTCAGAGGTGGCTCACAACAACCATTGGCCTGAGTGTGGGGTTTCAGATGGAGGAGTTAGAGAAGAAACTGAAGGAGCTGAGGGGGGGTTGCAGCCATATGGAGACAGCAACAGTGTCAACTAGCCAGACCCCCAGAGCTCTTGGAGACTGGATCACCACCCAAAATATACACATGGAGGGACCCTTGGTGCTGGCCACATGTGTGGCACAGGAGGGCCGGCCATCAGTGGGAGGAGAGGCCCTTGGACCTATGGGTGTTAGATGCCCCACTGTAGGGGAATGCTATTGAGAGAATACAGGAATGGGTGGGTAGGTTGGGGAGCACCCTCATAGAGGCAGGGAGAGGGGGAATGTCATAGGAGGTTTCTGAAGGGGAGACCTGGAAAGGGGAAAACATTTAAAATGTAAATAAAGTAAATACCTAAAAATAATACAAAACAAAAAAACAATGACTTCATGAAATTCTCAGGCAAATTGATGGAACTAGAAAATATCATCCTGAGTGAGGTATCGCAGGCACAAAAGAACACATATGGTATGTACTCACTGATAAAAAGGTATTAGGAAAAAAGCTCGGAAAACAACTTACAGATCATATGAAGCCCAAGAATAAGGAAGTCCAAAGTATGGGTGCTTCAGTCCTTCTTAGAAAGGGGAACAAAATACTCATGGGAGGTAGAGGACTGAGGGACTTGGGAGGAAGAGAGTAGGTGGTGGGGAAAAAGGGGAACATGATCAGTTGTGTGAGTAGATGGGAGAGATGTACAGAGGGTTGGGAAATTGAACAGAAATGTATAGCAGTGGGGGATGGGGAACTGGGAGTAGTCAACAGAAAGTCCGAGACACCAGGAAAACAAGAGACTTCCAGGACCCAGCGGGGATGACATTAGCTGAAATACCAAACAAAAGGGAGAGAGATCATAGACCATATCCAGAGGTTAGGCATGGCCCCTGATTGAGGGATGGGGCTGACCACCCTTTCCACAATTTTAACCCAGAATTGCTCCCATCTAAAGGAAATACAGGGACAAAGAGTGGAGTAGAACCTGAGGGAAAGGCCATTCAGAGACTGCCCCATCTCGGGCCATTCATCCCATATGCAGCTACCAAACCCAGTCACTATTGCTGACGGGAGACATCATATTGATGTCTCCTGAGAGGCTCTGCCAGAACCTTACTGATACAGAAGTGGATGCTTGCAGCCAACCATGTGGCCGAGCATGGGGACCTCAGTGGAAGAGTTAGGGAAAGGTCTGAAGGAGCTGAAGGGGTTTACAACTCCATAGGAAGAACAACAATATCAACCAACCAGACCCCCCAGAGCTCCCAGCGACTAAACCACCAACCAAAGAGTGCACATGGCGGGATCCATGGTTCCAGCTTCATATATTTGGCATCAATGGGAGGTGAGGCCCTTGGTCCTGTGAAGGTTTGATGCCCCACTGTAGGGGAATGCTAGCGCTCTGAGTAGGGAGTGGGTAGGTGGGTGGGAGAGCACCCTCTAGAAGCAGGGGCTAGAGGGTGGGATAGAAAGTTTTTGGAAAGGGGATAACATTTGAAATGTAAATAAATAAAATAACCAATAATTTTTTAAAGTGCCTTGTGAAGAACATTAAATATCAACGCCTCTCTGTTTCATTTTCCTTGGTATAAATTGGTAAATGGCCTTTCTCTATTAGCCAAGATCAAATTGAAGAGCAAATATTGGGATTTGAATTCTCACTGCTGTAATGGACCCATGGGAGCAGAAGGGAATATTACATGATAAATGTTGCTATGTTGGCCTCAGAGTCATTCTCAGGATGAGAGCAATTCTGCTATCTTTGATAATTGCTTTTTTCAACAAATGGTCAACAGATCTTAAAGCTTTGTTCAACAGGACAAACATAGAGAACCACAAGCTGTGTTCTTCAGGTACAGGTGCCATATCAATTTGCTCACATTTGGTTTTCTGGTTTGTTTAAGCAGGGATGGGCATATGTTTCAGCAGTTGGTCTAAGGATAAGAAACACAAGTTCAGAAAAAGAATCATGAGGTCTCTATCTTTTCTTGAAAAACTATTTGTTTGTCCATTGGTATTGATATGCTTATGTCTTTGTTGATCTCATTTGTTTTTGTTTTTTGTTTTAGTCTCTCTCTCAAAACCACACTGGATGATTAACTAATACATGAGATATTTTATGTCAATAGAGCACTAGGACTCTTCAATGATTATTTAATTTCATGCTTCAAATATCATGAACATGATATGAAAACATGTTTCCAACTTGTAGCTATGTATCTTTCCTCTTGATGATGTCTCCTAAAACCCTAATATTTATCTATCAGTGTTTGATTTGACTTTTTACTTAAGCTTACTTCACAGGAACCACAATGTTCTTTGTTTTCATCAGAGTTCTATTCATCACTTTGCACAGTGTCTTTTTCTCCTTCAAACAGACAGGTGAATTGCTTTTAACCTATAGTTTTCTAAATAAATAATTGTTGTTCCTACTTTCTATCTGATTTGATATTTTAAACTCTCTTGCCTTCATTGTCCTTAAACAGTAAGTATTGAATCTTCTTTCCATGAAATCTGAATTATTCACCATAAAATATAACATAAAATCTTCAAGCTTCTAGCTGCATTTCTTTATCTACCTCTGACCATATATATGCACAAATCACTCAGAGATAAGTTGATAAAGTGTCATGAATAAAGACAATACTATGTTAATTTAAAATTTAATAGTGATCGTAATAAGGAACTTCGGATGCATCTATGGAGGACTTCTGGTGCATCAGGCACTGTCTGTAAAAGCTTCATATGCAAATAGTTTATAACCACCTCTACGGTCTTATTGCAGTCAAAGTTTTCTCTTAGAAACATAAGTGTGATGATATTAACCTACCAAATTAAGGTTGTTAGGAATCTCTAGGGTCTTTTGTATGAATTTGCCTGTATAAAATAGCATGAACATGCAGAACATTCTCTTCATCTAGTTTGTTTAATACTGTCTCTCTCTCTTTTTTTTTTTAACTTTGAGGAAATGGTAGTGAAGAAAGATGCCTAGAATGAGGTTGGTGCACATGAATAAATGCCATTTGATTTGGTTTGATAGCTGACAATACTGATGGTCAGAAACCAAGGAAGAAGAGTCCTCAAGAGAACAAGGACATATCTATTGGAAAAGTTAAGTGGTCCTGGTGTGATACTGGGAATAGTGGTATGGGGAAAGGAGAAAGGATGGGAACTTAATACAAAGCCAAGGAAAAACTAACTACAATTTCATCCAGCCTCAATTTTACATGAGCATTACACCATATTTTCTGAGAAACTGTTTTATTTTCAGATTGGTTTTGACCTTCAAATAGGACCTTATAACTCAGAGATATCTAATAAATATTATATATATATATGTATATATATATATATATATCCCCTTTTTTGCCATCTACATATTAATCCTGCTTATAAAATGTGATTGCTGTAGGAACTATTAGATCTTTTTTATAAGCACTAAGATTCAATGCAAAACAACATATAAATAAAATAGCATGTTGATATCGTCGTGGAATTTTCATTTTGGTGATATATTTATTCAATATCTTCATGGAATTTCAAATGCCAGGATTAACCATGTTTTCTTTAAGTCTGGATTCTTAAAATTTGCATGGATTGATTTTTAATTTCATAAAGGGAACTGTAGTGTGACTGAGTGACTTTTACTTCTGTTGTAATTACTCCTCATTGCTTCCCTAAGACTGAACAAAGACATGATGTGAATATGGTGCTCATGGCAGTGAGGTGAGAGCCAAGGGTTGGACATCTATTGTTCAGGAACCATAGTCTCCATGGCAAAAAGAAATTGATGGGAAGGAAAATGGTAAATCTCTCTATCTCCAGACAGTTCAATGATAGAATCGTTTCCAGAGGTCTCACGGCTTACATAGCATGCTGGGTCAGACACTGTCTTCTCTATTGTCAGGAACATTTAGAGTTTTGCTAGCACACGGAAAGAAAATTAGCTTTAGGTTCTGACACTGAACTATAGACAACATGATGTAAGGTGGCTTGTATTGCTAGACCTCTTCTGAGGCGTCCTCCATCAGCTTTTTCCTGTATTTCATGGGTTAGTATCCTGACCTCGTCATTGTCCTCCCATGACTGCCTAGGGCCCTGATAAATCTAGTCACTCCTTGGATTTGTGAGCATTAGCTATGAGGTAGGTCCAATACTGAGCCCTTTAGAGGGATAGTTTTATTGAATCTTACCAACAGTCTAGAAGGATTTATACTCTTGTTTCTGAGGAAACTGGAATTCAGCAAAGCCACCTACCTTGTTCAAAAACCACAGACTTCAGGTGGAACTAGAATTCAAATGCTTTTGTTCTGACCAGAAGTCAGAGTCTTATTTAAAACTCAGTGAAGACTGAAGAATCATAGATGAGGTTACCCTGAAGCCAAGGCAGAACATGGCTATTAGAAAGAGAAGTAGGGCAAGACAAGTTATAGTGTGTGATCTTTCCTTAGAGACACATTTCACTGAATAGGACTGTACTGCGGCCAACTGTGAAGCAAGCAAAGTGTACAGCCATCTATTGTCCTGCCTTTCATTGTCTAACTGACTTACACTCCTGTGACAGCTAACTGCCTCATGCTGCCAGATGCTTCTCATGTACCGATGAACAATGTACAATAAACTCATTTTTCCCTACAGTGCAGGGCCATTAAGGGTTTATCTCTTTCAGAAAAATTCATATTTTCAAAAATGATATTAAAAATCAAAAATGTTGATGTATATGATTTAGTCTTATTAATCTCTAAGTTTTTCCTCCAGACCTTTTATTGTGACAGAAAGGTGGAAGTGCACTTAGGTCTGTGAAATTCTTTGTAAGCAAAGAATTCTCTGAGGTGAGTACTACCTGCACTCTATGCAGAGGCCCTCTTACCACTCCCTGATGGAAAGCATCTTTTTTGTTCCACTGTGGGCCTTTTATCATCATAATTATGACATCATAATTGTTTTTCTTTAAAAATTCATAGAAAAAAGTCCTGGAAGCCATCCAATTAACAGAGACTCACACAATTCCATGTTCTTTAGGAAACATAAATCAATCAAAGATCTGTTTTAAAAAACCATAAAAACACACTTGGTAATACTTTAATTTATTTCATATCTATTTGTTGCAGGATCTGGGAGGTGATTTTTATAAAATCAAAATATTATTTTCTCTGCGTATTTGTTTGTAGCAATATGAAACCTAAAGTATGTTTTCATTTTTGATATCTTAAGAAATTTCAGGAACAGCGATTTATTGTGATGCTTGTTATGTGTGTGAGATCAGGGAATCAGCACAATGAAGACTGCAGCAGGATTCCCAGTGTTTAGAGAGTTGAGGAGACAAATGTAGGCTCTTCTTTGTCATCATCATAATCAAGTTGCTTTATCTCGTGAGAAGGCACTGTTTGTCTTAAATATGTCAATTATGTTTGTGTCAATAAGTGGGGGATTAGTACTTATCTGATTGAAAAAAAATGGCTTGTGAACAGACAACATCCTTTAAAAATATTCTGTGACAGGAAAACAGAGAGGAAGTGCTAGACATGGACATATGAGGAGTGGGATGAAGAGACGAGAAGGAAGGTTAATTAACAAAAACAAATCATGTATGAAAATACTGTAGTGAAACCTACTATGTAGTCTGCTAGTTCAAACATTAAATAGCTTAACCTATCACAGCCCATGACCTGGCTCCGTAGCTGTGTTATCACGAGTAATTCATTAGCAATCACTCGTAAGCAGAAGAAGATGCAGTGTTCTACCCTGAGACTGGTTTCACCTTTGTCCACCTGTCCGCTCCCAGGAAGCGTTCCATGTCAGTCTGTCAGTCACTGTGCCTTGTCAGTATCACACACAGCACAATGGTCAGTTAGTTTGAGACTGAAAAGAAAAATTGAACTTTGCTTTTAAGATTTATGGGGAAAGAAAAAGAGAGAGAGAGAGAGAAACTTTTTTGGCAGCAAATGTTAGGCCCACTGGCAATGAGTCTGATTCCCGCCTTGGTGAGAGAAGATAATTGGTTCAGGGAAAAATGTGATTAGATTCTGTCCCTCTAGAAATCACATAGGATTGAAGTTCAGCAATTTGGCCTTTATAGGAGACATATACAAATCTGAGAGAGTCCACAGCCCTAGGCATACTTGTCTATTCATGGGCATGGCGAGGAAAGAAACTCTATCCAAGTGGAGCATGAGTTCATATTGCTTAGAAGGAGCTTCTGCCATTAGCAGAGAGCAGACAGATCATGGAGAGCTAGAAAAGAAAATTAGGTGACATGAATGCATTAGGAAAAGGTACAGAAAGATGGAGCATTTGGAAGAGTGAGGATCGGGAGACAGGACTCAGTCTCATCACGGTAGTGCAGAGTGGGCATGTTGAAAGACAGGCAGACAAGTGGGCAGAAGGCTGGTGATAAGCCTGCCCCACCCCTCTGACTGGGGTGGACAATGAGCTTGTGAATGAGTGAGTTTAGCAGAGATATTGTTTGGGGGCTGAAATACTAGTTTTACAACGTGAGAGAAAAAAAGGCATTAATTAGTCTATTTTTGTTCCTCCAGAAATATAACTTGGATATTCATAAGAGTTGAGTTTTATATCAAATTTCTGATTGATCATATGCACATTGTGATTCACTACGAAGTTGTCTGTCTTCATGCAGTGTCCGTTTGTCCTTGCCAGCAGATGTCTGAGAGCCAGAAAAAAGTCAGGTTAACACTGGATCTGAAGTTTGTATAACAGTGACCTCATTAATTCGAATACTGCAGTGAGATGAAACTTTTTAACTCTAGCTTCTGTCAGGTTGTAGATTCTTTCCTGGAGCCCTGGAGCAAAGCCTACCAGCCTTCCTCACCCTGTCTCTAGTTACACAGGTTGACATATATTTTATTCATTCTTACTACCCAAAGCCAACTAGGTGAGAAGATCACTACTTTAATATTGCTTTATCCCTCAGAACTGAGCCATGCTTACTTTGACCACCATATATACTTACAGAAATCTCATGTCTATCCTATCCTTAAAATGGGCTCTACCCCAGTTTTAGTATGGTGAATTATTAAAATCAAAGCTGAAGAATGAATCAGCTATGACTCCTGACAAAAAAAAGAGACCTAGAATGTAAATGAAATCAAAGCTTCACTTTTCTCATAGCAGTATTTTTATGTCATGTGTGTGTATGTGTGTGCATGTATATGCATGATTATATAAGTATATGTGTGTGTGTGTATGTATGTATGTATGTGTGTATGTATGTATGTCTTAGGGTGTCATTGCTGTGAAGAGACACCATGACCAAGGCAACTCTTATAAGAGAAAACATTTAATTGGGGCTGGCTTATAGATTCAGAGGTTCAGTCCATTATCATCATGGCAGGAGCATCCAGACATGGTGCTGGAGAAGGAGCTGAGAGTTCTGGCATCTTGATTGGAAGACAGCCAGGAGAAGAATGACTCTTGCACATTGGGCAGAGCTACAAAGCTCCATCCTGATAGTGACACACTTCCTCCCACAAGGGCACACTTCCTAACAGTACCACTCCCTGTGGACAAAGCATATTCAAACCACCAGATTGTATGCATGTATCTACACATGTGTATATATACCAAAGGTTAACTTCAAGTATTATTTTTCAGAACTTCTATTCTGGTTTTTTGATACAGTGTCCCTTTCTGGCCTGATGCTCTGTAAGTAGGGTAGACTGAGGACTTATAAGTCCTAGGGATGTGCCTGTCTCCATCTTCCGAGTATTGAGATTTGACTTATGTGCTACCACATCCAATATTTTTATACGTATCCCGGATCTCATACTTGGGTCTTCATGTTCTAACCTGAGCAGTTCTGGATAGTCTTAGGAGTATTTTACATTCTTATTTGTGGGCTACATTTACCAATCCCTTGGTTTAAGTTGAAGATAGGCCATTGATCACTGTCAGGTCATAAATGGTTTTTCGAGCGTTTTTACCCTTGATCAATAATGATTATGTCTGGTACAATTTAATCAATACTCAGAATCTTACTCAGGACTTTTTTCTTTTATGAGTTTGAGTCAGCTACTAGCAGCAGGAATCCTCTAGAAACAAAGGGCAGATGTGTTCCTTTCTACTCTGAAATCTTGACACTCAAGCTTGAAATTCTAAACCTTCTGGAGGAAACCAAGAGATGAAGAAAAGCTCAGAGAACCATATCATTCCAGCAAACATGTCATAAGTTTGTTTTGATTACTCAAACCCTAGGTCACTCTCATTGATGGGAACCTTTGTAAGATTCTTCGCAGATACCAGTACCTTAGGTTTCCTCGTTTGCTATTTTTGAACACTGATTGCTCTGTCCCTGCCTTAGGCTTCTTGGAGCTCCACCATCACTCAGACTTTGTCAGGGGTCATTTGACAAGTAGGAGTTACTCTGTGCATATACTACTAACTTCAAATTTGGCATTAGTAACTCCAAATGGTATTCTTAAATTTCTATTAATGGGTCTAAAATAAAAATTTTATAGCATGTTCCTTTATAGTAGGCAAGGAACATGAATGAGTCTTCTAAGAACATATTAACTTTTAAAAGATTTATTTGCATTTATTGTATGTGTAGATATATTTTTCATGGTCGTGCAAATTGTTAAAACCCAAGATCAAGGTATCAGTAATTTATGTATACTGTAAAGGTACTTTTTAGTTACCTTCTCATTGTACCCTTATACTGGGAAAGGGCATAGAAATGTTGCATGCTGTCCTCTAACCCAGCAGAATAGATGGAAGGTGTGAAATGGATGTAGTCATTCGATGCAGCACCATCTGTAAGAACATTAATCTCAAGTGTAGCATATAACATGTATTATCTACGAACTTTCCAAAAGCCCTACCACATCATACCACCACCTTCAGACTAAAAGTCCAACAAAGGAGTTTTGGAGCAAGACACATTCAAACCATAAACTCTCTTGTATCAAACAAACCTATTAAGAAGTCAGCATATTACTATTCATGGTAGAAAAATGAACCATAATCATTGAAAAGCTATCAGACAACGAGATGAAGTCAAGTAAGCTAATCAAGCAATATTGCACAAAGCAGACAAGGGGAACACAGGATATCTCAACCATGTTATGGACTGAGCCTTGAGACTGATTACTCCAGTCTCCTCAGGGGAAAAGTCAAGTCAACTAGAACCAGAAGCTTCACTCCTTGTGGTTCTGTGGCCCATACTCAGGTCAAATCACACCACACTTGGTCCTAAAGGAGCTAGGACTAGGTTTTGTCCTTTCTTTTGTCCTTTCATTAGGTTCTCTGAGAAAACCTTAGCTCAGTCTTGCTGTCACCATGTAATCTCTTGCATACATGATCCAGTAGTGATTCTATGTGGCATGGCTTTTATTTGAAGATCAGGTGAGCAGCTCTGTCCTTGTCTGTGGGAAATGGTGATAGTTTGAAGATGGTTTATCACAACCTTTATCAGAAACATCACACATCTGTCTCCTATTCAGTGACTGTCTTCACTGACCATGGCTTGGAAGTTCCAAATTCCAAGCGGTCTTCATTCTTGTTGCCTTGTAAAAGCCTGTCAGTATATCAAATAGGTCAGATCATTATAGTGTGTATATGTACTGACACTATACTCTCTCAGTGTTGAATCAGGTCTAAAGATTGTAAACATTTTTAAATGATAGAAAAAATGAAATTGCTTCTAGATGCCATCTCTTTTCCTTTTAAGAAAAATAGGCCTTAAATGCAAGTGTCTTCTTGTTACTATATTCTGTTACCATGTTGGAGATTTTCTCTGTGGCTTCATGCCAGATAAAACTGACTCAGAGTGAAAAATATGCAAATATATTACATATTAGCTACCTGCTCATCTCTTAAGTTGATTCTGAGCTCATTTCACTGATTTAAACACAGCAGTTTTCTTTTATTCTTGATTCTCTTCTGAAGGTCAAATAGCAAGTTCTTCATCTCCATTTCTTTCCACATTTAGAATGAATGAACCAGCTACTCTAATATCTTTTTCAGATGTGAACAGTGTGAAAGGAGAAGAGCTTAGGGGAGTCTTAAGAGATGCTTACCTCTATTCGGTAGCTTATAAGGACTCATATGGGATAGGTCCACACATATCCTGTTTCTTTTTCCCTCATGACCCAGTTCCTGTAAGTTCAGAGCTAGAGGAACAGAGAAGATAAGGATATACCTGGTCTGATTGTGATACTAAGAAGTAGTGCTCTATTACTTTAGTCTAGTTGAGAAAATAGAGAAATCACTCTTTTATTCCCAAATGATGTAAGTGAGGAGGAGATGAGACAGAGAGAGAGAGAGAGAGAGAGAGAGAGAGAGAGAGAGAGAGAGAGAGAGAGAGACCTAAAGTAGAATTTTTTCTCCCTATTATCTGGAAGGAAAGCATATTGTCTCCTATAGTGTAATCTATGTAATAAATTATATATATGACTAGCTATGGTCTGGATTTTGTCCTTCAGAGGCTCTGAAATTCAGATATTTAAGGCTTGCTCTGTTTTGGGGGGTTATTAAAATGTAGAGATTTGGAGGTAGGAGCTAATAGAAGTAGGTTAGTATGCTCTGGGAGGCAATATTGAGACTTGGAATATTTCTGGGTCTCTCTTTGTTTATTGGAAGACAAGAAGTAAATAGGTTCCAGCAACCACAAACTCTCACAGTGAGGTACTGTACTATTGTAGGCCTTGAACACCTGGGATAAGCAACCATGGACTAAACCCTGTAGAACCATATACCAAAACACATTTTTCTTTATTAAATTGATTAGGTGCAAGTATTTTGTCACAATATGAAACCAGCACATAACCACAGTGAGAGCTTAAGTGTGTGCTTGTTTTCCATGTTTCTGTTGTGAATTGTTCCTATTTCTGTTTTTTGTTTGTTTGGTTGTTTTGTTTTGGTTTGGTTTCTTAGTTTTTTGTTTATTTTTATTTTTTGAAAAACAGTCTCATTATGTAGCCTTGGCTGGCCTGGACTCACTATGTAAATCAGGCTGGCCTCGAACTCATCCTGTGTTTGCCTCTTTGGTGATGGGATTTAAAGTGTGCATCAAGGTACCTGGATAGTTTTAATTTTTAATGGAAAATTGTTATACTCAGCAATTAAGTAGAAGGAAATATAAATATATGGAAGAGAACATAAATGACTTCTTAAATAAAAGCAATTTAACAAAATATGTTTTAAAATACCTGAGAATAACAAACTATATTGTAAAAGAAATATAGAATTACAAAACAATAAAGACACAAGCATGCAAAACTCCATTGAAGAAGTTTAAAATGCTGGAAAGTTCATTTTTTGTTTATCTGATATCATAAAACATGCTCCAGCATCTATACCACTAGTATATAAAGCATACCCTTCTGTATACCTGAGTTATTGAAGGCGATATGCCCAGGGCTATTTATGTTCTCTTACAGGTGCTGGCCAGAGGGCCCAAAGGCATTTTCATTCTTGTACAATGTGTAGATATTCTCAGAGTGAGGCCCGAGAATATATGGATTAGGTGAGATGACCTTCCCTCTTTTCTATTAAGGAAAGAGTGAAGTAGACTTTGGAAAGGCACCGCCTGGCAGCTGGGTAGCACATCAACACTGTTCAGTTTGAAGTCTTTTCCACAGGCTGTATGCATTATGTCTTCCTAAATCTCCTTCAGTTGCATTTCGGCAAGTGTAGAGCCTAAAAGTCAAACAAGCCAGCTGGCATCTAGGTTCACCCTCACTGGTATCTTTGTTCACCCTCAAAATTTGGAGTTATGTCTTGAAGCAGAAAGATTATTTTTTGAGAGTGCTTGGAATGTGACAGTGCACTCAGAGCAAAGCTCTGAATACAGTATTTCAGCACCTATTGTGTCCATGTTAGAGGACATGAAGCTGGACCCCAGCATGTGCAAGCTGCTTCTGTTGCGAAAACTCTTGTCTGAAAACACTGCCTTCTAATTTGAGGCTTCATTAGAGGAATGGTGATTTTGCAACAGAATAGAGAAATTAGCTCCCTCAGGCCAGAACATGGAATTTTATATCAATGCTTGTTTCATTGTCAAGAAATAAAGATCACAGGACTGGGGAGACAGTTTAATAAGTAAAAAGTTTGCTGTGCACAAGGACCTGAGCCAAAAATTGGGGTGGCCTGAGCTTATAAGAAAGGACACGTAGATCCTAGGGTCTCAGTGGCCAGCCAGTGTAGCCAAAATAACAGTTTCTTATTCATCAAAGACAATGCATATACGGTGGAGAACTGGTTGAGGAAGATAGCTCCTTGTCAGACTCTGCTATCTACACATTTTCCCACTTGCAAAATATGCTCCCTCACATACATGTGTACACATGAATATACCAAAGACAGACAGACAGATGCATACACACACACACACACACACACACAGAGAGAGAGAGAGAGAGAGAGAGAGAGAGAGAGAGAGAGAGAGAGAGAGAGCACAGAAAGACTAGAAGACAAGCTTGTCAAAAAATCTAAAGTAGAAGTGACATGGCAATCACATAAGTATGCTGGGCCTGGAGATGGTCCAAGTACTTGTCCATGATGAGCTCATTTTGATCTCATAGTATATTGATGAAGATCATATATCATATTGGGTTTTACTGCATCTTATTTCTTCTTTAGAGAGTATTCTTCAGCTCAATATGGTACTCCCCATTCAGCCTGAGAGGATACAGTCTTTTGATACAAAGTTTCATGTAGCTCAGGCTAGCCTCAAAATTTTTATATTGGTGATGATGGTCTTGAACTTTGGATCTCTCTTCCTCTACCTCCCTCGTTCTAGGATTACTAGAATACTAACTCTTTCTGCATTTTAGGCAAGACTGTACCAAATGAGCTACATCCCAGGAAGATGGCTCTTTCTTAACACAGGAAACTGTCAGTCAAGAGCTCTTATATCTATGTCCACATGCTATTCTGAAAGATTTTGTTCCTGAGTGAGGATGGGAAGCCAGGACTGCTCCCAGGGATTTTTAATGAAGTGTGATAGAAAGGTACCAGGAAAATTGGCTGCACACACCCATTTTACCTCTTTGACTTAACTCTCAGTAAGGAATATTTTTAGTACTCCTGGTCTCTCTTTGCCAACTGTGCAGCCACTGCAGGAGGTAAGAGCTTTTTTCCCCTACTAAGCTGAGAAAACAAAACAAGATGATTGGAAACAGCTTTTGCTATTTCTATAATTTCCCCTTAGGCTTGAGTCCTCAATTAGTTTTCTTGCCACCATACTTGGGAAAGCACTTGTAAGAATGTTCTGTATATTCTTTAGTGCTTGAGCATGTGTTTATCATTATTTTAAAAGACTATATGCTGCTTAAATTAGACTTTTGGTTTTGGTTTGCTTTGTTTTTTTAACTTTTTTATTTATTTGTGTATCTCTCTCTCTCTCCCAGAAGATTAAAGTTAAGGAAAGGTATGGGAGTCATTTTAATCATCAACATTGCCAGCCCATAGTCTGGTCCAAGAGAGAATAAAATAAGAAAGGAGAAAGTATCCAACAGAGGCATTATTTATCTCCTGTTGTGTTGGATAGGGACTTCTGTGACTTTGAAGATCAGTAATCTGTGTTACTTTGAGGCTGGCCATGTCACAGTGGTGATAATAATAGCATGCTTTACAAGATTCCTACTCTCCAAATGAAATTGTGGAAACTGTGTTTTTCTCCCAGTCAGGTGGGACCTCCTAAAGATCAGAGAGCATCAGAGATGTTCCAGTCCATGATTGGGCTCTTTGTTCTAGCAACTCAATTATAGTCTTGAGACGACACTTGGCTGCTGATGGGACAGTGATTATTCCTTACTTAACTGTTAGCAACTTTGAGATATAGCAATTTCTCAAACATTGCAAGGCAAGATCAAGTGAGAATTACCATCTTTACTGTACTCTCTATAGGCACTGCAAAACTAATGCTTCTTTTTTATCCCAGGAAATGATATTATTAGACTCAAGCAAAGTCGAGGAAGCAATAATAATTGCTCTCTTTTATAATATTCTTGATGGTTAACATGAGCTACAGCTGAATTAGTCCATTTTACTAATAACATTTATAGATAAAGACTTTAAAAGTCTCTGGATTTTCAGTCATCCCACTGAAAGGCACACGGTATCACAAATGCTGCTGATGGCCACTTTGGAACACTAGACTCTGGATTCCTCTCATTTTTTATTGAGTCAAACATGACAGCAGCCTTTATTTACATGAAGTCAAAGTCCAAGCTCTGATATTAATTAAACAGAATCATACATCAGTAGTACAGAATTTTTTTTAGGAAGCTTCATTGTTACCAAAACTATTTTTGTGAACTTGGAGTACTGCGTAAGAAAAGCCCTTGCTAATAAAAAGCTGAATGTGTGGGTGCCAATCCCAGAAGACGACAAAGCTAAGCCAGACTGAATTTCAAGAGATAATTGAGCATACTCTCTTATCTGTACCTTCAGTATAATACGTGGCAGGCATGGTAAATCTTTTTGTCTCTACTTTAAAAATTCTTATATAAATCATTTTTTATCTCATTTCTTGACATCCTAGCCAAAACTATCGTAATGTTTTACGTTAGTATTGATTGTCTTTCAACTGATCTTTCTGTTCCTACCAACATTCTTTTTTTAAATTAATGTGTATTTTATTTTACAAGTAAAATATGTAAATATTATAAAATAAAGTTTTAATTCCTTTCAAAATGTATTTATGAAAAACTTCTTTCATTGAAGCAATAGAGTATGAACTCAATACAGACATTCTATCTTCACAACATCAATTAATTAATCTTTTCATCCACTCAAATATAAGTTCATAATTCTTTCTCAGTAGCAGCAAATATAACTTAAAATATAAATCAGAGCATGTCACTCACAAATAGCTCTATGATTATTTCCTAGTAGGCTTAGCATAAAATATTGCTTTATCAATAACATTTTGATGTCCTTGCTTGCCTGCTTGGCCATAGATTGGTTGCTCTAGTCGCTATTGCCCTTCTTCTATTCTTCAAATAGACAAAGAACTTTGTTTATATCAAAATAAGTTCTTATATTTGTTATCTTTATACCTGCTGTATATAAGAACCATCTCTGATTACTTTATCTAAAATATTATTAGTGTGTCAAAGCTCTCCTTAACTAAGGGAGGTCCCATTACAATTCCTACTTGTCATAGCATTAGTTATTCTCTAAAACTATCATGCTTACAGATTTCATTTACATGCTTATTACTCATGCTTTACCCATAATGAAATATAGGTTACCTTAATATGGAATGTGGCTATTTACTTATAGTTATAGTTTGTGTTATAATACTTCAAAAATACTCAAAGAACATTTATAAATTTTATGACATGAGTGATTTAAGTACATGTCATTAAAACTTTGTCAGCGGTTATGATGTCTTAATAAAAACCTTGAATTTGTTGACCTTCCACTTCATAATAGATGGAAGTATGAGATTTTTTCTCTTAAGTCTAGCTAGAGATTTTTTTAAGTCTTTTCATGTATTGTTCATAAACCTTCAGATCTAACCATGGTTTGACATATGGTACCCCAGTTTAGTTTGGATATCTCCTCCTGTGGTTCAACCAATAGCTAGACTTTCAGTCTTCCGCCAGAACTCTCCCTGCCTTCTACTTACACAAAGGACCCTCTCATACCACATTCAACATCTCTGCATAGCCAGACACATCTTTCTCAAGGGTCTAGCTTGGTGAATATACCTGATCAAACCCTCTATATACTGTTCCACATCCCCAGATCTATTTCCAAACTCCAGGTTTGAACCAGGAATTTCATCTTGTATACCCGCCCAATGTTCTGTGTCCATCTGACTTCATTCTAGCTAAGGCATTTCCAAGTTATAGGCCCAACTCATCCACATATTTCTTCTTCTGTCCAACCTTCTCTGTTCACATCAAACACAGAACTAACAAAAGAAATTTACATGTCCAAGTCTTACTCCAAAAATAGCAGCAATCTGAAAGATCAAGGCAGTATCATCACTCCAAAAGTCACCAAACCTGTAGAAATGTTTGGTAATGAGACATAGAATTTAAAAGAGCAATAATAAATGCTATCAAAGAATTCAACAGTAAAAGTAGACAAAAAAGGAACATCTCAATGAAATTTAAAGAGAAAGATAGCATATAAATGCTTGAATGATGCCCCCAAATACTCAAACATTTAAGAATGGTGAAGATGACAAAGAAAATACAGGATTTGAAAATAAAATTAAGGAGCTGGAGAGATGGCTCAGCAGTTAAGAGCACTGTCTGCTCTTCCAGAGGTCCTGAGTTTGATTCTCAGCAAACACACGGTGGCTCACAACCATCTCCAATAGGATCTAATGCCCTCTTCTGGCATGCAGGTGTACATGCAGATAGAGTACTCACAAACGAAAATAAAATTAAGTAGACGCAGAAAATTAAAAGAAATCAAAATTAATTGAAGTTGGAATGGAAAAAAAACAATAGTCCACCTAGAAAACACAAAGGAAAGGCTTACAAGTGTAATTCATGAAGCAGAAGACAGAATATCAGGACTAAAGATGAAGTAGTGGATCTAGGTAAAGAAAGCAAGAAGTATGAAAAATTAAAAATACAAAACACAATATGGCTCTCCAAGAAAACATAAAACCTTCCACCTATAAACATAGAAGATCAAGAAGAATCTCATGTCAGCGACATAGACGAGGCCTTCTAAAAGATTATGGAAGTACACTTCCCCAAACTAAGGAAGATACACCCACATAGGTACAAGCAACATCCAATAGACAAGGTCAAAAAAGAAAATCCCCACACCATATCATTGTTAAACCATTGACTATACAGAACAAAGAAAATATATTGAAAACTGTAAGCAAAAGCAAAATATAAAGGAAAACCCATCAGAATAGTAGCTTATTTTTAACAGAAATGTCAAAATCCAGAAGAGTATAAAACAATGTATTCCAATTCTTAACAGACAATCATGGCCAACATTGACTAAATCACCTAAGCACAATTATGTGTTATAGCTAAACAGGAAAAAAATGTTCTAGAATATAAACATCCTAAAACAAGGATATCTAAAAAAAACAAACATAAAATAGAAGCATTATTTTAGTCTAAATAAGGAATAAGTGTATCAAGAGACTGTGAAAAGAAATATGAAGCCGTAATTACTAAAAGAAAAGTTCCACTAAAAACATAAACAATGCCTCCAAAAATCAACAATGTAATGATTTCATGCAGTAACGTTGCAGTATTATGCAGATTTCAGTAGTAACTTTGACTATTAATAACATCACTTCTCTAGTCAAAGGACATGGGATAACTGAACGGATTAAGAATTGAAATATATCTATCTGTTGTCTACAATAAACACATAACATTAAAGATAGGTACTTCCTTAGAATAAATGGATGGACAAAAATGTCCCAATTAAATGGTATGAGTAAGCAAATAGGTATCACTGTGCTAATATCTGACAAAATAAATTCGAACTAAAATTAATCAAATGAGATAGAAATATCAGTACAGTAAGAATAGGTGACTTAGATACCTCACTTTTTGCAACAGACAAGATCTTTGAACAACAACAAAAAAATTAAATAGAGAAACTCCAGAATTAATTGGCATTGTACAGCAAATAAACTTAATAAATATTAACAGAATGTTCTATCCAAAAGCCAGAAGAATATACTTTCAATTAAACAGCACACTTAAGCTTTTCTAAAATAGACCACATGCAGGAACACAAAACAAATCTATCCAATTAAAGAAGACTAAAATTACTCCATGTATCTTTACTCTGGTAAGTACACAAAGTCATGGAGATTCAACAACTTATTATGAAAAGATGAATGAGTTAAAGAAGAAATCAATAAGAAAAAAGAAGTTCCTGAAAATAAATGGAAATGAAAACAAAACCAAATCTCAGGGGCACGTTGAAAACCATACTTTAGAAGAAAGTTAGAACTCTAAATGCCTACATTAAGGAATTGGAATGAGCACAAATAAATGTTTTAATAATGCAACTCAAAAAATTTTAAAGCAGTTAAAAACATATCCAAATCCAGTCATGTAAAAGAAATGATAAAAATTAGAGTATAAATAAATGATTAAAACAAAGAAAAAAATATAAAGAATCAACAAATCTTAAAGTTGAATCTTTGAGAAGATATACAATATTGACCAACTCTTGGGCCAGATAACCAAAATAAATTGATAATCCAAATTACCAAAACCAGAAATGAACAGAGAAACAACATATCATACACCAAGAAATTCAAAATATTATGAGGAAATACTTTAAAACCTGTACTTCATTAAACTGAAAATCCTAAAAGAAATGGATGAATTTCCAGGGCAGACAAAATGCCAAAATTAAACTAAGAAGTCAACAATGTAAACTGACCCATAAGAAAGAAGGTGGTTGATAGTAATAAAAAGACTTCCAGCTCAAAAACATTAAATACTGGGACAAATGGATTTATAGAAGAATTATACCAGACATTCAAAGAAGACCCCATAGCAATCCTTCCTTAACTATTAAGAAAGAAAGAAAGAAAGAAAGAAAGAAAGAAAGAAAGAAAGAAAGAAAGAAAGAAAGGAAGGAAGGAAGAAAGGAAGCAAACAAGAAAGAAAGAAAGAAAGAAAGAAAGAAAGAAAGAAAGAAAGAAAGAAAGAAAGAAAGAAAGAAAGAAAGACAAAAACCAGAAGGGAGCACTCCCAAATTCTTTCTATGAATCCAGTATCACTCTAATCACAAAGTAGAAACACAATACAAAAATAAAACTATTGGCCAAAATCCCTGATGTATGCCCAGTGATACACCTGTAAATAGGATATAGTCATACATTAAAAGATTATATGCCATGACAAAGTTGGCTTGCTTTCTGAAATGTAGGCAGTTCAATATATACAAGTCAATATATGTAATAAACTACAAAAATGAACATAAGGCAAAAATCATGTAATCATCTCAGTAGATAACAGAAAAAAAGTCTTTGAGAAAGTCCAAACTGCCTTGAAGATAATAGTCCGAGAAAATGTAGGGCAAGAATGAACATATCTCAATGTGATTAAGGTGGTATGTCAATATTACCCTAAAGGGAAAGGAGCTTGAAACAACCTCAACCATGTCATGAATAAGATGTGGACATCCACTAACCCTACTTATATTTAAGATATTGCTTATTGTACAAATTGGAGCAATAAATCAAGAAAAGAATATTAAAGGAGTACAAACAGGAAGAGAAGTCGAACTGTCCTTAATTGCAGATAACTTGATACTATGCATAACAGATCCCAAAATGTCAGGCAGAAAACATCCAGAATTGATAAAAGTTCATCATTGTGGCAGGAAAGAGAATCAACTTGCACAACTCAATGACTTTTCTATACTAACAAGAAACATACATAGAAAGTTATCATGGAATACTCCCATTCACAGTAGACTCAAAAAAATAAATAAAATATCTAGGAATAAGCATTACCAAGGAGGTGAGAAGCCTCAACAATAAAAGCTTCAAACCTCTGAAGAATATGATAAAAGCACCAGAAGGTAGAAAAGCATCCCATGCTCGTTTATTGGTAGAATTAATATTGTGAAAATGATCATTCCACCAAAAGCTATTTACTGATTCAATACAATTTCAATCAAAATTCCCATCTCCTTTTTTTACAGAAATAGTAAAAACAAAACAACTAACCTTAAAATCCTATAAAGCCACAAAAGTCACAACAATTCTAAGCATAAAGAACAATCCTGTAGGAATTGCCAGTTTAGATTTTAAGTTATATTACAAAGCCTAGTAGTAAAAACAAAAATGGTACTTGTGCAAGCACAGATTTGTAAATCGATGGAACACATCTAAATTTTTTTTTTTTTTTTTTGGTTTTTTTCGAGACAGGGTTTCTCTGTGTAGCTCTGGCTGTCCTGGAACTCACTCTGTAGACCAGGCTGGCCTCGAACTCAGAAATCTGTCTGCCTCTGCCTCCCAAGTGCTGGGATTAATGGTGTGTGCCACCACCGCCTGGCCACATCTAAATTTCTGGACATGAATACACAGGTTTCTTTACTTGCCAAAAATGCCATTCACATGAATAGAATAACAAAAATATATTCAACAATAGTTCTAGGAAATTTGATATCCATATGTAAAAGAATGAAACTAGATCTGTATCTGCCTTTACAAAACTAACTAACTCCAAGTGGATTAGAGACCTAACTGAACCTGAAATACTGAAACTGCTAGAAGAAAACATAGGCAGTGGTCTATATGGTGTAGATGTAGGAAAGGACTTTATGGATAGGACTGCATTTGATCTAGAATTAAAGCCAACAATTGACCAGACTTCTGCATAGCTCAGAAAATAATCAACTGGGTGAAAAAGAAGCCCAAATAATTGTAACAATTTTGCCAGATGCACAGCAGAGGATTATTACCCATAATACATAAAGAACTTAAAATATAGAGAAGACAAAAAGCCAAACCAACCAAGCCATTTAAACATATAGTCATGAGATCTGAACACTAAGTACTCAAAAGAAGGGAAAAATAGGCGAAGAAATGTGAAGAAATATCTAAAAAACCAAAAAGTTCCTTGTCCCTAGAAATTAAGGAAGTGCAAATGAAATGAAGTTTAAGATTTCCACTTTACACTAGTGAGAATGATAACAACTGATAGAACAACAGAGAGCAAGTGCTCAAAGGCATGCTGGCAAAAGAGAGCTCACATTCACTGTTGGGGTGATTGCAACCTGGTGCCATCACTGTAGTACTCAGTGTGGAGATTTAACAGAATGGTAAAGATAAATTTAGCATACGACCCAGCTATACCACTTGTTGGTATATGCTCAAAGGACTTGACATTATACTCAACAGACAATTGCTTAGCCATGTTCTTTGCTATTTCATTCACAGTCGCTAGGAAATAGAATCAACCTAAATGCTCTTTGCTTGACAAATGAATAGTGCAAATGTGATGCATACATAGAATATATAATATAATAAATATAATAAACATAACAAAATATGTGTATATATTGAGTTCTAAATAAAAATGTAGCTTTCAAGGAAATACAACTAGAAAACATCATACTAAAGTACACCATATAGAGCACTACCTATGATTTCTTCTAGCAGTTTCAGTGTTGCAGGTTCATATTTAGGACTCTGATCCATTTGGAGTTAACTTTAAGACAGATACAGATCTAGTTTCATTCTTTTCCATATGGATATCCAATTTCCCAAAACTATTTGTTGAATATTTTTTGTTCTTCAGTTCATGTACAGCATGAATAGATGTACATAATGAGGCAACCCAAACTCAGAAAGACAAATTTTTAGTTCTCTGTCTTATCAGAGTCTTCTAGCTCCAAATCTTCAGATGTGAGTGCATATCTTAGAGTAAATGCAGAATCTTGGAAAGCAGAAATGGACTATTCCTAGGATTAGGGTTGGAAAGAAACAGAGGAATAAAAGGGTATAACGTAATCTTATTAAAGAAATGAGAACTTATTAGAGAAAGTAGAAGAAAAGGAGGAAAATGAAAAAAAAACCAGCTTAAGAATGTCTTCAAATGTCATGAGGAATCATGCTATTTTAACTGTTAACCTAAAAATTAACTTAAATTAATTATTTACCTAAAAATAGCTATCATGATAGAAGAAAGAATATACAGGAAATACTTTAGGGCATGTCCTAAGGCTATTATGTCCAGTTATCAAGAATGTTGGGAAATTAAAATAACCCAATCCAGGCAATGTAACAAATGCCAAGAGATACTTTAGGGCTGAAGATATGGGTCACCCTTCAGGTAAAGAACCAAGATTTGTTGACATGCTTGCTGAGGAAATATAGGATGGTGTCCTAGTCAGTGGTCTATTAAGCAGCATCAATACCATGACAATTCTTATAAAAGAAAGCATTTATTTAGGTTTTTCGTGCAGTTTCAGAGGTTTAGTCCATTATCAGCAAGGTAAGAAATTTGGTGGTATACAGCCAAATATGGTACTGGAGAAGGAGCTGAGAGTTTTACATCTGGAGCCACAAGCAGGAGGAAGAGAGAGCCACTGGGCCTGGATTAGGCATTTTAAACCTTGTAGCCCACTTCCGTACTTCCTCCAACAAGGCCATACTTCTTTTTTATTTTTACATGATCATCTCATTAATTTTATTTAATTATTTTTTTACACTCCAGATTTTATTCCTCTCCTGGTCTACCCTCTGACTGTTCCCAATCCCATACCTTCTCCCCACCCTCCTGTCTACACAAAGATGTCCCCACCCACCCCACCCCACCAGAACTCTAAATTCCCTGATGCCTTCAATCTCTTGACGTTAGGTGCATCTTCCCTGACTAAACCCAGACCCAGCTATCCTCTGTTGTATATGTGTTGGAGGCCTCATATCAGCTAGTGTATGCTGTCTGGTTGGTGGTTCAATGTCTGAGAGATCTCCGGGGTCCAGGTTAATTCAGACTGCTGATCCTACTACAGGGTTGCCCTTCTCCTCAGCTTCTTCCATCTTTTCCCTACTTCAACCACAGGGGTCAGCGTCTTCTGTCCATTGGTTGAGTGCAAATATCAGCATCTGACTCTTTCACCTGCTTGTTGGATCTTTCAGAGGGCAGTCATGATAGTGCCATTTTGTGAGCACTCCATAGGCTCAGGAATATTGTCAGGCCTTGGGGCCTCCCCTTGAGCTGGATCACAGTTTGGGCCTGTTCCTGGATGTCCTCATCCTCAGGCTCCTCTCCATTTCCATCCTTGCAGTTCTTTCAGACAGGAACAATTATGGGTCAGAGTTTTGACTATGAGATGGCAACCCATAGAACTTATTAGAACTTTAGGTGGACTCTACAAGTTCCTTCTCCCCATTGTAGGGCATTTCATCTAAGGTCCCTGTTTTTGAGTCCTGAGATTCTCTCACCTCCCAGGTCTCTGGTACATTCTGCAGGGTCCCCTGCCTCCTACCTCCCAAAGTTGCCTGTTTCTATTCTTTCTGCTGGTCCTCAGGTCTTCAGTCTTTTTCCCCACCCAATACCAGATTGTGTTCCCCTCTTTCCCCTCCCCTTTCCGACCCAGGTCCCCCACTCCCTACCCTCTTGTGATTGCTTTCTTCTCCCTCCAAAGTGGGATTAAGGCATCCTCACTTGACCTCTTCAGTTTGTTGACCTTTTTGAATTCTGTGGACTATATATTGGATATTCTGTACTATTTATTTATTTTTTTTTTGGCTAATATCCACTTATTAGTGAGTACATACCATGCATGTCTTTTGGATCTGAGTTACCTCACTCAGGATGATAGTTTCTAGTTCTGTCCATTTGCCTGTAAAACTCAGGATGTCCTCGTTCTAAATAGCTGTGTAGTATTCCATTGTGTAAATGCACCACATTTCCTGTATCCATTTTTCTGTCATGGGACATCTAAGTTGTTTCCATCTTCTGGCTGTCACAAAGAAGGCCACTATGAACATAGTGGAACATATGCCCCAGTGGCATGGTGGGGCATCTTTTGGGTATATTCCCGAGAGTAGTATTACTGGGTCTTCAGGTAGATCTATTTACAATTTTCTGAGAAACCTCAAGATTGATTTCCAGAGTGGTTGTACTAGTTTCCAATCCCATCTGTAGTGGAGGAGTGTTCCTCTTTCTCCACATCCTCACCAACATATGCTGTTGCCTGAGGTTTTGTTCTTAGCCATTCTGATTGGTTTAAAGTGGAATCTCAGGGTCGTTTTGATTTGCATTTCTCTGATCACTAAGGACTTTGAACATTTCTTTAGGTGCTTCTCAGCCATTCAAGATTCCTCTGTTGTGAATTCTCGGTTTAGTTACATTTTTTTGTTGGATTGTTTGTTTTTTTTTTTTTTTTTTTTTTTTTTTTTTTTTTTTTTTTTTTTTTTTTTTTTTTTTTTTTTTTTTTTTTTTTTTTGGTGGTTAGCTTCTTGAGTTCTTTATATATTTTGGATATTAGCCCTCTATCAGCTGTTGGATTAGTGAAGATTTTTTCCATTCTGTAGGTTGCCAATTTGTCTTATTGACTATGTTCTTTGCCTTAAAGAAGCTTTCCAGTTTCATGAGGTCCCATTTATCAATTCTTGATCTTAGAACGTGAGCCACTGTAGTTCTGTTTAGGAAATTTCCCACTGTGCCAATGAGTTCAAGGCTCTCTCCGACTTTATCTTCTATTATATTGAGTGTATTTGGTTTTATGTTGAGATCCTTGATCCACTTGGACTTGAGCTTTGTGCAAGGTGACAAATATTGGTCTATTTTTATTTTTTCTACATACAGAGAGCCAGTTAGACCAGCACCATTTATTGAAGATGCTTTTTTTTTCATTGTATATTTTTGGCTTCTTTGTCAAAGATCAAGTGTGTTTAACTGTGTGATTTTATTTCTGGGTCTTCAATTCTATTCCATTGATCAATCTGTCTGTCTCTGTACCAATACCATGCAGTTTTTATTACTATTGCTCTGTAGTATAATTTCAGGTCACAGATGGTAAATCCCCCAGTACTCTTATTGTTAAGAATTGTTTTTGCTATTCTGTTTTTTTTGCCATTCCAGATGAATTTGAGAATTTCTCTTTCCATGTGTTTGAATATTTGTGTTGGGATTTTGATGGGTATTGCCTTGAATCTGTAGATTGCCTTTTGTAGGTTGGCCACTTTTACTATGTTAATTCTGCCAATCCAAGAGCATGGGAGATCTCTCCATTTTCTGAGATCTCCTTCAATTTCTTTCTTGAGAGACTTGAAGTCATTGTCATACAGATCTTTCACTTGTTTGCTTAGAGTTAGCCCAAGATATTTTATATCCTTTCAAATAGTTCCACTCTCTGAATACTCATGAAGAGTGCAGAGCAGATGGCTAGTTTCCAGCACTCATGTTATACAGCTCATAGCTCCGGTGATTCCAGTTTCTGGGAATCCATTGTCCTCCTTTTACCTCCTTGGAGATAGGTAGGGACAGAGCAAATGAGATCACACACACACAAACATGCACACACACACACACACACACAAACATACAAACACACACATACACACAAACACACACGCGTACATACATACACGTACATACATGCATACATACACAGACACATACACACAAGAATATAATAAATATAAAATATAAAATTATTAATATATATTTTACTTTCTTTAATAAATTAGCATTATATAAGAAAGACTGACAGCCAAATATTCTTTCTATGGCATACAGCATCTCAGTATTGCTTTAGTATGACCATCACTTGAACTTGAATTGAATATAACGTGAATTCCAAATTTACTATTCACTTTTGAGTCTGTGAGGATACTGTAAATCATTTGCTGTATTAGTGTGTTCCATCATCCAGATAGATTGTCTTTAGGCATATATATCATGAATGGGGCAGACAAATTGGTGTAAATATTACAGACACAGTTTCCTTCTTCCCAATGTTATATATTAGTAGAAGTTCCTGACCTTCAAATCTTTTGTCTTGAGAGTTACTGGCATCTACTTTGGTCTTCTAAACTTAGAGCAAACAATCAGGAAAACAATTCTGACCCAGAAGCACACCAGAGGGATCACATCTCTGTTGTCCAAGGTAATAAAAAAAGAGGTGTGGAAATAAAGGTGATAATATTTGAAAATATAGTGCATTCTGGTCTTCTGTGAAATTAACAGGAACCATAAGACAAAAATCAATGATAACATACTTCATATTCCAGGCCCCGTAGACTCATTTAAACATTACACAAACGTTATGGCAACTTCATAAGGGAATATGTGTTTCTCATTCCTTTCAGGAGAAATTCCAGCAAGGTGGGAATTGCATTAACGTAACTTGATATTCCCCTTTTAGTTCGGGCCAAATATGTGTTAAGCTGAGGTCAAACAAAGCCACTTGAGATCTCACCTCTTTCAGTTTCCTTCAAGTGTCACCTTCATGGCTGTCTGTTCTGATGCTTGAGGTTTCTATTTAATAGGAAATGTGCTAACAGAGTATCAGATTCTCCAAAAAGCTTTTCCTATCCTCATTTGGGTGCTGTTGTTTTTGTTTCAGGAGCCTTGGTGACTGCCTTTTCTTCTATGATAGTTCACACAACCTGCTTGGTAAGCATGTTCATGTTCTTCCTCTTTAAAAAGCTTGCTAATCTCAGGAGGTATGACAAAGTTTAAATTGAAGTAAACGGAAAAAAACGGCTAAGTCAAAAAACAAAACAAAACAAAACAAAACAAAACTGAAAAGCAGAGGTCTCTGTTTCAATGTGAAAGGTCACATTGGTCCCTGTTCCCCTCCTTGCCTCGTGTGTGTGTGTGTGTGTGTGTGTGTGTGTGTGTGTGTGTGTGTATGTGTGTGCGTGTGTGTGTGTGTGTGTGTATGTGTGTGTGTGTTTGTGTGTGTGTGTGCTATTTAGTCTGCATCTGTGCTCAAATCTCTGCAGGTGAAGGTTTAAATACTGATTATAGTATTTCTTGACCTGTGTTTTACATATGGTTGGCTTTTCCTGTTTCTTTCTTACAAGAATTTATTCCTTCTAAATATATCTTCACACCAACAAGGCCTGCGCTCTTCTTCTTTATCTATGCTGTATTTGAATATTTGTCATCCTTTAAGATACACTGATAATAGTTACTGAATCATTGAAACCGTATTAGGCACGTTGGGAGGCAGCTCAGGTGGTAGAGTGCTTGATTAGCATGCATGAAGCCCTGGATTTGATCATTAGCACATCAAACAGAAGTGGTTGTACTTCCTGTCATCTCAGGAAGTGGAGGCAGGAAGATCAGAAGTTCAAGGTCATCCCAGACTGCAAAACCAGCCTAGGAGACATAAGACCATATCTTAGAGTAATTATTCCTGTGATGCAACACCATGGCAAAAGCAAGTCAGAGAAAAAGGGTTTATTGTTGTTATACTTCCATAACTTTGTTCATCATCAAAGGAAATCAGGGTAGGAACTAACACAAGGCAGGAACCATAGGAGCATAAGCTGATACAGAGGCCATAGGGATATTGGAGGTGGTACTGCTTACTGCCTTGTTCCTCTATGGCTTTCTCAATTTGCTTTTGTTTTTTAGAAGGCAGGATGACCAGACACCAGTATTGGCAGCACCCACATAAATCACTAAGAAATGCCCTATAGTCTTGCTTGCCTATAGCACAATCATATAGAGGCATTATCTCAGTTGAAATTGCATCATCTCAGATGACTTTAGCTTGTGTCAAGTTGACATAAAATCACTACGCATGGGCTACTACTCATCATATTCTTTTCAAAGTGACCACACCATAGAAAACAACATAGGTAGGGATGTGAGTGTATGTGGATGTGCATGTGTGTAATATGAGAAACAAAGACAGCAAAATATTGAAGATCATTTAGAGTTTCAAGTCAATGGGTAGATTAAAAGCAAAACAAAGCAAAACTTTCTATTTCTCATTTTGTTAAATTTTTATTTGACAATTTCATGAATCCATTCTGGTTACTTTCATTTCTGCCCTCTTATATCCATCCCATTCCTGGAATCCATTTTCCCCTACACTTATCTTCTCCATGTTCAGGCCCTTTGTATTCCTTTTGAACCACTGAGTTCAACCAGGGTCATCTGTATAACCCTTGGTATGGATTTATCCAACATTCTCAATGAACTAAGCAGACTGGCAGAATAATATGTTTGGAAGTCAGTATCTCAAGCCATTACATACAGTATGAAGTCACAGATAGTTAATACACAGTGTTTATCTCATATCTAGTAACTCATATTGAAACATGGCTACTTTTTGTGGAACAGTTTAAAGATCAGGCTGGAATGCTTCATTTTTCATTCATTCTCTAGACTTTTGGTGTCTTCCTTCATAACTTGGAAAAGCATGAAGAATTTAGGTCTTCCATACACCCTCACACAGACTGTCATTACTGTTTGCCATCAATGGCCCAAAACAAATGATGCTATGTCAGAACATGATTTGATATATCAATGCAAATGATATTCGGATGCAAATTTGAGTGTATTATTTGATGACTAATGAGAATAATCCTCACATATTTTCAGTATTTGAGAAAAAGACTACTCCCCTGAAGTTGGAAGAAAAGATATCAAAATTATTAATGTCTAATTTTAGATGTGGCACAGGCTTCCTGGTGGCATAAGGAAGTCATATGTTACTCAAGCTATTGGAACTTAAGGATGCCAATGTGTACAAGAGACACTGGGTATGGAGCTGCAGTCTCTAGTTGTTGCCTTGCTATATTGCAGTCTTTTTAAACTCCAGATTTTATTCCACTCCCAGTTTACCCTCTGACTGTTCCACCTTCTCCACCCTCTCCATCTCCACGAGGGTGTCTCCAACCCACCACACCTCTCCACTCCCTGGGGCCTCCAGTCTCTTGAGGGTTAGGTGCATCTTCTCTGACTGAACCCAGACCCAGCTGTCCTCTGCTGTATATGTGTTGGAGGCATCATATCAGCTAGTGTATGCTGTCTGGTTGGTAGTCCAGTGTCTGAGAGATCTCAGGGGTCCAAGTTAATTGAGACTGCGGGTCCTACTACAGGGTCGCCTTCCTCCTCAGCTTCTTCCAGCTTTTCCCTAATTCAACCACAAGCATCGCATCTTCTGTTCATTGGTTGGGTGCAAATATCTGCATCTGAATCTTTTACCTGTTTGTTGGATCTTTCAGAGGACAGTCATGATAGGTGCCTTTTTGTGAGCACTCCATAGACTCAGTAATAGTGTCAGGCCTTGGAGCCTCCTCTTGAGCTGGATCCCAATTTGGGCCTGTCACCGGACCTTCTTTAGCTCAGGCTCTTCCACTTGAAAATAGATCTATATTTGTCACCTTGCACAAAGCTCAAATCCAAGTGGATCAAGGATCTCAACATTAAATCATCTACACTAAATCTAAGAGAAGAAACTGTAGGAAAGAACTTTGAACTCATTGGCACAGAGGAAATTTCCTAAACAGAACTCCAATGGCTCACGCTCTAAGACCAAGAATTGATAAATGGGACCTCATAAAACTAGAAAGCTTCTGCAATGCAAAAGACACTGTAAGGAGGACAAATCAGCAACCTACAGACTGGGAAAAATCTTTACTAATGCCACATCCAATAGAGGGCTAATATCCAAAATATATAAAGAATTCAAGAAGCTAACCACCAAAAAAACCCAAACAATCCAATAAAAAAAAAAAATGGAGTATAGAACTAAACAGAGAATTCACAACAGAAGAATCTTGAATGAGAAACATTTAAAGAAATGTTCAAAGTCCTTAGTGATCAGGGAAATGCAAATCAAAATGACCCTGAGATTCCATTTCACACCAGTCAGAATGGCTAAGATCAAAACTTCAGGCGACAGCATATGCTGGCAAGGATGTGGAGAAAGTGGAACACTCCTCCATTGCTGGTGGGATTGCAAACTAGTACAACCACTCTGAAATCAGTCTGGAGATTCCTCAGAAAATTGGAAATAGATTACCTGAAGTTCCAGCTATACCACTCTTGGGCATATACCTGAATGTTGCCCCACCATGCCACAGGGCGCATGTTTGACTATGCTCATTGTAGTCTTTCTTTTTTCCACTTTTCCCTTGCTCTCCTCCTCCTCCTCTTCCTCCTCCTCTTCTTCCTCTTTCTCTTCTTCCTCCTCTACCTTCTTCTCCTCCTCTTTCTCCTTTCTCCTCTTTTTTTCATATTCCTCCTATTTGGAATGTGATTTGTTCACTCTGTTCCATTTGATAGTGGAGGTTTGTAACTTTCTCTTTCTTTCTTCTTTCTTTTTCTTTTATTTTTTTCCCTATAAAGGGCCCTGTAGTGACGTTTTTCTAGACTCTCAAGAAAGACATTGAATTTTTGTTGAGATTTTATTGAGTACAGGCACCAGTGAAGTTGTAATGAATAAATGCACCTTATAACATGGCCCTGAGTCTATGCAACTGTGACAAAGCTTTGTGATTTCACTGCTAAGTGTCCACTATAGGATCATGTGTTTTAGCACTGATCCTCAGTGGTGGTGCTGCTTGGGTAAAAAAGTGAAAAGTTTATAGGATCTATGAAGAAAACAGAGTATTTGGTGATATTTTGCAGAGTATTGATTATTTGGGAAATGTGGCCTGGCTGGTAGAAGGGGATCACTGAAAGGAGACCTTCAGAAACACTCCTGGCTCTTGTCTGAGCTCGTTACTTTCTGTCTAGCAAACATATAGGGACCCCAACTTCATAGTTCTGCCATCCCAACCACCATGCCTTTTTGCTATAATGGATTGTATCCTAGGAAACTATGAACAAAGAGGAAGCCAGTCTCCTTTAGGTTGTTTCTGTCAGGAATTTTGTTAATACTATGAGAAAAAAAGATTGGAATCCGCAGTTGAGCTAACTATCAAGCAAGACTAAAGAGCTGATGGCATATAACAGAATCAGTAAAATGAACAAAGTTCACAATCTGAAGTGTTGATTGAAAGGTAAGGAAGAGTCTTATCTGATGATAGTTCTTACGCATCATCTTGCTTACTATGCTCCATTTCTCTGTTCTCCTCTCTGCTTCTGAGTGATGCTTTTAATAACTACCTTAAGCCCTGCTCATTTCTCCTACATAATCTCTTTGGTATTAGATTATATTTCCTCTTTGATTTAAGTAACATCTTATAACTAGATTTCTGAATCCTAAACTACATGAATATTCTGCGTTCTTGCATGGCATTAACACTAATGGATTATGTATATGTATATTAATATATTGATATTTATTATTTCTAATTTTTTACACTCATTTGCTTTTTTCCATAAATGGAAATAAACTCAACTTGTCATTTAAAATTTAATCCTTTATAAAATTTGAAATTTTGGAAATTACAGCTATTTATTAGAATAGTGGTCCACATCACTTTCTTCAGCTTACACTACACATTGCAGACAGAAGATTTTCCTTTCTGAATGTATTATTGGAATAAAACACAAATAATCCCTCTTTGTAACTTAAAATTATCTCTTTAAGTAAAATATATTAATAGATGCTATTTCTCTAAATGAATATGACAAAACCTTTTTGAGTACAACCAGAGTTGGAAGGAACACTTAAACATTTTGTCTACTGAGATAAGAACATCAAAGGACTAGAGATTACATAAATTGCTCACAGGCCAGATATAAAGCCCAGATCAATGCAATTTTTGCCTCCACATCTCTTTTCATGTGCAGTATATGTTCTCTCTTCCTCCTTCCTCATTAATTACTTTCTGATCTTCTTCAGGTGCTCCTTCCTATTGCCTTTGATTTTTGAAAACCTTCATCAACTTCATGTATATCATGGAAGATATAAATAAGAGTTGTGGGAGATGTTTATAGATCTTTTCTTCTATGCCTACCCACATTTCTAAGCTTTAAGTAAAAAGACTCTCCCCTTGTCCCCCTTCTATCACCTTTTCAAATACTGGCCAAGACTCAAAGAATGCTTGACCTGACACTCTCAACTGTCCTGTCCAACAACACAATTGCTTTCAGCTTTTCACAGCTAAGCCTGCTGACTTTTCTTTCTTTTCTTTTCCAGATATAGCCTAAATTCCCAAGCCGGCTTGTCCTGACAATCTGGTGTATTCTCACTCTTTCTCTACGAAGAACTCCCTCCTCCTGTAATCTGTTTTTTCATTCATCTGCTTGCTGACCCCTATTACTGAGAATTTAGACCCTATCTCAGAAGGCATGGCATTCTCTACTCTTCATTTCCATTACTATCCTAGCAGCTGCTAAAATTACAGCTTCCTTGCCCTAAATGAATGGTCTTGGAATTTCAAACAAACACACACACACACACACACACACACACACACACACACACACACACACACACACGAAAGAGAGAGAGGAGGAGGGAGAGGACAGAGATAGATGGGGAAGGAGGGAACAAGGAAGGGAGAGGAATGAAGAGAAAGAAACATAATACCTCACATTACAAAAACTCATATTATCTGCTTCTGTGAGGGCAGGACACAGATATAATGGCAGATTATTCTAGGATAGAAATGAGATGAAGCTAATGTAAGTGAGAATAAAAGTTTACTCAATAAAAATGCCAATTTTTATTTTGTTTTGTATTCCAAAGGGCTTATGGTTTTGCTTTAGAAATTTTTCTCCCCACAATACTGTGTTTTGAAAAAATAGTTATGAAGGGGTTAAATACAGCCTTTTGACAGTGAGTGATTCTTGGAATTTTAATGAACTTAAGCTCCTGCAATTCAGCAGATAACAGTCACCAGGATTGCTGTGCATACAGAACTGCATGGTGTTGTGTTTTTGTGTCTGCATAGTTCTTGTAGGAATTGCTTATGGAATGACCTAGCTTCACAGATGACAAATTAGAGAGCTGTTGGGAGGAGCAAGCACAATGTTGAAATTCTTGCTAGAGCCATAACCTTTGGAATGGGAAGCCAACTGTGCTGGAAGGAAGGCAGCAAGTGACTGAAGACTGCCATCAGTCCCTGGCCGATAGTCACCAGAGAAAAGCAATGTCCCAGCAAAGTGACAGTTGAGCTGTCCTCTATCATGCCAGAGCTATGGCTCCATTCTGATTTTCTGGTTGTATAGACAGAGGAAAGATTTGCTTCAACATATTACATGGTTCAGTCACAATTAGGGTCATTCTGTTGCTCAGAGAAACAGTGCTTAGAATAGTTAACTCTGCCTGCTGTGACTGAATTCGCCTCAGTCAAGTGAAATGATGAGGTGCCCAGTTTTACAGGGTTTACCTACTGGAATTCCTTATGATCAATACAAAGAAAAAGTCCAGGTTTTAAGATATGGCATTGTGATATGGCTGAAACTCTATGCAGGAAATGAATTTTTGTGCATTGAATCACTTATGAATTCTGTGGGGTTTTTTTTTTTCCCCCAGGAGTGTAAGAAAACTGCTCTTTTTATATTACTAAATGATGCAGTGTGTAGCCTAAACAGATGGAAACAGCTTGACTTTAACATAAGTGTTAGAATATGCAGTTTAAGAGTAGAAACCTACAAGGTGCAACTAACAAAAATCTTTATCATGAAATGATCAAATTTGCCTGGATTCATTCTTTTAAAATAAACTTTTTATAAAATTAAGGCATAATGTCAAGTACTTTCACGTCATGAAATAAAACACAAATAGCCTAATGAATGGTATAGAATCCTTATTAAATATTAGGTAAGTTAAAGTCATTTTTACTTATGTGCATGTGTTTGAGTGTCTGTTTGATTGTGTGCCAAGGGGTGTAGCACCAACAGGGAACCACAGATGGTGTCAGATACCATGGAGTTGGAGTGACAGGCAGTTGTGAACCAACCGACATGGGTGTGAAGAACAGAGTTTGGGCCCTCCAGGAGAGCAGTATGCTTGTTATTTGCTGAGGTATCTTTTCATCCCAAGGTAGTGTTTTTATTGCTATAAAGATTTTCTCTTTTCATGCAACCCCCCTCCCAAGAAAAACCAAGCAAAACCTATTGGACATGAAATGCTTTGTCAGTGGAAACCAGGAACCTTTAAGTATAATATAAATTGATAAGCCATCATTCTATAAAATAAAATTCTTAAAAAAGGTGTTTAATGACTATTTTTTTAATATTTGAAACTTTGCCTTGCATAATGTTACAATCCTCATAATGGCTTGTCATTCCCATATTACCAAGGAACATCCAGAAATACAAGCCTATCAGTTGGTGCAGTTTTAGTATTCTCTTATTGACAGCATACACTTTTACAAGGTAAATATAAACCAGGAGAGTTGGTTAGTAGCCACCGGAATGAGAGACATAGTTGTATATTACAGCTGGAAGCATCCTGTGGAGCTGTTTCTTAGATACTCACTCAGTTGATACCAGAATTCTTGACTTTGCTACAGGAAAAGATATCAGAATGAATCAACACGAAGCAGAGGTTTTTATTAACGGTAGTTTTCTTTTTACCATAGAATTAATGTGGATACCGAAAAATAGGCAGATGGATGGGAGGCAGATGAAAAGGGCAGCACACACCCAAGCAAACCATGTGGCCTTCTTCAGAGAGAAACTCAATTAAAGTGTCTTAGTGCTACCCATACACTGTTAGATTATGGTGGATTCTGAATTTACAGGGTTTCTAAGAAAACATTTACAGAAGACTTTTAGTAAATGAGATTATAGGTGGTTTCTGATGAACACTGTAGAAGATTGAGGACTCACTAAATAACTATATAAAGTTAAAAGTGAGACTCTTTACTACAAACTCAGAATTATGAACATGTTTTGCCTATAAAGGGTTCTAATATCATTTGTAAGATTCTTAGAATGTTACAGTTGTATAGCTTAGAAAGGAGTAAAATCAAGTGCAAAGGTCATATAATCTTAGGTCCCATTACTCTTGTAACTCCTTATGTGATATATTTCCAGGAAACAGCAATATTGTTTATATGCAGGCAGCCTTCATAGTGAATTGTGTTGGCTATGTTTGAACTCTTAACTCTAAGTCTGAGACTTCAGTTTCCTGTCTCTTTTGTGTTATTTCGCTTTTCTTTTCATTCACTGTTACCTGACAAAGGTTTAAAGTTTGGAGACTGAAATTTAGGACCATTTCCTGGACATTCACGACATTTTTATAATCTTTATTAATGCTCCTTTATGGTGTGTATGTGTGTGTGGGTGTGTGTCTGTGTGTGTGTGTGTGTGGGTGTCTGTGTCTCTGTGTGTGTGTGTGTGTGTGTGTGTGTGTGTGTGTGTGTGTGTGTGTGTGTGTGTGTTTCACTCATTTTGTTACCAATTCTCTCTTCAATCTGTATTGCAAAGATTTCCACAAAGGCTTATGAATCCAAGAAAGTTATTAAATAAAATGAACAAATTTGGGGATATTAATATTTTATTACTAGGGTAATAAACTAGGGTTTTACCACTAAATATCAATGGAATAAGAAATGATTTCAAATGTAGGTAAGGATACCTTCATAGAAGGTTCTTATCTTAGTGTTAAATCATCAATTCCAACAGCACATTTTATTTCTTACATCTTTTATTAGAATATTATTTTAAATAGAATTAATAATCTTGAAAGGTCAAACAGCTTTACTTGGAAATATAACTGAAGAATACTTTAATCAATGAATTTCAGTCTTGTTTCAGAAATCTATTGAAGTTGATTATGCTATTAGAAATACTTTGACATTGTGTGAGTGTTCTGATTCATAAATTAACAGAACATTACCATAAAAGTGGGTGGATAATTGTCAACAATCATAACAATCTTGGGTAAAAAATGAACAGACATCTCATTTCATGTGAACAATTGTCAATTCCTCTTTAAAAGTAGTAATTTTTCAGTATTGTAAATTAAAAAATTGTTGTGCTCTCTGAATTCCTCTTCTATGATTATTAATGAATACTTCAAAGTGGAAGAGGAGAAGTAGGGCAAGATGTTGATGGATAAACTAGCTCTGGTTATTAGATCATCCTTTATTCTTGAAAATAAGAGATAAATAGTTTTGTGTATAATGCTTTCACTATGAACCAATAACTTGGCAGAGTATTAAAACATATTAATATATGTTATTAATATAAGTTCACCTGCCAATAAGGATTATCAGTATTAGACCCAGTAGAAATTGCAGTAGTTAACTTTGTAAAACAAAATCTCCCCAACCCGCTGATGGGCAGCCTGTTGGAATTAGATAATGTGGACACGACTGAGCATAGAGTGTTTGAGATGTGTTCCAGAAGAATTTTAAAGGTAATTTCACTAGTGATGTCTATGTCTTGGAACCCAATATTCAAGACATTGACAGAGAATGTCAGGTTATTTTTCTGAAATCACAATCCAAACATACCCTATGGAGAACATAGGCCTTCCCCAATGCTGGTTATTCAACAAGTACATTCTCCAATCATCATCCTTGAAAATTCTCCCACTAATAATGGGACTGGCCAATTTCAACTTTGTTTCCTTCAGAGGCTTGTCATGCAATAAAGCTGTTTCTTTTTGCAAATTCATGGGACCATTCTATTAACATCTGTGTGGATCAGAAGGGATCCTTCACTCACCAACTCTATCTGAATAAAGGATTTATATAAATCTTCTCATGTCACTTCCCTTCTTGATAAGAAAGTGATAATCAATGAGACAACAAGTAGAATGTATGCCTGAATATGATTTGTGATATTCAGATTTAAGAACACATGAGTGGGCAGAAATAAATATAGGAGCAACACCATGGGCAGCTGAGGGTTGGGTGCTAATGAACTATGTATCTTCCATGTAGAACAAAGTCTTCCCACAAAGAAACATGCATCTATAATGCCCTAATGTATACAGCCTTAGTTGACCCTCAAAAATAAGCAAGATACTGTTTTAACATACCTTTAGGCATTTGCTTTTAAAATGCATGAGATTGTTATAGTTACAGATGACTTTTATATTATTTTCATATTCCTCCGATAAATAGATCAGTATTTGAAGCCTTAATAATTGTAATCTGTTTAAAATAAATATTCTTTCATTCACTCCATGATTTTTGATTATGTCAGAATGTTTCTTCATTTTTTTGGTCATTAATTGAAAATGTGTCAGTATCTAAAATGCTAACCAAATCTTTAGCAACAGTCAAGAAAATCTGGTTTAAAAGTACTTTTACTGTGAATTTTGTATCTTTTCATGTATCTGTGCATTCATATACACAAAAAGGAATTGGCCTTTCCAAAGACAAAATATAAGCAAAACCATGAAATTTACATTATCCTATGGCCTCAAATCACGGGAGTCAAGGTAGATGCTAGGACTACCTTAGCCTTATAGACTGGAAATGTTGATGTTTTAAAGTACAACATCTTAGTGGTCTTGGTGCCTATAATTTTTAACTTTTGCTAACCAATTTCTCACAGTTCACAAAATAGTTAGTGTGTGTGTGTGTGTGTGTGTGTGTGTGTGTATTTGGTTATAAATTATATCAATTTCTTCTCTAATGATTGCTACCAGCAAGACATGAAATGGAGTGCTATATCAACACATTCTAGGATGATTTCTTCTCCTAGGGTATTTTAAAAAAATGTGTTACCTAGACTCACATATTGCTTCTTACTGTTCTATATATTCTATGTTATGGACCCATATTTCATTTTACTGCTTTCCCTACAGACTAAATCCAATCTTAGAAAGTTGTAGCATAATACCAAACTAATAGTATGATGTGGATTTTTTTGCGAGAATCAGGAAGAGAAAATTTGACATCATTATATCATCCAGTATTTATCACATTTGCATTTTAGGCAGATATTTTCACATCTAGAATATCTTCTTAATAAATCATAATTATTAAATGTTTGATATATGCTTGAAAACTGTGTTTTGTAATTAGCTACAGTAGAAATATAATAAATCAATTTTTTTCAAGAGCTTGTAATATTCTGTGGTCATACTAAGAAATAGTTTACCAGTATTGAAAAGTGCATAATATAATCTAAGAGAATATCAGTAAATATTATACTATTATGTTTTAAATCATGTTTCAATTATGAGAAAGTAATCTTTAGATTTTTGCTTAAATGCATAAGAACTAAAGATCTTAAGTCTACCCATCCCCAGTTGGCTATAGTCTGCCTTAAATTTCCATTGCTCATTCAATCAACTTCCAGCATAAGCTACTGTATTAACATCTTCCCACTCAATTTCTTTTGTATTGAAAAGAGAAAGTTTAGGTTAGCATGAACTTTTTTCTTATAAATACCTCTGGCTTGCTGTGGCATTTATGTAGCAGCAGGAGACCACTATCCAGTGACACATTCTATCCCACTGACATTATCACTCAAAGACGGTCAATTTCATTTTCAGCGAGGTCCCAAAGAGCTACAGACTAGTGACGATCAATCACAATTACTAGCTGAGCCACATTATTCTTATAAAGAAAAAGTAAAGAAAATACGAATGTACTAATGCATGTGTAAATTTCATATTTCAGCCCTAAAAAACCGTAGACTTAAAGTGCATGATCACATTGACAATATCGTTTTGTTTAAGCCACATCTGCTTTCTTCCTCATCTCTGTAAATACCAAACAAGTTTAAAAGCTTTGTGGATGTAGAATACAGTCTTGACAGGTGTCCTCAGAAAGAGTGGAGACATTTTTGTGTGTCGTACCAGACAATACATGAGTAGAAGTGAGTGAGGAGCTTTGAATTTAGTAAAGTAAAGCTAGATACAGACTGGATTGGGGTTTATGTGCCAGTTAAAGTTGTCAGGAATGCAGATTGGAGCAAGTGTCAGTGTTCAAGGGGTAAGTGAAATTACTGCCCAAATCAAATGAATCTGAAACCCGGTAGAAGGTAAATAAATACACCAGGGCTGCAGATCTAGCTTCCTGATTCTCAAAAAGTACTTTCCATGGAAATTGTAAGGATTTCGGCAGAAGGTGTTGGTACCATTTAAAGCCTTTCTATCACCATCTCCCTATTTTAAAGAGGACATAACCCTATAGTCTGTTCAGGACTTTTGGACACATTTAGATTGCCTTTTTTTCTCCTGAGAGTTTCTGTATTGGAATTTAGGTTGCGTCTTCTGACCTGTCAGGGAACTCTTCTAGGCTGTGGATGTCATATGGTGACAGACAGAAATAATGACTTTCCTGTTAATCTTCTAAGGGATGGGGGGGAGAAAGAAAGTTTATTCAGGCTTTTAATATAGTTCCAGGAAAACCAAGGCTCAGCAAAATAACAATGGTAAACCATGTTGGAGTTCCTTAATACATGATCCAATCACATTGGTCTGAAGGCTTATGTTCAAAGCAAATAACTTTCTACCTTATCAAATATCTTTGTTATGCGGCTGATCTGAGTCAATGCTGAATATAAGCCTGGCTAATATTAAGATAGTTGGAAAGACTTTATAATGAAATTCAATTATAAAAGTATTTTCTGGAAAATTGTTATCTTTCTGTTTGTAATATAAATAAAAAACTATCAAGCTTGGTTAACTGCATAAAGAAATTGAATTGTCTTTAAAGTCATTCATTTATTATCTGCATAATTAAAGAGATAGCTCAAAATATTCAGCCATATTTTATATCCCATATTACATACAAAGGTGAAGGTGTTCTCTATGTTTATCAGAATATCTTCTCTTTTATTTCTCCCTAGAAGGCCCCCAAGAATTCACCAAGACTTTCTGGGGCTGATCGTATTTATCACTTTTTAAAAAAAGAACAATGGCATGTTTGTTTTTTGTTTGTTTGTTTGTTTTTTGTTTTGGGGGTGTTTTTTTATGTGTAACAGCAAAATTTTAAAATTCATGGGAATGTGTTAAACTTTTTGGTATTTTAGCTTCTTAACATATAAAATTGGTATATTAGACAAAACAGAATGCTGACTAAGACAGAGACTCACACAATATCTCCAGATTAAAGTCATGGTTCTGCCACTTGCAAGGCATTCCTTGTTGAGTAACATTTCTGTGTGTAAAATGGGGCTAAAAAAGGATTTTTAGTGCAAAGAGATGTTCTGGAAATAAAATGTGTTAATATATAAAAATCCTTTCAAAACAGTAATTAGTCCATGTAATTATTATATATATGCGTCATTATTATTACAGTTAATGCTAGTATGTATTCCTATACCACAATTTAATGATTATTTTTTTTACTAGGCAAAGAATTTTATTAACCTTTTCCAAACTTTCTTTCCAGGCTTCTTCAGTCTAATTTGCCGCAAAGAATGAATTAGGTATATACGAAAACTGAAAAGAGCTGCAGAGTCCGGGGTGCTTGGGCTTAAAATATTAGATATCTAGATTTTATCAGATCCATAATAAAATTTTAAAAGCAGCCATGATATAAAATAGCAGCTCCTGTAACGTCTGCAAGTGTCACCTTCTTCAGAAGTTGCCTCAATTCAGTTTGCCTCATTGTTTGAAGTCTCATCAAAATTCTCCTCCCGATCTGGAACTTCATCATCATCATCGTACTCTCCAGGAGCACGTGGTGCTCTTCCATTCACAGATTGTTTGGGCAGAGCTTCATTCAGTCTCCTTAAACTAGTCAGACTGTCTGCGCCAAGCTGGTTTAGGATACTGGGAAGCATTTCTGTCAGCTGCTTTGTCTCAGCATGGCCTGTAAGGGTGAAAGTGTTTGCTCCCAGAGACGCCTGAACTTTAGGGTTATTAAAATGGATCCCTGTTCTTTGGTTTGTAAACATGTTCACCTCTTCAATACCACAGATATTGTTTACCCCTAACTTCTTTAAGGAGAACTGCAGTTTTTTAGCGTCTGCTGTGATTGTTCTGTGAACCACCTTCTTTCTACGAGCAGTTCCTTTCCCACCAATGCACACTTGTGACTGCAGTTTGGTGAGTTTTTCCTGGTTCATCTTGTAGGAGTGGAATGGGGCCGCGCAGGGGACTAGGTTCACGCTCAGGGGGTCTCCGGCAGACCAGCTGAGATAAAGGCGTGGGGAAGCAAGATGGCAGCTCCAATCTGATGATTTTATGAATATTTTTTGCATGCTATTTTCCTTAGAAATTTGATTTTTAAAGTAGAGGCTATTAAAAGTATACTCTATAATTATCAGTCTTTATATGCTATTGACCACAAATATATGTTAATTTGAATCATTATTTCCCCATAATCTAGCACAGATGAATTTTTATGTTGAAAATTTAGTTAATTCTCTTTCCTCATCCCATTGACTTTCTATGAAAGAAAAAATTAAGTAATAACGGGTCCTTCCTAGTTTTGCTTACAAAAAGGCTTGTAAGAAATGATTCTGGAGCATATCTCTCCCAAACAAATCTGTGTTCTCCTGACTCTACTTCAGAATCAATGTTTGCTCTGTTTGTTTTTGTTGTCAATGTGACTTGAAAGGGAAAAGGAAACCCCAAGTGAAGAATTTCTTCAATTGGAGTACCCAATGGACATGCATGTGAATCACTTTCTTTATTACTAATTGATACCTTATATCCCAGTTCATTGTGAGTGGTACCATCACTGGGCTATATAAGAAAGCTCTCTGGACTTGAGTCTGAAAGAAGGCCAGGAAACAGTGTTCCTCTGTGGTCTCGACTTTAGTTTCTGCCTTCAGTTTCCTGTCTTGAGTTCTTGCTCTGTCTTTTCTCCATGATGGATTGTAACCTGTAAAGGCAGAATAAAGTCTTTTCTCTTTCAAGTTGCTTTGGGTCATGGTGTTTATCACAGTGCAGAAAGGTAAACTAATACAGACATTGGCAGAAAAGTTGGCATTGCTGTGATGGAGTTGATTGAGCGGCTTTTATAACTTGGATTATTTTGTGGGAGAAAAGTGGAAGAGTTTGGTGCTTTGGGCTGGGAAAGACATTGAGCCCTCAGAGCTTAATACGGTGCTGTTGGGGGAGCCCAGAGTATGATAAGTGAACTCAGATAGCAGACAGGTGTTTACTCTGTATGGTTGTAGTTTTTCTTTGTTCTTATATCTGTGCCTAGGTCCTTCCCTCTTGGAATAAGAAAGTACATGACCAGTTTTGGGTTTTATCTGTCTGTCTGTTTATAGGAGCCTAGGGTTAGAAAATTTGGACTTTAAAAGAAACCTTAGACTTTAAAGTGTTGAAACTTTAAACACCCTGGGAGTTTTAAAATTCAGACTGTGTTTTATGTTGTGATATCAATATTACCCTGAAATTTTACAACGTTTTACAATTAGCCTAAATATTAACAATCTAATAAAGGTGATGGCTAGGGGTGATAAGTTTGTGTGTAAAAGTTGACATGAAGTCATGTGTCCTGGTTAGTTTTATTGTCAACTGGACACAAGTGAGAAAAGAAAATCCTAATGGAAGTAGTCTCTCAAGTGAACTCTCTGTGCAGTATTTTCTTGACTGCAAATTGACACAGGAGTGTACCCTTGACACATGAACCTTAGTGTAAGAAATGTAGCTGAACATGAGCTGAGATGCAAGCCAGTAAGCATTGTTCCTCTCTGGTACCTGCTGCAGTTCTTGTCTCCAGGTTCTTGCTCTGAACTCTTGCTGTGACTTCCCTTGAAGATGGACTAGAGCCTGAAAGCCAAAAGAAATAATTTTCTTTCTCAGATGGCTTTGGATCACGGTGTTTACGTACCATAGCAGCAACAAAGCAACCTGATGTACTGCTCAAGACATATAATCAAAAGAAGTTTGATATGATAAAGCTATCTCATAAATCTCTTGGTTTAACAAAAATAAACATTGTAAAATGAATTTCTTTTCTCATTTTTACAAAACTTTTGAGAGAAGGTAGAAAAGTCATTTATTTATTATATAATAGTAATAATTCGTGTGACACCTAAAACTCATAGCTGACAGCATAACCTTTAATCAAACATGAGCTATACATCTTGTAATAATATTCATTGATTAATTTCTAATTTCATCCATCAAGTACTTTTTCCTGTCTAACAACCTATTCTAATACCTCAAGTCTTCTCTTTTCCTTACTAGTGCACTTCTTTTTGGACATCTGGTAACATTAACCACTCAACAATTGTTGACAGGGCATATGTAGCAAGTTCAACAATACAGTTAGCTTCAGAAACACAATTACAAAATACATAGGATCATTTTGAAAATACTATACACTTGCTTGGATGATGGGGGAATTAGAAAGCAATTGCCTTAAATGCTATGCTAGTGGCATGTATGATAGGTTGCCAGTTCTGCTAACAGTGATAGATGGGTTAGAAATGCTGTAAAGAGTGGTGACATCTAGAATGAAACTCACAAATATGAAAAGAGCAAGCATATTATTCTTTTCATATTTGTTCATAAGTAACAGAAATGAAGATATTCCAAAACAATGTAGAGAAAAACCAACAATTAGCATGACTGGAATGTAGACTGTAGAACTGGGAATTATGAGGATGACAAGAGCTCAGACATGAACGGGTTAAACCAAGATAGAGAGCTTGGAATATATCCCAGACTATGAGAGATTTAATGGAGTGATTGACATAATCAGATCTGAATTTTATAGTATAAGTCATATTGCAGTAGTGATGTTGAAGCATAAGGATATACATAGAGGCATCTATTGAAAAAGAATTTTATCCATTACAAATATGAGTGATTGATAGCTCCAGTTGAAGTAATACTGATGGAAGTAAATGAATGAATACAAGGAAAATATTAAGAGAGTGTATAGGACTTAAGGAGCACAAACATCAGTTGGGTTGCCAGCTCTCTGGAATTAAATCTGGATAGAAGTTGGAGTCATTACTAAGCAGAATTCTTAGGGAAAAGGGCAGGTTGAATGGCACTGATGAATATGCACATTTGTGATTGTTGTGAGGAAAGAGTATTCAAACTGTAGAAGAGAAGATGTTCAATACAATTAAATATCCAGGTAAAAAAGAAACAAGAAACTTCTGGGGCAGGAATGCAGATTTGGCATCTCTCAGTGGATGGTTGGTAATTGAAAAATGGGAGTGGTTGAGGTCAATCTTGGGAAATATAATATTTGAAGGAATGAGAAGAAAACACAACATGTAGAAGGAATAGTACCATAGTCCAAGGAGATAAACAATTGCCAAGGAAAATAGAGAGTCCTTCTTTTTCTGTTCCTATAGCACAATCCAGACAGAGAAATGGTATGACCTCAAAAGCATTGTGGTTGACTCCCTATCAATAAGCAAGTCATTCTGCTTGGACAATGTCTGTCTGATAATTTAATTAATCTCAGAGGGTATGTATTTGGAAGCACCCCAAATCCTGCAGATTGATGGTTCAGTTTCAGTACTGACCCCATTGACTTTATTTCAGACATGTTCACATGTGTGGGGGACAGATGTCCAGAACTGATAAACTGACTATAGAGTGCCTCTTACACCTCTTCTGCTTCAGTTAATGTGACTGAGTCTCAGAAAGAACTCAGAACATTTCCTGGTTTATAATGAAGGAAATTTCAAAGGATACAATTATGGAGAAGCATAGAACAAGGTATTAGAAAGAGAGGCACTGAGATTTCATGTTCTTTTCCAACACACTGCCCTTCACATAGATACTCATGGTCCATGGTTCAGCTATTTGGAATGTTCTTAAACCCATTTATTGTTTCTTTGTTTGCTTGCTTGCTTTTATGTTTTTGTTTTGTTTAAATAAATACTTTATTACATAGGCATACTTGTTAATGGATTGGCTGTGTCAGTTAAGAAATTTCTTGACCTTGCTATGTAACATTCATTTCTGGGTATGCACCCTCTTAAAGGGGAAAGTCTTTGAACTCACTATTATACAGGACATGTCAAAGCACTTTTATGGCAAGTTTTTTTCTCAGCAAAGATTATATTAGTGAAATGTGAAAACAACATAAACAAAGAGTCTATTTGGTAAGGATGTAAAAACAATATACTAAGAACTTTAGTAACACAGAAAAGAAAGAACATGAAAAAACGTACCAGGCTGAATGAAACAGTTAAAATAAAGACAAACAGTAGTTATTTAAGGTATACATGATAAACAAGAAATAAATATATGTTTTTTTCATGAAACAAGAAGATGAAGAAATATTAATTATAATGAGTTCTGTAAAGAAGAAAGACAGAAGTAGGAAGGAAAAGCACAGCATTTCCTATGTAAACAATAGTGTCAAGAGTGATGATTCTGTGACAAACACACATACAGAGAATGATTTAGAGTTTATTTTCTATCTTATTTATCTTTAGTTACATGGGATAAAAGTCTGTGCTATGGGCTCTATAGCAGAAGTTGACCAACATTCTTTCTAAAATAGTCAACAAATCATAGGATTTAAATTTCTCGGATGGCGAGTATAATCAATAGAGTACAACTGAAGGATGGAGAATTTACAGATTAGGTCACTGTCTAGAGAGTGATTAAAGCATTGCACAGTGAAATCCAGGCTCTTGGGAAAAGAAATGAAGCAGTTCAGACTAATTTCTTAAAGTATACTAGGGACAAAATTAATTAAAGAAATTAAAGAGTGCAAACCTGCAGTCAGAGAATGCTTACATTTATTTTTTTTTTATTTTCTTAAACTTAAAATTGAATAAGTCCATGGGATGTTGTCATTATTAAAAAAAAGATTAATCCATAGTGTGAAGTAGCACTTCAGTCTGCAAAACTTTCAGCATAGTGCTAGAACATAGTTGTGTGTAAACTTTGTAAAAGATCACTACTTAACATGATTTCAAACTGACAGATGATTTCAAATTGACAGTTTGAGACCAAGTAAATTCTTACAGCGCTCTCATTTATCTCTTCTAAGGATTTCCATGTTTTTGATTTTAACAGCATTTTAAAGAAATAAAAGAAGGAAATAAATAGCAAGTTCTGATTTTATTCACCAGGAAACTTTTGAGGGTATAAGTTTTTATAGTTCTATCCAATGAAAATATGCCAATGAATGAGTTTCTGTCAATATCCAGATAACCAAGTTGTCAGAGTTCTAGCTTTATTTGAAACATACTAGGTAGGAAGGGAATATATCTATATATCTTGTGAAGTTAGGACAAAGGAAATATTAATAAAATAAATAAGAGCTGAAATATAATGAGGAAACAGAAGATTGAATATAAATATATTTTCATGTATATGTCATATGATAATACACACAGATGTAGACATTAGAATAATTTTAGAAAATTTGATTCATACTATTTATCTTATTTTGAAACTTATTTTTGATTGAAGCTATATTCTGATGTATAACTATTATATAAAATTATTGTTCCATTATGTCCCTTTATCTATACTTTTTATTCATACTTACACATATCATATGCTTTGTTCATATTTATCTCCACAATCCCCATTCATCTTTCCTCTCCCTTTCCATTAATCCTCTTACTCATCCCACATAATTTCCTTTCTGTTTTCATGCCTTGATTTTGCAAATATTGGTTCCATGTGTGAGAGAAAATATAAGGTATTTGTCTTTCTAATTTTTGACAGTTTTACTTTTCAGATTTATTTCCAGCTATAGAAAGGAACAATTTTGTCAACTATTTATCTGACAGGGGATTAATATCCATATTGTACAAAGATCTTAAAGAATTTTATTTCAAAATATACTCAAAATAATCTAGCCAATAAGTAGACAAGTTAATTGAACCAATATTTTTCATAAAACAAAACAAGAACAACAAAATCAAATGTCCAGTAACTATTTAAAAAATGTTCAACATTCAATTATATTTATAATTAGCCCCAGTCAGCATAGCTGTTATCAAGAAAACAAACAGCAGCAAATGCTGGCAAGGATGCTGTGTAAGAGGGCAGAAGAATAGGGAAGAACCCAAATAAAATGTAGTGATAATGTAAATTTATGCAGATGCTATGGAAATCATAATGGAGTTTCTTAAATATACACACATACACACAAATAGAAATCTAAACATGGAACTATTATATAATCCAGCTACAGCACTCGTAGGTCACTGTCTGAACGTATTTAATTCAGCACACAGCAGAGGCACCCTTTACACACTTTATTGTCGTTCTACTCACACTAGCCGGTTAATGGACCCAGTTCATCAATAATAGAGAGATGAGGAGAACATGTTGTATATACATAGTAGAGTTTTATCCTTCACAAATCACATACTACTGCTTGTTAAGCCAAAGTAAATATATCAGTCATGTAATTGTACAATAACAACACAAATTTTACTTCTAATAAACTATTTTTATTTACATTACCCAATTTTGTATTCATGAAGAATATGGGAATTTATGTTAGTTACAGATAATAATTGCCTGGAATTCAGAGGAAATAAATGATAAAATGATATATATTAATGAAGTTGATATATATGCCTAATACATACATATGTATGTTTAGAACGTAGTATACTTTTTCTATCTTGCTATACACAGTGATGAATGGAGATGGGACAATTACTTAAATATTGAGGATCGACAATTTAGCTCAAAAGTGGAGTGTCACCTTTCCTTCTAGGCCTCAAATCTTAGAGGTTCCCAAGTACCTCCTGACACTGCTACAGGGAGGACCAAAATTCTAACCTGTAAACACTTACAGCATCCAACCCATAAATGACTCATAGCTCTTGACCTTCAGAGGTCACCCACCTTTAGAGGATGATTCAGTTGAGCTTGCCTGTTCTAAAATTTTGTAGAACTGATGGGTAGAAAACAAAACAAAACAGAACAAAACAAAACAAAGGCAAAACAACAACAAACAAAACAAAATAAAAAAAGCTTTTCTAAATTTAAGCATCATAGAATTTGTACATAATTTTCATTTGTATGTGGAACTATTACCTATTTATTTGTCCATCACCTTATATGTTGGAGAATTCAGGGAAATCAGCTACTGTATTTTGGATAGGAATCAATGTTGATAGTTTAAATAGAGTCCATAGCAATGCCATTTTTCATTGCTTCTAAAGGGAAGAATGAACACAGCTCCCTGCGACACTACCTTCCAGTCTGCCTTCTTCTGCAGAGTGAACGCTTATCATTACTAACTGATTTCAAACTGTGGTTTCAGGTGCTAGTGCTCAGAGCTAATTTGTTTTCACAAGAAAATAATATTCTAATCATTGTTATGGAGTTTTATGTTTGCTGTAATTGCATTCTTTCCTTGATCAGAGAGAAAGATTAATTCCAAACTTGTTTTAACTGCATTTCATTAAACCATAACGGAATTTCATTGGGTTAAATTTGGTAATTTTCCAATCTAAGTGTGTTTTAGTCTGATGCCAAGACTAATTCAATTGTTTCTCCTCCAGATTCATAGGTTTCATAAAATGTTCATTTTATGTTAGCTTAGGGCTTTTCTGTCTACTGAGGGATATAGCATTTGTCACAAGGGTGCACAAATTTGTTATAAGAAAAAACCAAAATGATTTGAAAATTTTACAATTGAAACGACTATATTTAGAACACTTAATAATGGCACTTAGGAGACAAGAGTGTTTGTACATTCTTATGCTAATTAGCCAATTTGCTGTTGCTTTCTCTTAATTGCGGAAGGTGGTTTTAGTGCAGAGCTCGTACACGATTTATAGGACATTAAGACTTTCACTTTTATGGGCGCTTTCCACAGAAGTAGGACATTTTCTTTTGCTCAAATGCTGTCACAGCACAGAAGGCACAACTGACCACATTTTTTATGTATTGGCGAGCAGTTTTGCACAACAGACAGAGCACAGAGGAGGCAGGATCCTTTCCAATGTGTCCTCGCTGCTGGCAAGGAAGTTTAACTATATTATCACCACCATTCTGCTCTCAGTATCGAAAAAGCCCTGAATTTTAATAAGTGCCCTACTCAGTGAATTATAGCCCTGCCATGTAGCAATTGTGATTAGCTGGCTTGGGCTACCCTGTCCCTTTGGTGTTCTAATAACACTATTCCGTGTCAGCCTCTGGGCAGCTTGGATGCTGTACAAAGAGGTAACCGGTAATGATGAAGTGCTGTATTTTATTTATAGGCTCAATCTGCTGAAGGAGCTTGTTTTGTGTTGGTACTAAAGGGAAAGTTCAGGTAACTCTAAATGATTTCCATTTCTAATTTTAAAGATGACTTTAGTTCTCAGAAGAAAGTGATTGTGCCAGAACTTGGCACTAGACAGCTGTAGATTTATGTGAGAAGCTGAAATGCTGCTGCTGCTGCTGCTGCTGCTGCTGCTGCTGCTACTACTACTACTAATTAATAATAAACCCTCTGTGTTCCTAAATGTTTTAAGATGACCCAGTATAGGGGAATGCCAAGGAGGAAAGACGAGAGTGGGTGGGTGGGTGGGTGGGTGAGGGAATACCCTCAAAGAGGTAGGGGGAGGGGCAGGGGCAGGGGGTTTCCAAAGGGGAGACCTTTGAAATGTAAATAAAGTATCAAAAAATAAAAATAAAATAAAATTAAAAAAAAAAAAAAAAAAGACTACCAGAGAACACCTTTGGCCTAATTAGTATATAATTTCATAAATGATTTCAACTTCAACTAAAACAACTGTTTATTATTCGAAAAGAAATACTTTACTAGGCTTGTGTTAGTAGTAACATATCTGGTGACCCTTCCTGCCCCTGGGGGATGGCTGCCCATATCGGTCCAGGAGGGCAAGGGGAGCAAAGACAAAGAACAGGATGGTCCAGGTGGTTGGGAGGCCCTGTGAGTACATGTGAAAATAATGACACCAGGACCAGCTCTGGGGAGGCAGACCAGCTTTACTTGGCATGATTCAAGGCGTATATATTGAGTTCAGAATATCCAGGATGGACAAAGGTTTATAATACCAAATCACTCATTAGAATAGAGAGGCATTCCAGAAATCTCACGTGATAACTGGGAAGGTTCTTTTCTGGAGGAAGAAAGTTAAACCTGTAATGTTAACCAAGGCTACGTGACATTCTGCAGGTAGAGGTGTGTGAGGTGGAGTAGAGTGGGGAGTGAGCTCCCCAGACAAGATCAGAGAAGGAGAATCCCTGCTAATAAAGAGAATCCTCCATTTTGTGCCAAGTTCAGAAGGCTATCTGGAAAATGGTAGACTTTGATTTTTTGCAGGGTTTCTCCATAATATCTACTTTGATTTTTTCTAAATAAAAATTTGAAGAACTGCAGAACATAGTGTTTAGTTCATTTTCTTTATTTCCATCTACCATTAAGTGCATATACTTATTGTGATATTTCTTAACTAATCAATGTTAATTGGGTGCCAGATGCCATTTATATATTGGTACAATCTTTACTGTTTATTAGGATTTTGGATGCTGGATGATAGGAATATGGGATGAATACAAAGGATTTCATGTTTGAAACTTGTGGCTGATCCCCCTCATTGTGTGTGACTCGTTACACAACAGTGTGGCGAGTTCTAAAATAGTGACAAAGATATTTTGCCACAGATATATAGGCAGATGGAGGAATGGAAGTCATCCAGGGAGGGAGAGGTGCTTTGTGAGGGATAGCCCTGAGTCAAGACTGAAGGGACATGGAGGGAGATGCAGATCTACCTTCATCTAGAGTTCTGTGCTGAACCAAAAGGATGCATTGCTTACAATGAGGCAGTTGCTATGTTAGACACTACAGGTGCAAGTGATAAAATGATGTGTGATGACCAGTAATTTTTCATCAGTCTCCCAATTCAAGAGAAATTAAATGATTTAGTGAGTTGACTCTATTCATATTCAAGATAATTATGATGCTCCCTACTTGCATAATACACTGTGCCTATGTTGCCATCTGGAAATAAAGTTTTATCTCTTTTCTCATGTCTTCTGGGCATTCTTTACTCCAGGATAAATGTTATTTTCCATGTTGCTTTCCATCTGAGAATATCAAGGAAGAAAAGTACGAATTTGTTACTAGAATTTGCTAATTTTGATAGTCAAATTAATTATATTAAGAAATGGAGACGTGATTCTTAGGCACACTTTTGAGTGTTTTGTGAGTTGCTTGCAGAAAGAACTAACCGAGGTGGAAAAGTTTGACTTGAATGTTAATGGCACCATCCCTGGAATCCACAGAATCCACAGGATTCTGGACTGAATAAAAGAGGAAAATGGAAAAGGCAGATGAATTCCAGCATCCCTTTCTTATGTCTCACTGATCGCTTGAGATATGAGAAAACTGACTGCCTGGCATACAGAAACAGACCCTCTTACCTGTCTTACTTGACATGATGAAATGTAATGCCCTCAACCTAAGGGTTAAAACATACCCCTTGTCTATTACATTGTTTCTCGATAGATATTTGATCACACCAACAATGAGACCAGTAACAAATACAGTAGACAAATAAGCATCCATCGCCATAGTAACTATATAGTTAATGGTTGATGTTTACTTCTGGCACGAAGGGATATAAGTGTACTCAGCTGCAGTGCACCCTTTCAGGATCAGTTCTGTGAAATTACTCTAAATATTGTTTTTCTTATTTTTTTTCATTTTGAGGTTTCACATTAGACTAATATACCTAGGGTCAGACCCTGGAAAGGCAAGATAACTAGGGTTTAAAGGATAATGTAATTTTCCAACCACATGTCTAAGAGAATCTTGGCATAATTTTATTTGATCCAAAAGTAATTATCTGTCATATTTTTTTCTTTGTTTGTAATCAGAGCTCCTTCGGGCATTTGAGCAGAGACTTACTGAGGGGCCACTTCTAAGGTCAGCCAAAGGAGCTAGAAAGGCTACAAAAAAGCTCAAGCCTAAAATGAAATAACTTATTTTAAATTATAGAACTGATGCAAATTTATGATGCATTTTTACTAGAATATACCCTTAATGTATATCATTACATACTTAATCAAGCATAAAGATATTATATTAGATATTTATTTTTAAATTTTTACTTTGTTATCTATAGTTGGGTAAAAAGTGGCTATAAATGTAATTTTGTGAGTTAACAATGTCAGCATCAGGAGAATCAGAATTTAATGACACTTGGAAAGTTAAATCTGGAAAAAGCAATTAAGACAGAATTGCCAGACATACACTAACTGGAACATGCAACATGCACTCACTTGTACATAGACACACATTTCAAAGGATAGATACTTGATTTTGATTAAGTACAATTATTAAGATTTAGTAATAAAATAGATTATAAATGAAAACTATAAAGAAAATAAAATGTTACAATCAGGAAAAGAACTCCAAATTTGGAGTTCTCCTCCCATCATCCTATTGTTGTTATTATTATTGTTGTTGTTGTTATTCCTATTTTTCTGTGTGTTTCATTCAGTGGGATGAAATCTACCCCATTTAAAGGAAAGAATGAGAAGCAATAAATAATACATTAATATGAAATGCCAAGTGAGACACTTGTGTGAACATAATATGCATGGATTGTACAGGACATTCTAATCTCAGTGTTTGCTCCAAATGCACTTGGCAGTCTAATTCATTTTATAAAATTTCTAAGTTTCTTTCAAAAATGCGTTTATGGCTGTCATACTATGGTACCAACCCTGATTTACCAACTTAACTCCAGACACCACAGTGCAAAATGAATAGACCTTTCAAAGAGATCACAAGTGAATAGAGATTACAAAAATTGATTGATAGACAACATAGTCTGCTGGCGATTACTACTGAAACCCATCTGTTTGGATGGCACCATGCCTGCCAGTGAGGTCAATGTGTATACAGAGGGTTTGACTTTGGACAATAAACTAAATTTTGATCTTTTCTGTCCAATGTCTGAAACATGCCAAAGGCCTCTTCATAAAAATGAATAAAATTATTTTGTTAATGATAACCACATTTAAACTTTCTATTTAAGTTAGTATTTATTTTGTTTGACAATCAGTATGACAATTTAGTAATGGGTAGAATATGTACACATTAGTATGAACAATAGTAGGAAAATTCCATTGAATCCTTTATAAACAAAGGAACAAGAAAAGCAGAAGAGTGATGATACTTCTTCAGGAGGGTTATACTCACGTACACCTTGCTGAAGGAATGCAAGCTTCGAGTGATTACCACTTCCTGGGAAAGCTAGATGGGATTCACAGAGGCAGACATTAAAGCACTGCTGAAATGGGAGGAGGAGCTAGGAACGTTTCAAGGCTGGAGAAAGCACTTCAGTTAAAAGCTACCCATGCAGATCAAGATTCATAATTCAAAACAAATATTCAGGTGTGGTCAGGGTTTAAATGGTTAGCACATTTAAGGTTCAGAGGCTGGGCATCAGGGAGGAGGTAGTTGATGCAAACAAAAGGGGTGAACTCAATGCATGTTTAGAGGGCCATAAAGCATTGCAGAAGCACAGGCACAGTTTTCCAGGAACTAAAACAAAAATGATTATCAAACTACTTTGGAAAAAAAAATATGGTCTCAGTAGAGAAGACAGACCTAGCAAAGGAGGAAGTGCTGCGATAATTGCTAAGTAGAAGCCACATTCAACAGTAATCTTGGGACTCCACCACAAGCAAACAAGATATCCAAGAAACCTGCTTGCAGGAGTAGTGAGTACATATGCAAGTACAGTTTTAAGACACTCTGAGTCCTAACTTGCAAAGAATTCTCACTTGCCCTTTTCTGTATAGTTCACTCTGTAACTCTCCAGAACAACAACAACAATATAACTTAGCTATGAGACCAATGAGGGCCTTCAACATGTGACATGAACATCAGTTGGTGGCTGTCCATAAGATAGAGAGGGAAAGAAGACCCACTGAGGTGAATAGGATATGGTAACTCAAGTACAACACAACAAAGAACAAACAATTGCTGGAACTTGTCTAAGAAACAATGAAATGTTGCTTGTGACATTTACATTGACTCATAGCAGAAAGCATCATTTGGAGATCTTTAGATTGTATTCTTTTTAGAAAACACTTGTCTTGTATGATTATATAAACTCTTAGATTATATTTCTGGTTACAGGTTGACATTTCTTGTGACCAATTTTATTGTTCATGAAATAGAAAATGCTTAACAATGATTCATATTGGGGCTGAATTGTTGAAGCAGTTGAGAGCACTGGCTGCTCTTCTACACCATCTAGGTTTGAGTACCAGCATTCAAACCACAGATTACAACCATTGGTAACTCTCGATCCAGATGACCTGAAGTCCAATTCCAGCATCTACAGGCATTGAATGTTGGGTCCCTGCAAGTGTTAGGATCAGCAGTGAAACAGTCTGGGTGAGGTAAGAATGAAATCCCAGTTCAGCTCTACTTAATTAGCTTGTACTGGACCAAAACTTGTGGAGTCTGGACACTGAGAGGTTTATTTTTTATACATTTAAACATGGTAAAATTGGATGAGGGTGTTTCTATGAGATGGTTATCACCACGCTTTAGGAATGTAAGGTAGGAACTTCTTTGGAAAGTATATATCTTTGTTAAAGCACCTGTGACCTTTTCCATGAGTTCAATTAACTGGGAAACAGTGCTCAGGATAAGGGCCAAGGAAGAAAGCATATTAACAAAGCTCTCTTGCAAAGTACGTGGGACCTCTTTCAGGAGATGGCTTTTATTGACTAAGAATGGGTAAGATTCTGGAGAATTCAGTGAGGACTGGCTTTACAGACTGGCAAAGATTAATAGGTATTGGAACAACCATTCCCAGTCTTTTAAATGGTAAAGAAGCATTTCACTGAAGCACAAAGTCTACATGTTTAATGGTTCTGGTTTCTTTAGTTGCAACTATAAGCACATGGAGCCTATGTGTCTTTTGCAAGATCACACACAGGGCACACAAACATTCAGACAGAACACCCATATACTTAAACAAAAATAAATAAATCTATAAAAACAATCCATCAGCCATTAATTGCCATAGACTATTACAGCAGCTTAGTTGGCTTTTATTAACTCTTATTATAATACAAGTTTTAATAAGGACATTCAGAGTTGGAAAGAAGTACTTAAAAAGAAAGTTAGTGGCTCTTTCTGTTGAACATGCTGATTTAAATTTATAGGTCTGTGTATTTCTAGTGAGACTTAACCCATTTTCTGCCTCTATAGCCCTTGACAACAGAGATTGTAAGATGACCAGTGAAACAGAAGGGGGTTGTTTCAGACACTCCCTATAAGTGCTTACATATTTTAAACATCTAAATACATATTTAATCTGTGAGTGACTATATACCATGAGAGAAAGAGAGAGAGAGAGAGAGAGAGAGAGAGAGAGAGAGAGAGAGAGAGAGAGAGAGAGAGAGGAGTCCCAGTTGGAGGTCTCCATCAGGTTCTAACAGTCAGAATTCAGAGAAAGGGTTGTGAGAATTGTGGGTGTCAGAGGGGTTAAGGACACCAGGGAACCACAGACCACCTGAATCATCTAAGCAGGGTTCTTGGTGGCTCACAGAGACTGAAGAAACAATCGGGGAGTCCTGCATGGATCTATGCTAGGTCCTCTGCATGTATGTTAAGGTTGTTTGCTTAGTGTTTTGGAGGGGGAGTCTCTTAAGAATGGGAGTGGGGAGTTTCTGACTTTTTACCTTCATTTAGTACTCTTTTCCATGTACTGTGTTGCCTTGTTCGGCTTTGATGTAAGGGTTTCTGCTTGTTCTTATTTTTTCTTGTGCTGTGTTCAGTTGGTGTCCCAGGGAGGCCTGCTGGTTTTTTGGGGCGGGGTGTGTGTGGCAGTGAGGGAATGGGGAAGAGTGGATCTTGGAAAGGGGGTGTATGAGCGAAGAATAAATTTTTAAAATTTTACAAACAAAAATGTTGCTGTTAATGTGTAAAGAAAGCAAATTGTGTAAGAAGCATCATGTTCTCTCATGGTAGTGCCTTTGATCAGAATCACTTCAGACTTGCATGGCTCCTCAATTAAACAGCCATCCTCCTTCATTTCACCCCAACACTCCATGCTCCCCTCCAGGCACCCAGCACCAAGAAATCGCCACATTTGTTTGCTTGAATACTCATTGTTTGTCCTGGATTTCGTCTTGAAAGGACCTTGTTCACAATTGTTCTCAGTAGGCAACCTTCTACCTGAGACTGTTAACAAGAAAATAAACCTGAAATGGAGAAAGGGATAGAAGTATAATTCAGACACAAGAAGAGAGGCAGTGTCTTGATGGAGCTGCTTTCTCTAGTGGTGGTTTAAGTCTGGGAAACATTTAAAGAGAAACTTTTCATTTGTTTTCTGTTCATTTGTCTTTCAAATGTCTAGAGAGAGGAGAAAGAACTCTACCAGTTGCCTAAAGAGAAAGAAAGTATGGATTTTCCTTGTTAACATTAAATTAAAACGTGACAAAGACCTGCAGGAAATGCTGTATCAGAACAGAGATAGTGCTGAAGTATTTTGTAAGTGAAATCACTCTGTCACTTGGAGAACTCTGACAGATGGTGGCATAAATCATCCTTATAGCAGTCTTAGCTGAGAAATTTAATACAAACCTTTGTTGGAAATCAGTAAAATTTCAGACGCGAGGCCATAGTCTCTGGGGAACAATTAAGAGCTGCAGTGAAACCGACTGAGACCACAGAAACTCTAGCATAGACAACCCATAATATTCACTCCTAAGGCCTATTAGGAGGGAAATATCACTAACAATATACTCAATCACAAAGGTTTTTTTTTTTTTTTCCTTAGACCATCTGAGAGCAGGAACTGTTACATATTTTAAGGTTGATCAAACTTTTGGCTTCTGGCCAATGTGCAACCCCTCCCCCGTTGTGCCTTTGGAAGGACTTTACATGTTGACGTGACACTAGCCAGCCTGCTCTCTCCTCACCATCTCACTTTTCATTTCTTCCATGTAGCAGATTTCTTCACTCTTTCAATGTTGTATCTGTGTCATATCCTTGTGTCTCATCGTGGTGATGTTTGTTTTAACTCGTCTCCCTGTGGGTCTGGAATACTTTTCAGGAGCTTTATTTCTGAGCAGTTTCCTTCCGATAATTTCACTGTTACCCACTCAACACTAATCACAATCACTTACACAATCTTCCAGGTCTTTAACCAGTCATTTTTAACCTTGATTTTCTGTGTATGGCTATTTTGCCCACATGCATCTTCCTGTAATGGATGCAGGCAGTGACCATGACAGCCAGAAGAGGGCAGAAGATTCCCTGGGACAGGCAATTGTCAACAACCACCATTTGGAGTGTCTGGTATTGAACCTGTGTCCTCTGCAAGAACAGCCAGTGCTCTTGACCTTCAACTGTTTCTCCAGATCCCTTTCAAATCTTTATTTGGTATTGATACTCTCTACTGTCAATGATCTCTCTCTCTCTCTCTCTCTCTCTCTCTCTCTCTCTTTCTCTGTGTGTGTGTGTGTGTGTGTGTGTGTGTGCCTGTTAATGTATGTGTGCCGATGTGTGCTTGTGTGTGTCTATGTGTGCATATGGCCCTTTGAGTGTGTGTGTCTGTCTGTGTGTGTATCTGTGTGTGTGTTTGTCTGCATGTCTACGAGCATGTGTGTCTCTCTCTGTATATGTGTGTGTTTGTCTGTGTGTCTATGAGCATGTGTGTGTCTGTGTGCATGTGTGTTCAGGTGTAAGGAAGTTAAAGGACATCCTCAAGTGCTTCCTATTTATCTTTTCAGATAGACAGAAAGACAAGGTTTTTAACTGTCTTGGAACTTTGCCAATAAGACTAGGCTGGCTGTCCAACAATCCCCAGGTATCTGCATATTTCTCCATACCAGATAGGATTACAAATTTCACCTCCATGTCTAGTTTTGTCAAGGGTGTTCTCAGTATTAAACTCATGTTCTCATGCTTGTGATGCAGGACCCCTACTGACAGAGCTATTTTCACTGCACAATTGAATCATGTATATTTTTCTTTTTCCTTTAATACTCAACTGTGGAAATCGTACAGCTATTGGTGACTGTGGATATTTTTTGATGGCATGCTTTCATAACATGGAGTCTGCTCATTAAATATTAGATTTGATATTTCTTTTCATAGCAACATAGGGGTCCTCCATATTCAATGTGATAGCAGGAGCAAACTTTCTGATCTTCGGTTTTCAACACACATAATTTTGAAATCATCAGTTAAAGACACTGAATCCTGTTCTTTTTAAAACTGTCATCTTTCAAAACCACATGAAAGAGATTACATGGCTAAAACATGCTTTGAATAATTGTGGAAAACACATTTGTGACCTACCTCAAGTTATCAACATCATAACAAATTTAACCAAGGAGACTTTCTAAATTAGTTGTACAATGTATGTTTTTCATCTAAAGCAAGTGCAGTTGGCTGAACTTTCATAAAATCAGAGATTTTGGAAGTTGAGAGAGTTCTGCTCCTAATTTCTTAGGTGAAGAAAAATGAGACCCAACAAGACTGTGTCTCAACAAAGGCAGACAATTTTTCCTCTCAAACCTAAATTTATATTACTAGAAATTTGGGTACTCAGTACAGCTTTTCTGTGACTGGTATTATCCTAAAACAGTGAATATAAACCAATAATAGCCAACTCTGCATGGTGGTGTGATTGTCTTAGTCAAATGCTTGTCCATGTGCCACAGAAGCGAGTGGGAACTAGAAACATGTGCTGGGATTTCCTTCATGATCTTTCTTCCTTGGTGTTAGCAGTGTTTGTAAGTCCTTCTACATTATCTGTTGATTCCCAGACAGACATGACATTCACATACTAAGACAATGATGTAAGAAGTGGAGGCAGGAGGATTAGTCAGCTCTCCATTTCCTGCTCTGGAAGTTGTGGGCTGTATGGTTGTAAACATGCTGATTGAGGAAAGGCAGTTGTTCCTTCTACTGCTGCTATGAAAAAATATTTCTGTATTTAGATCTTTTGTTAGGCATATCTGTGTTCTTCCTTATTTTTTCCCACAAAGTCTTGTTTCCTTTTAAGGAACAACCATACACTAGGCAATTGAAAACCAAAAACAATTTGAAATATACATTGTGTATTGTCAAGGAGCTTGTAGTTAGAGAGCTGGGGGTCAGATGGGAAGGATTAACTGCATGAGCTATTCTGGGATTGAATGCTGGGAAGCCTATGATGCAACAGGGATGGGCAGAGAGCCAACTAATCCACAAAGGCAGCAAGACTTTCCTGGAGCAAGGCTTCTGGTCTGTCTCTCAGGATTCCTCAGAATTATCTTTCTAAAGTTAAGCAAAACTCTGATACCAGAGAGGTCATCAGAGACCCATGAACCTTTGTAAACCTTAGATTATATTAGCTTTATGTAGCAGATACTTTATAACCACATTGATTTTGTAACTGAATTTATCTTATGATAATCAACAAGTTATCACATGAACTGATTAGACTGAGCTTCCCTGGAATATAGACTTCCCATCCCCGGTGTTTACTTCTTATTTATTGGTATTTTGTTGTTTGAAATGGACCAGGCTTTCACTATGTAGCCAGGGCTGGCCACAAAATCCATATGCTCCTGCCTTGGGTTTGGGAGAGCTAGAATTTTAGGTACACATACCTCTGCTCTTCCATTTCTGAGTTATACCATGTTTAATCCAGTATGAAGAAGTTTCTCCATGTGTGACTGTATCATGAAAGGTTGCAACAGCAGGGGACGGAGGCAAAGATTTTTCTGAGAAACATTTACAGAATACTCTAGAAGATATTTTAATCATCTTCCCGCATAGATCACAACACAGACATCTATACCTCAAAGAAATATTTTTTTCATTTCATTTCATTTCATCTTATATATAGGAAATGCAATATGAAGGCATTGCATTATGGTGCCCAGTAATAACTAAGGGGTAATATTTTTGAAAATTGGTGAACTGTGGCCAACACACTTTCAGAGAGACTACTTTAACTCACTCAACAAACACATGGCATATTTACTTGGAGGATTCTAGAAAAATGCTTTGCCCTTGATTAGTGTCAAGTGTCAATTTTGGAGATGTTCAAATATAAAGATCAGCTAGCCAAATTCTACTTCTGGATAATCCCATCAGTTCAGTGACTGAAGTATACTGACATAAAACTATTTGCAAATTGTGATTGGTGCCGTATAGGAAAGATAATTGAATATTCAGATATAATAACTGAGTATATTCAGTTATTATTCAGTTATTATTTCATAGTATATCCAGAAAGATAACTGAGTATATTAAGCAATGTCTTTAAGATACTTATAATTTCATGAAGATGCTATGAGAGATATTAATGAACAACAGTGTTGCACAGCTAGATTACAATATAGAAAACTTTAGAAGAAGAAAATTAGCCATTGGGAGGTGTGAGAAAGCTCTGAATAAAAAGATGCTAGTCAAGAGATTGAATTTTGAAGAATAGAGTAAGCTTTTAAGAGAACTGGGAAAGAAAATGTAGCATGCTGGAAAGATAGGTCTACTGTGCCAGCTATGTGAGTTCTACATGCTTGCTGTGAATAGTTCAGGAGCTTTATAAGGAAGAATGAGGAGGATACTCAGAAGGATACTGACTTAACCAGCAAAGGGAATATTGGAAATCTTTGTTGTACAAAGAAGCCAAGGCTATGCATGTCTGTTTCTAGCCCAGTGCTCTCTCTGTTGTAATTCTGTGCACAGGCAGTGACACAGTCACGGAGATAGTACTGCTATGCAAGCTGAGCTGTCTTATTTTCCAGGGCAACTGTAGCTTCAAACATAATGCAAGCAAACAGCATAGACGTGGTTTAAATAACTTCTTTTGTTAAAAATTTATTTCTTTTGTGAGCATGTGTGTCTACCTGGATACATGTATGTGATCCAAATATGTGCAGTGCTTGTGGAAGCCGGAAGTGGACCTTGGATTCTGTAGAACTAGAATTATATGCTGGTGTGGCTTCTAGGAACCAAACCTGGGTCATTTGCAAAAGAAGCAAGTACTCATAACAGCTGAGTCTTCCCTCTAGCTCACAAACAACATCTAAGTTCTTCTCCTTCTCCTCCTTCTCCTCCTTCTCCTTCTTCTCCTTCCTCCTCCTCCTCATCTCCTCTTCCTTCTCCTTCCCACTCTCCTTCTTCTGCTCTCCATTTTCTTCTCTTTGTCCTCCTCCCTTTTCTTCCCCCTCTGTAGCTGTCCAGCAGCTATGGAGAACTGGGTCTACCTGAAAGGGAGGCTGGAAATGAAAAGGGATGAGGTGCGACAGAAGGATGAAGCCAAGGCAAAGGTTCTGATCAAGGCTCAAAGTTTAATATTCAGCACTTCAGTTATATAGGGAGACCCCAGGGACCCCATCCTTTGTTTCAGCTGGATTATGTTGCAAAGCAAGCTCAGCAGGCAGTCCGTTCTTCTAAGTTCCTGTAAGAAGCTGCAGATGCAGCAAGAGTGATGACTCCACCTGGATGTTAAGGTCCAACTGTGGCAAACACTTAAGGTCTATATAGCCTGCTCCAGATTAGAGGAAGGGCACACTCCTTCTCCTTATCTTCTTTCTCCTCTTCCTCCTCCTTCTCCTTCCTCTTTTCCCTCACTGGTCACTGTAATTATTCTTTTTCCTAGGAAGAGTCTATTTCAGGTCATCACAAACAGACCCAGATTGCACAGTAGAAGCTTCGTTGGCAATGATACTTTCTGTGTTTGTTTTCTTCTTCACACAGAGAAGTTAACGCTATCGACCTTTTAGAATACTAGTACACCAGGAGAATATTTATTCAATTAGAGCACATAGTGCTATGCATGGTTAAAAAATGTGAAATGAATGTTAGATGTTTTTGTTTTTCTATTTTTTGGTATCTTTAGAGATGAGAGGGAAGGAATATCACCAGAGCAGGTTGCAAGTTTTCACCAGATAAAGACAAATATATAAGTAAAGAAAATCCAAAGACATGACAGAATAGACAATTTATTCATTAGGAAGAGAACATTGTTTCAAATTGGTAAATAGGAGAGGGTATTCAAGAAAACATCAAGATGAATCCCTTGGGATTAAGGAGTTCATTAGAAGAATTAACACTACGAACAGATAGACAGAAAGGCAATAGTATGGCAGAGAGCTTCAAGGGGAGTCTCGGCCTTAGTACTAGAGACAGACAGCATGACAGAGGCTTTGAAGAGAAGTGTCAGTGTCCATGTAGCAGAAGTGGGGATCTGCTTATAGTTTTCTAAGGGTGGGTGGGGGTTCAGAGCAACAACCAGCAGACAGCATCTTATTTCCAAGCAGGAATCACTGAACGGGCTGGAGAGTAGCATGTATTGTATCAATACCCTTTCTGATGTTAAGTCACTTTCAACATGATAAATTCTTGTATTGATGTATTTGTTAGCTGTCAGTGTCTATGAGAAGTGGCCTATGCAAAGGCTAGATTCTGCTATTATATCTTTCAACAAATTGCTCAGATATTTTTAGTGATAATGTTTAAACCTAATGAATTGTCATGATAAGATTGGTTTATTTATATTTGTTTATAGCTATTAAACAAACACATGAATGTTGTACCCATTAATGGCATCAAATATAATGTTCAATGCATCTGCACATGGTGGATTAATTACATTCAGGATAGGTGTATCTCTTCAAACACTTATTAGTGGCAAATCTCTAAACAGTTTTGATTTATGGATTTTCTTCTCTTATATTCCAGGTAAACATTACAAAAAAAAATCAAGTAGGTCTGAGTGAGTTATAATTTACAGCATTTGCAGAAATTTTAGGAAAGTCCAAGGATCAAGGATCTACTCATAATAGAAATTGGAGTAGGGTGGGTGTACCATTTCGTAGGATGGGTGTACCATGGAGTTGGATGGGTGCACCATGGAACATAGTGTGTATACTATGGAGTAGGGTGGGTGGACCATGGAACAAGGTGTATGTACCATCAAGTAGGGTGGGTGTACCATTGAATAGGGTGGGTGTATCATAGAGTAGAGTGGATGTACCATGGAGGAGGGTGTGTGTACCATGGAGTAAGGTGTGTGTACCATGGAGTAAGGTGGGTGTACCATGGAGTAGGGTGTGTGTACCATGGAGTAGGGTGTGTGTACCATAGAGTAAGGTGGGTGTACCATGGAATAGGGTGGGTGTACCATGGAGTAGGGTGTGTGTAGCAGGGAGTAGGGTGTGTGTACCATAGAGTAAGGTGGGTATACCATGGAGTAGGGTGGGTGTACCATGGAGTAGGGTGTGTGTACCATGGAGTAGGGTGGGTGTACCATGGAGTTGGATGGGTGCATCATGGAATGAGGTTGTGTACCATGGAGTAGGGTGGGTGGATTATGGAGTAGGGTATGTGTAACAGGAGTAGCATGGTGCACCATGGAACACGGTGGATGTACCCTGGAGTAGAGTAGTATAACATAGAGTAGGGTAGGTGTATCATGGTGTAGGTGGGTGTAACAGGAGTAGGGTGGGTATACCATGGAGTAGCATGGTTTACCATGGAGTAGGGTGGATGTTCACTGAACTCTCAGATTGGACCTTTCAGACTAACATTTGCTTGGTTAATGACAGAGTTTTATTTTACTATGACTTTTAAATTTCTTTTAAAATTAATTGCTTCTATGTTTTAGATTATAATATAATTACATAATTTCTCCTTCCCTTTCCTCTTTCAAACCTTTCCATGGATAACTACCCATTTTCTTTCAAATTTATGGCCCAATTTTTCATTAATTGTTGATATATATATATATATATATATATATATATATATATATACACACACACACACACACTCCAAAATACAGAAGCACAACACAGTCCTATGACTTGGGTTATTGTGAGATGAGATTCCTCTAAACAAAACTATGTCCATGAAAGTCTACTCCTATTCATGCTGTGTTATGTTGACTTGGAACACTGCTGCCTGCTAGGCTCAGAAGGGACTGCTGATTCTCAAGGAATAAGAAGCGCTTTGAAAGTTTATCTAGTAGTATGGAAAATGTGGTCATGTTTTAACATTTTTTTTTTGAGGATTGGTTGATGGGAAGGGAAATGCAGTGGTAGACAGGACGAAGAAAACCTTCGAAATGCAGTCCTCTTTCCTCTAGGTTTCATGGAAATAAAAACAATGTAAGTGTGCTAATGCATAGCCAGGGGCGGTTGTGTTGTTAAAATCTTTTAAATATTCTTTCAACACATATTTCTAGATCAGTGATCATGTGTTGAGAGATATTGTCAGTATAAAACTCAAAGCACAAACAATTCTCTTTAGAAAAGAAGAAATGGAAGCTCAGTGCTAGTGGAAAGGTTGACACATAATAGAAGAGGGCATAAATAACATAGTTATAAGCTGCAATAATAATATGGAGTTTCCCAACAGGGTTACTATGACAGGCACAGCAGCTAACACAGTGTAGATGAGCTTGGTGATTGCTCTATCTGTCATCTTAAGATCACCAGTTTTAAATTACATAGATGTAAGAGACAGATATTCAAAATCTAACACACCAATGAACAAGCAAACACACACACACATACACACACACACACACACACACACACACACACACACACACGTCTTGCCTTCCTTTCAGTTTTGACACATACGATGCTTGATCTTAGATGACTTGGTTGTATAAAAAAATTTAATAATTCAGTTATAGTGATTTCATTTTGTTGCAAGTTATAGATCTATAGCTCTGATCTACTCTGCCTCCTACTTTGTTCAAAACTAAGTAATTTAGCTTGATAATGTAAACTTTTGAAAAGTTGGGACAACAAGGAATGCAAGTCCTAGATGACTATGATTCATGCAGTGTGAAATTTGGTAAGTATTTGAATCTAAAGGATAATTTTTTTTTCTTAGTAGAAGAATAAACTACTGGTGATAGTTATTTAAATAACCAGTTTGCTATTCAAACTGTTCTCTGTGCTGCATTGCATAGTTGCTGCATATTTATACCTATTTTTAACCAGATGATAATTTACATATGGCTCATTAAGTGGAGAGCATACTTCTATCTGTACAACTTTTATTTAAAAACAAAACAAAATGACGGAATGTCAAGGAGATGCCTGGAGTTAACCCTTCCTTGATTTAAGCAGATGTTATACAATGAGGTTATAAAAGGAGAGAATGGAATCAATTTATAGTTATGATACAGTTAGTAGGAATTGATTCTCATTAAAAGTTAGGCAGTGGTTAAAACCTTAGCCCATATTTTGAGTTGAGATCCAGCTATGATCAAAATTGTACAACGTAAGTTGTGGAAGAGGCCTTAATATCAGTATTCAACATAGATACCGCACCAAATATGTTCATTTCTGATGTATATCTAGGTCAACTCCATCTGACAAGTACCAGATTAGTTCTTACATTTATCAAATTATTGAACAGCTAAAATTAATTTAGAAAGTTCTTTGAGTATAGAGCAGAAACTGAAGGAAAGGTCATCCAGAGACAGCCCCACCTGGGGATCTATCCCATATACAGTTACCAAACCCAGACACCATTGTGGATGCCAAGAAGTGCTTACTGACAGGAGCCTGATATAGCTGTCTCCTGAGAGGCTTTGCCAGAGCCTTACAAATACAAAGGCAGATGTTTGCTGCCAACCATTGGCCTGATTGCGGGGTCCCCAATGGAGGAGTTAGAGAAAGGACTTATGGAGCAGAAGGGGTTTGCAACCCCATAGGAAGAACAACAATATCAACCAACCAGAACCCCCCCACCCCCTAGAGCTCCCAAGGACTAAACCACCAACCAAGGAGTACACATGGCTCCAGCTGCATGTGTAGAAGAGGATGGCCTTGTCAGGCTTCAATGGGAGGAGAGGTCCTTGGTCCTATGAAGGCTGGATAGATGCCCCAGTGTAGGGGAATTTGAGGGCGGGGAGGTGGAAGTGTGTGGGTGGATGAAGGAACACCCTCATAGAAGCAGGGAGAGGAGGGATGGTATAGGACGTTTCCAGGAGGAAGAGAAACCAGGAAAGGGGATAACATTGAAAGGTAAATAAAGAAAATATCCAATAAAAAATGCTAAAAAATAAAAAAGCATATAAAAAGAAAAAAAAAAAAGGAAAGTCTTTGAAATATAGTTGAGCCCACTGTGGTATAATATTGAAAAGGTAATTTTAGATATGATGAGAAAGACAGTTATTCAAGTTTACTTTTCAAGTGAGAGTCATTTCCTGTTGTGATAGTTTGTATATGCGTGTCCCAGGGAGTGGCACTGTTAGCAGGTGTAGCCTTGATGGAGTAGATGTGTATGGGCTTTAATACCCTCACCCTAGCTGCTTGAAAGTCAGTCTTCTTTTAGTGTCCTTCAGATGAAAATGTAGTACTCTCAGCTCTGCCTACACCATGCCTGCCTGGATGCTGCCTTGAAGATAATGGACTGAACCTCCAAACCTGTAAGTCAACCCCAATTAAATATTGTGCTTACAAGAATTGCCTTGGTCATTGTGTGTGTTCACAGGTGCAAAAACCTAAGAAACTGTTGTATGTTGTAGGTTTTGTGAAAATAGAGGCTGAGGACCTCTTGGCAATTTGGGGCTGTTCAGGGACTAGAGTCAGCTTTTGTAAGGACATGGCCCCTGAGAAGCTACCCACACTCTAGTGTATGACCTCATACCCACCCATGTACCAGCAGTGCTAAATAGACTTCTACATTTGAAAAGACAAGCAAACAAACAAACAAAACGAAATTTGAATAGAAGAGTGATGGGGAGAAGGGAAGAGAATTTGGAAATGAGGGAATGGAGAGTAGATTTAATCAAAGCATATAACATATATGTATGAAATTAATAAGTAATACAATTTATAAAATTAAAGTATAATCTGTTTTAAAAACTATGAGTAATTGTGCTCTTTGTTGAGTCTAAGAGAAGGAACTTTGGAAAGGTAGGTAAAATTATATCTTTGAAGTTAAGTTACAAAATCTGTCACAATTAATTTCTTGGAGATGGAAAGTGACATGGCAAAAGTCATCTCAGAGTCAATGTGCCTCTATTCATTATGTCTCTAAGGTAAACCTACTCTCATTTTGTAAAAATCTTCTAGGCAAGTCTGCAACCCTTTAAAACTAATTTTTAATTTTAAAAAATTGAAAAACTCTGACCTTTGCCCTCAAGTAAGTATTATTCTTGATAGGAGCAAAGGGTTATGATAATGTGCACATTGAAGCATATATTTTTCTTAGAGCATCTAAGAATCGATATATTGCCTCCTTTTTTATAATACAATGTGTTGCTGATGTTAAAATTCCCAAGCCACATTTTTCTCCTGCTTTTTCTTAAGCAGAAGTACATAACATATGGTTAACTGATATCCCCAAGGGAGTTATAACACAAATACAAAAGAGCGAACATTATTATTTATTAAGATCTACACTATTTTAGGAACTATGCTAAGTAGTCTATATGTGTTCATACATGATCCTCACAGCAGCCTTGTGAATCAGAACCTGTCATTCTTCTTGTCTTATACTTGTAGAACAAGGCACAGAGGGGTTAAGTAATATGCCCTAATTCATACAGCTTACAGGTACTGCAAAAAAAAAAAAAAAAAAAAAAAAAAAAAAAAACGAGTTTCAGAGTTAAAGTGCTTAATTGTTATGTGATACTGATCCTGGAAACAATAACAAACAAAATCAAAATTTTGACATATAGACCTTAATGATACATTGTTGCTACTAACAAATAAGATATTCATATAGTTATATTGAGCAAGAGGAAATTCATCAAAATGGGTAAGCGTTTATTATAAAGCCTTTGTTTTTACTTCTAAATAGTGCTTACCAACATTCCCATCACAGATACTGAATATGAAGAACCAGTACACTTTGTTGTCCCTGGAGAAAAATAAATCACCAAGGGATTAGGCAACAATCAATTTTTCACTGGACACTAATCAAGCAGATAGAAAGAGAGTCATGGTATGCAATTAACTTAATTAAATCTGTGAGGGAGGAGAGTTAGTTCACAAGGCTGTATACATCTCACATTGACAAGAACCAGGCATGTCACCAGTATGAAATGTACATCCCTTTAACAATGATGAATGCAAATGCAGAGGGTGTTCTGCCTGCTTCTGTTAAGTGTGACAGGCCTGCTTCATGTCAGAGAAAATTCAAGAGACTTCTATTTGGAAACTAGTCCTTAGTCCTGTAGTTCTCATTAGTATACTTTCAGATGTTTGGTGATCCATGTCTTGAGCAACTCTCTTGAGGCAACTCTGGCAATATCTAAAATATCAGGCAGTGCTTCGTAAGGGAAATGCATGATGTGGATGTATGGGGCTTCTTATTTAAAAAAGGAGGGCTCGGGATGTGGCCTCAGTTTGTGGAATATAAGTAATATGCAAAGAGTTCTGCATTTGATCCCTGGCACAAAAAAAAAAAAAAAAAGGAAAAAAAAAACTTGAGTAACTAAAGCTCTATTACCTATAATATAGAACTCCATTTATCTTTATCTACAGCACTAACCTTTATGCAAATTATTACTTCTGATTTTTTTTTTGAAAGAACAATAAAGCAAGGCTAATAGTAGGACCTCTGAAGCTGGATTTGTGGCTCACATCTCAGCACTTGGGAGACCTAGGTAGCAGGTCTGCAGTAAAGTTTGAGATCAGCATGGATTATGTGGTGAGCTTCAGGAAATCCTGGAATATGGAGTGAAATCCTGTCTCAAAAGGAGACGAAGAGGAGGAGGAGGAATAGAAGAGGAGGAAGAGGACGAGAAAGAGGAGGAGAAGGAGGAGGAAGAGAAGGAAAAGGGAAGAAGAAGAAAGTAGTAGTAGTAATAGTAGTAGTAGTACTAGTAGTAGTAGAAGAAGAAGAAGAAGAGGAAGAAGAAGAGGAAGCGGAAGAGGAAGAAGAAGAAGAAGAAGAAGAAGAAGAGGAGGAGGAGGAGGAGGAGGAGGAGGAGGAGGAGGAGGAGGAGGAGGAAGGTGGTTGTGAACTTGATACCTGGCAATCTGAACAATGTTTGGGGAAAGAGAAACATCCCCCACATTGTCCTCTGATCTCCTAAACATGCATGCACACATGTCCATGTATACATTCAAATAAATAATTAAGTAAAGTAAAATATTTTTTAAAATATTATATACTCTGATATCAGAAAATCAGAATTAAAATTTCATGTCAAAACCAGAGAGAGGTGTGAAGTGGAGTAGGTGCTGGAGGTTCTGTGCCTCTGCTGAGAGCTGAGAGCTGTACACTCACAAGCTGGGAGACCAAGATATAAAGCTCCAGTCTCCATCTGTACCCTGGAGCTAAGGCTGACCCACAGCCCTCCACACCCAAATTCCACCAGGAGAGTACATGCCTCCCTAGCAGTGCTGACACACCTAAGATCACAGGCTCACAGGCCCACAGGAAGGACAAGCTCCAGTCAGAAACAGCAAGACCAACTAACACCAGAGGTATCCAGATGGCAAAAGGCAAGCACAAGAACTTAAGCAACAGAAACCAAGTGCACTTGCCATCATCAGAACCCAGTTTTCTGACCACAGTAAATCCTGAATACCCCACAACACTGGAAAATCAAGATTCAGATTTAAAAATCACATCTCATAATGATGATAGAAGACATTAAGAAGGACATAAATAACTCCCTTAATGAAATACAGGAGTACAAAAGTAAACGGGAGAAACTCTTAAAGAGGAAATACAAAAATCCATTAAAGAATTGCACAAAAACACATCCAAACAGGTGAAGGAATTGAACAAATCCATGCAGGAACTAAAAACTGAAATAAAAACAATAAAAAAAAATCACAAAGGAAGATAGCCTTGGAGATAAGAAAACCTAGAAAAGAGATCAAGAGTCATAGATACAAGCATCAACAGCAGAATACAAGAGATAGAAGAGAGAACTTCAGAGGCAGAAGATAGCATAGAAAACTCTGACAAAACAGTCAATGCAAAAGCAAAATGCAAAAATCTTCTAATCCCAAATATCCAGAAGATCCAGGACAAAATGAGAAGACAAAAACCTAAGGATAATAGGTATAGAAGAGAGCAAAGATTCCCAACTTAAAGGGCCAATAAATATCTTCAACAAAATTATAGAAGAAAACTTCCCTAATCTAAAGAAAGAGATGCCTATAAACATATAAGAAGCCTATAGAACTCCAAATAGAATGAACCAGAAAAAAATTTCTCCCAACACATAATAATCAAAACAACAAATGCACAAAACAAGGAAAGAATATTAAAAGCAGTAAGGGAAAAAGGTCAAGTAACATATAAAGGCAGACCTATCAGAGTAATACTAGACTTCTCACCAGAGACTATAAAAGCCAGAAGATCCTGGACAGATGTCTTATAGACCATAAAAAAACACAAATGCCAGCCCAGACTACTCTCAGCAAAACTCTCAATTACCATAGATGGAGAAACTGAGATATTTTATGACAAAACCAAATTTACACAAGATCTTTCCACAAATACAGCCTTACAAAGGAAAATAGAAGGAAAATGCCAACACAAGGAGGGAAACCACACCCTAGAAAAAAAGCAAGAAAGTAATCTTTCAAGAAACCCAAAAGACTGAAGGAGCTGAGGGAGTTTGCAGCCCCATGGAGGGAGCAACAGCGTCAATGGGCCTGAATCCCCCACCCCCCGGTCGTCCTGGAGTTTGGACCACCAACCAAAGAATACACATCGAGGGACCCATGGTTCGGACCACATATGTGGCAGAGGATGGCCTCGTTGGCCATCAGGGAGAGGAGAGGCCCTTGGGCCTGAGGGTGTTAGAGGCCCCAGTAAAGGGGAATGTCAAGGTGGGAATATGGGAATGGATGGGCAGGTGGGTGGGAGGTGGAATTCCCTCATAGAGGCAGGGAGGGGGAGGGGATAGGGGGTTTCCAAAGAGGAGACCTAGAAAAGGGGAAACATAGGAAATGTAAATAAAGTATCAAAAAAATAATTAATTAAAAAAAAGCAAGTGACATACTTAGATATACACACATACACACAATTAAAATCAAAATAAACTAAAATAAATTCTGAGCATAATAGTACATGCCTGTAAGTTTTGGACTTTAGGCTGTCTTACAGGAAAATATTGAATTTCAAGATTCAGGCCAGCTGAGGCTATCTCCCAAAATAAATAAATAAATAAATAAATAAATAAATAAATAAATAAATAAATAAATAGGAACGTGTGTGTGTGTGTGTGTGTGTGTGTGTG
>CM052715.1:7009777-7025710 GCA_028551405.1 Uromys caudimaculatus
CTAACTCCAGGGTTGTCTCCCTTTGTGATTTCTTTATTGTTTCTATTTCTATTTTTATCTCCTGGATAGTTTTGTTCATTTCCTATGTCTGTTTGATTGTGTTTTCCTGTAATTCTTTAATGGATTTCTGTGTTTCCTCTTTAAGGGCTTCTAGTTCTTTACCTCTTTTCTCTTGTGTTTCTTTAAGACTGTTAATTTCTTTCTTAAAGTCTTCTGTCATCATCATGAGAACTGATTTTAAATCTGAGTCTTGCTTTTCTGGTGTGTTGGGGAATCCAGGGCTTGCTGTGGTGGGAGAGCTGAGTTCTGATGTTGCCAAGTAGCCTTGGTTTCTGTTCCTTAGGTTCTTGCCCTTGCCTTTTGCCATTTTGTTAGCTCTGATGTTAGCTGATCTTATTCTGTCTGGTTATGGCTTGTCCCTCCTGCAGGCCTCTGTATCAATACTCCTTGAAGACCATCTCTGTCTGAGAGGTGTTTGGGTTTGGAGTGCTGTGGTACAGGGTCAGATCTGGGGTGCAGACAGAAACCAGAAGGATCTTGTCCCCAGCTGTCCTTTGGTTCCTATGTCCTGATGGCTCTGCAAGGGTCCCTCTTGATCCAGTGAGTTTGAACAGAAGTGGTGGTTTTGCCTATGCTCAAAGGTGTGTCAGCACTCCTGGGATACCAGCTCTCTCCTGGAGCCCTGTGGCCCAGGCTGAGGTCTCCAGGTCCCAGTGAGCAGTGGTGCTTGTCTTATCCCCACTCATGGCTTTTCCACCCTCCTGGGAGGGTGACTTTCTCCTAGCATTGCTTGTCTATGTAACCCTGGTTGTCCAGGCACAGTTCTCCTGCCACAGATAGAAACCGGAAGGTTCCTGTCCTTTACTTTTCCTCCTTGGTCTCTGTGTCTTGAGGGCCTGGGAGAGTAATTTCCTCGAGGTGCTGCTTGGCTGTGGGACCCTGGTGACCCAGGCAGAGGTCTCCTGCCACAGATGGGAACCAGAGGGTTCCTATGCCTGCCTACCTCAGTCCCTGTGTCCCGCAGGTTCGGGGCGGTTCCTGGTGAGCAGTGGTGCTCGTCTTGGCCCCACTCCCGGTTTTTCCAAGCTCCTGGGAGGGTAGCTTTCTCCTAGTGCTAATTGGCTATGGAGCTCTGTGGCCTAAGCTGAGGTCCCCACAGATGGAGACCGAAAGTTTCCTGTCCCTCAGTCTCTGTGGCCCGCAGTTTCCGGGAGGAATCCAGTAAGCAGTGGTGCTCGTCTTGTCCCCACTCATGGCTTTTCCACACTCCTGGGAAAGTAAATTTCTCCCGGTGCTGCTTAACTATGGAACTCTGGTGGGCCGGGCAGAGGTCTCCTGTCGCCGATGGGAACCAGAGGGTTCCTATGCCCGCCTACCTCAGTCCCTGTGTCCCGCAGGTTTGGGGCAGTTCCTGGTGAGCAGTGGTGCTTGTCTTGGCCCCACTCCCGGCTTTTCCAAGCTCCTGGGAGGGTAGCTTTCTCCCAGAAGCACTAATTGGCTATGGAGTCCTGTGGCCCAAGCTGAGGTCCCCAGCCACACTCAGGTATTAATTTTAAAGGCCTTGGGGAAATTGTATTCTCTGATGGGTGCAAGAGGTTAAAGAGCTTATGTCTTTCATATATTTGAAAATCTTAACATTTTTGTCTTTTATCTTTGTTGCTTGCTTTGTTTACCTTTGTTTTTCTCAGGGAAAGAAAGAAAAACCACCTACCAATTTACATAAGAAAGTAGTAAAACCAATTTCCATAGATTGAAGGTCTCATTGAGCATGGTTTGTGAAATACAGGAAGAAACTTGAGTTTAACCTTCCCCTTTCTTTAAAACTGTCTACTGCTTTTCTGATAACTGTCACCAAATGCTGGAAACAACCAAAGCAGGAAGAGGTATTCTGACTCATGGTTTCAGAGGACTTAAGCCCATCATGGTGGAGAACAGCCAGTGATGTGTTAGATGGAAGGAGAGTTTCTCACATGGTGACTGGACACTAAACAGAGTTAGTTACTGGATGGATCCAGAGATAATATCCCCTCAAAGGATGGCACCAGTGACCTCCTTCCTCCAGTGCAATTCTGGCTCCTAAAAGATCTACAGCTTCCCAGAGTAATGCTGTCAGCTAGGGACAAAGGATTCAGAATATAAGTTGAAAAATGTATGCCTGATTCTGCTTCCCAGCCCCCTGCTCCCAGAAATAAGACTAAAACTCAAAATATATTTGCACATTCCTGGGCCATATAGCTAGGCTCTAATTCTGACTAGATCATAACTAAAGATAAACCATATATTTTAACCTACATTTTGCCACTTATCTGTTACTTGTGCTCAGGTAGCATGTCTCTGTCTCATCATATTTTCCTGGGCAGTTCTCCTGCCTGCCTCTCAGAATTGTTTGTTCTCCCAGATGTTTCATCTCCCATTTCCTGCATAAGCCATAGGGCCTGGGCTTTTTACTTGACAAAGGATGCATCCATACAATACACAAGATATTCTCTCTATAATAAGCCTGTGATACGGCTGCCACAGTGTATGTATGAGAAGGGTGCAAACAAATTATATCAGCAATGTATCTATTTTATTCTAAAGTACTTAGTTTCTTTGCTTTCACTGTCTCACCTCCAAAGTATCAATAATATCCATGTTGTTTTGTTGTGAGGATTGAATATAACTTGTATGTCCAATGATATTGCTGTTACTTTGTCAGACTGGAATGCCATTGGGTATATAAGAAGTCATTTTTTCAATAGCCATCCCTTTTTCTACAAAACGAGCAGGGTTCTCCTTACATAATTGTTCTCTAGGGATACCTACCACTTTTGTGCCGACATCTAAGACATAATATTCATGTGTAACTTCTAGTTTGCTCTCTGTTTGCTATATATTTTCACCATAACAAGACTCTCATAGTTTCTATCTTTTCTTGACTACTGTGATAGCTTATTTTTCTTTCGCCAAGTTAGTCTTCTTCATCCACCAATTTTGTTCATAAAGAGAGACCTGAATGCACCACTCATTTTTCTTGTTAGGGAAAGCAGAACATGGGATGAACTGATTAATGCTCTGGTAGTGAATGTCAATTATTAATCACAAATCCATGCATCAATTTACAGTGATTCCTTCAAAACAAGGAATCAAGCAGCAGAGAGCAGATAATCAAACAGGTATGTAAAAGGTAGGTCCTGAGAGTCTTATAATATCAGGTGACATTCAACTACCTATTCTGTTTCCATATGAAATCTTCTGCTTTTCTGCACAGTGCAAGTAGAAGAATTAGTCAGTGAAAGCAGAACTGAGTGATCTGTCAGCACTACATTTTAAGGGATATAATATATTTTTTAAAAAGGTAATATTCTATCCATGTAGGATAGGACTTGGTGTGAGGAAAAAGTTGATGAAATGCAATTTGAATACGAAGGTTAACTTTAACTCTATTCTGTCAAGGCCACGATTTTCTTTAGCACAGCAGCCTGTACCTAAACTGTGCCTATTTGCTAATAGCCACCACTTCCATCCTGAATTTGCTATTACCAGTGAGTTATCTTCCATCTAAAGGCTTGCCCTTAGCTGACCTCACTCTTGAATGAAGGTCACCAGTATTATGCAGAACATAAAAACTCAAGCACCAAAGACTGGCCCTTGATGGAGTACTTCTGACTTCTCACAGTGTTGAATGGGAGTTGTTAAAACAGGTTCAAAGGCTGGATTTTGGATTCACACATTCAGCCACTCTTGATGTTTCAGGCCTTTCTTCTAACCAAGGCCAACACTGCATTTAGATTTGTACATGTTCCTGCTGAGAAAGGACTGTTTCCTCAAATGCACCTAGGGCCACTATGAGACTTTTCAAATGCTGCTGAGCCAGGTGTCCAATTGATAGGTTTATTGAGACCATGTTATATAGTCAGCTGCCAGTCCACTTTAAAATTCAAAGATGTGCAAGAAATGCAAAAACTGACAGTCCTTTATAAAAGCCATTAGAAAACTCTGTTTGGAGGGCTTCTCAAGCATTCTGTAAGTAGACAGAAAAAAATAGCACACATACACACAGACAGACAGACGGACACACACACACAGTCTTTGCACTGAGAACTTTAATAGGGAAAAATATCATTTTGGTAAAAGAGTGCGGTCTGTGTTACAATTGCCGAGGCAGCAATGTGATAGTAATGACAGATATAGCTAGCATAGTGACAAGTTACCTCTTACATACAAAGAAGACTTGAAAGACCTTCAGTGTATAAGCTCAATACTTCTAAAGTTTCATTATTTTTTCTCACCAGAAAAATCAGAATAATTGTCTTATTCGTCTCTGGCTACCATAAAAGAAAACTTATAAAAATTTGTTTTATTATGATCCCTGGAGGGAGCAAGGTCCTACTTTACATTTGTCTGCTATGAACTGTCAAAAGAGGTCTTTTTCTTATCTGTTTATTATCCAATCCATCACTAGCCTTTACTTTTATATTTTGAAATAACATTGATGCTACAATTTTCACCAGCAGTCACACTGTCCCCAGTATCTGAGCTGTCCCCATAAATACCTGGAGTGTGAGCATGAATCCCCACCAGCCTCTCTGCTTTTATGGGGTTACTGATAGAAAGAGTGACCTTTTCAATAAGGTAGCAACTGTTATTTCAACCTTACCATTCCCCTGCCTCAGCCTCATCAGTCATCAGTCCTTCAGTAATAGGCATGTACCAACACAATTAATCTATGCAACCTCTTCCATAATGACACCTACCTTAATTCTTATGACCTAATCACATCTTAAAGTCCCTGTCTGATAATACCTCACACTGAGCACTAAGTTTAAACAAGTGATTTTGAGGGAGACATTCAGTTTAAAGCAGCAACACTTTCTGTTTCTTCTTTGGAGAATGCTTGTATGTGATTCTTTAAAAATACATAAAATTGAAGGATTGTTTGAACATTAGGTGATGATTAAAAGCACCTTCTCTAGAAAGAGAGCTTATCATTGATGCCTCCATGGTTAAAGGAATCACCAGAAAATACGGTGAATTGGTGACATCATTGATACCAAATAAACTAAGTTCAGGTGATTAACAAAAAAGCATAATGTGTAAATTTCATTTGCAATTCATTTTGAAAATATTTTGTTAGCATTATGACAGAGAAAATGTAATTTAGTCATTTTAATTATTTATGAAACAAAAGAAGTCCTGCTATACTGATTAAAATTACATAAAATAACAACTGTTTCTATAACTATAATATTTTTATTTGTCTGGCATTGATAAAATGTGTGTGTGTGTGTGTGTGTGTGTGTGTGTGTGTGCGTAATGTGTGTGATTTGTTATTGAATTGCCCTCAGTAAAATCATTAAGTAATATCATGTCTGGATATGCAACTCTGGTGGCTAATTCAGGTGACAATGGCTATAGCAGTTTCTTACATCTTCTTGTAATCTGTGATCCCTTCTAAAATTACCTTAAGAAAAACAAACAAACAGAAAATAGTAATAAAGGATTACTATATGAGACAGCAGAATTCCTAAGAAGTGAAGTATGGAGATATTATGTAGGCATAAATAAATCAACAAATTAGGGAGTTTGCTTTTCTTTCGTGCTAAGAACTTTGTGTAGTACATCTATTTGACATTTGTCTCTCATCTCTCATATCAATTATATATATATATACATATATATACATATATATATGTATATATATATATATATCATGCTATCTAATTTAACCTTGCTTTTAACATAGCTAATAAAATATCCAATATAATCTTTACAAATTACTGTAGAAAATACCCTCAAGAGTGAAAAATTTAAAACTCTCTGTAGTATGCATTAACTTAATAAAAAATGATTTTACTGAGTGCAATTCAATAACAAATCACACACATTACACACATACACACACATTTTATCAATGCCAGAAATATAAAAATATTATAGTTATAGAAACAGTTGTTATTTTGTGTAATTTTAATCAGTATAGCAGGACTTGTTTTGTTTCATAAATAAGTAAAATGACTAAATTACATTTTCCCCCAAAATGTCTATGTTGATTCATCACATACGTCACTTCTGTGAACTCCATAAAAGGAAAAAATTAAACTCACTTTTATCCCTCAAAGGATATCTGCACTTCAGGACCTTTGGAGACTGTGATCTTTGTGGTTTACCTGTGTTTTTAAGCTGAAGACATGATACATGGCCCTGGAATGAGTGCCTGTAGCCGGATATGCTCCTGACTGGTTCCCTTTACCCTATCAGTTTTATGCTGTGGGTGCTTCGCTGTCCTGGTTCTGTGCATCCAGGCTTGATATTTCTGATTTCCTCATTTAGAAAATCAAGCCACACTGGACTGTTCTTAGTTTTCAAAACAGTGCATTGCAAAGCCTTTGATGTCTTTTGTTATCGCAGCTTGGGCTGTTAAATTACCTAATTTTTAAAAATTTTGTTAATAACTCTTTGAAGACACAGTACTTACAGATACTATTTAAAAAACAAAAATACAAATAATAGAAATTGGAAGGAAGTAGAAGAGAAAGTGTGCAGATGTGGAGCATACCAGACCCAGCAGAGGAGGCCACACCACTGTTAGGATTTCTTTTAAATAAATACTACAAGTAAGAAACATAAATTGAGATGAATAATTATTCAATTAGTAAAATAAATATAAAACTATTGAAATATGTAAATATTTAACTGCAAGTGAAGATGTTTGAAGATACCATGGATGTTTACCAATTTCATACATATTTATATAGATTTATTTAGTAAGTGACCAGATCTATCATAGTTCATGTTTATGTTAAATACATTCTTTGAATTTTTATAAGCAGGCTGGAGCTTTTAAATTTATTTAGTAGAATATTCAGAAATGTCCGCTACCTATGTAATGATGTCTTTTCCTAACTTAGTTCTTCATCAGGTATTGTGATGTGAATTTCTAAGATAGAATGTGTAGTCTTTATTGGCAGCAACTACCATAATAAAAGACATTTTGTAAAAGCAAATTAATATAGCTGTAGGCTTGATTTTTTTCAAAACATACTTTTAATATGTGTTCTTAAATGCTTTATCCTCCCTTCAAGCACCCCACCTACCAGAGTTAGTGGAATAGAAAGATTCTTAGATTACAGGGAAGTGGACCTGTTTAGAAATGGTTCTTTGGAGCAAATCCAATCTGCGTTGTCAGGAAATCAGCAGTTCAGTTCACAGGAATCAGCACTGGGAGCTCGATCTACTCACAAACATTTCATAAATCTACCTAATATACCGGTGGTCCAGTTCAGTAGTGTCAGGATAGCAAACACAAATCAGCAGCTGTGGCACAACGTGGCAGAAGCAATTGGGCCCCATCTGAATCTTCATGAGTCAACAGAAGTGACCAGAACAGGGCAGGGGGAGCCGGGAGAAGCTCTCTGTTGTGCCTCTCTTGAGAAAGTGAGGATCAGCGAAGGTAAAGATGTGAGACCAATGAATGAAGAAACCTTGCAAAGCTGGCTATCAAGCCTTCCAATACTGTCTGTTGAGTTCTATTTATACTCGCTCCAAACATTGCATGTCCTCCCACAGGGTTTGCTGTCATGTGAGTCTATCTTGGCAACACTCTACAGGAGTCTGTATCCTCTGACATCACTCTGCCAATTGTTCGGAGACCGAGGAAGCAGCAAGAAGCCGCAGGAACCTCAGAAGAAGTTCTTTGCTGAGTTTCTCTCTATGGTGTCACCACAAGTGGGGCTCAGCAACGCAATGTAAGGCAAATCAGTACATGAGTTGTGTCATTAGTGAAGAGTCCTTTATAACACATCCTTTCACATGTTTGCTTTAGCAAAATACCTTTCACCTGTGTCTGCTTCAGGAAAACACTCTTTCATGTGTTTGCCTCAGCAAGACAACTGACTTTCCAAAGAAACCAGAAGTTTCCACTTCATAAAGCGTCTATCATAACCCATATATCTAGCCTAAGTTTTATATAACATAAATTTCAAAACTTAGGATTAAGATGGTACCTTTTGCACTTCATTTTTATACAAAATTTTCAAATAATATCATCTTTAACCATTTTATAGCAAAACTACATATACCCTAATTTTAATGTCTTCAGTTAGTCAGCCAAATCAATAAGAGAATCTTCCTTTTATCATCCTAAACAGTATTCTAGAAATGTAATATGGCTGGGATAAGTACTGTGTCCCTCATTACTTTATTTCTAGCTATTTCCTAGGACTCCCTCAACTCAGTTATCGTCTGCCAAAAGAGAACTTCTGCCTTGTCAGTTTGTTATCTAATCCATCACTAGCCTCTATTTTTTACTTTAACATAACACTGAGATCACAGTTTTCACCACTGTGACTGATCTGCCCCCATAAATTCATGGAGTGTGGGCATGGATCGTCACCAGCCTCTCTGCTTTTGTGTGATTACTGAGTGATCTTTTTAACAAGTAGCCAATGTTACTTCTGAACCCTCCAGGACTTACTTTTTGTTCTGTTTGTTTCTCTGTGTAACCCTTGATGTGCTGGAACTCATTCTCTAGACCTCTTTGGCCTTGAACCCAGAGATCTGTCTGCCTCTGCCTCCCAATTACTGGGATTAAAGGTGTTACCACCACCACCTGGCTTCCAGGACTTATTCTGCATCAACTCAGGTCTTCTGTAGTCCTGGGCTCTCTAGTGATTCACCATAATGCTATGTAATGCACCCATCTTCAGAATTAGTTATATTTACTTTTTCTATAAATGTGTATTTTTTTATGTTACTTTGCTCATTTAAAAGTAGATTGTGAGTGTTCTTTCTTTGTTTGTTTTGTTTTTAAATAAAATATATCGAAAAGAAAAGAAGTACAAACAGACAAGCAGGAGCTACAGATTAATATTGCTTGGTGCTCAATAAATCACTCTACTTGCTTTATTAATATTCTTGCACTGATACACCCCTGCTTTCCCACTCCATGTGACTGCCAGTTTAGTGCTTGCATTCTTATTCTCTTCAGACATGAGCCAGAGTTCAGAGACCATCATGTTTCCACTTATTTGTACCTTCAGTGCTTCCTACATATCTCATTCATAAACTATAGATAAATGATAGATTATACATATTAATGAAGTGAGTTAAAGACAGAGAAATAGGAGCCATATCATTTTGTTTTCAATACAATTATGATGTTACTTTAGATGTTCATATTTCTATAATTAATAGATAATAATGTATTTTCGATGTGTACTCCTTACGGTATCTCCATGAAACAATCTAAATTTTACATGATTTCTTTTTTCTATGCACCTTACTTTTAAATTCAGCATCCTTATTTAAAAGGACAACATATATTTGCTCCTCCCTACAAGTAGAATATAATTTAGCAAGAATCATTCTAATCTACTCTGCTATACAAACATCCATGTGGCATTTTCTGCAGGTTTATATGAAAAGCAAAAATGAAATAAGCAATGTCTGTCAATGAATTTGGAGAGTCTGTGAAGTATCTTGGACTTGTATAGGTCTTCCACTTACCAATCAGTTTCTTGCTAGAAGCACTCAATTAAAAGTAGAGTGCTGTATATTTGTGTTTCTGGTCCAAAGCAGAGTTTCTCAAGAATAGCTGGCCATCCTTACAGCTGGGAGACAGGAGCATGTTAAGCCCATGCCTTCTGTACCGTACTGCCTTTCTTCGCCAGTTACAGCCAGTTTAAGAGAACCGAGGGATTCCCCTTACAATACTCCAGGAAGAAAACTGCAGGTGCACAAATACATGAAACAATGACATACAGAAATGACACATTTTCAGATCTCTTCCAAATGAGCCCTGGGATCGGACACTGTGTGTAGTTGCTGGCCAATATAGACAGCTGTGTTAGTCACATTCTTCTTGGCTTTCCCTGGTTTAGGCAAATGGAATATTGTGTAGAGCCTCATATACTGTTATTAAAATAAAGACCCTGTGCTGTAAATTGATCTGCAGTTTGAGCTTCTGGATTCCTAATGGAACATAATGGATCTCTACTTTCTTTAGATTATCTATTTGCTAAGAAATCGTAGAGTTGTCACAGAGAGTACATGTAGCAAACATTGAAGACTAGCCTGAAGAATGGAGACAGGATTCTATCTGATTACTCAGCAGTGATCTATAAATACCAGAGATCGCATTATCAACCCAGCTTCTTCTCATTCAGGAATTCAAAGGTAATGACTTTTAACATAAATTGAGTTTAACTCATGTATCTCTCACTGTGATGATTATACAAATAAGTATAAATTGTTCACTAATAGAATAGCTTTAGACATAGACACAGAGTCTTTGAATTGCTTATTCCTTTTACTGAATGCCTCTTTAGTTCCTCTATCCTAACTCTGGCTTCTCATATAAAGCTAATTTATATCTGGGTAAAGAGACAGTGACTTTGAGTTGATGCTTTTGTCAGACTTTCAGCAAGCACTGAACCAAAAAAAAAAAAAAAAAAAAAAAAAAGAAAAGAAACCAAACAAGCAAAGTAAGGAATGGATAAATTATTAAATATATTATAGTACAATTTCAGCTGCCAAGCCTGAAACATAAGACTATATATATCTGCATTCTAAGACATTAGTATAATCAACAGATATTTTGTAAACTTATCCTAAGCATCAAGAATACAATAAGGTAAATAGCAGATTCCATGCATTGATGCAAAATAGTAAAGAACACATGAAGAAGCACTTGCTAAAAATAGAAATCATTGTGAAAATAGTGCATGACTCTCACATAGCCTTTACTCTTTGCTACACACTGTCTTTAGTATTATGTGGTCTGTCTATTTTCTCTCTATCTATCATCTATCTATCCATCTTCTATTTGTTCATCTGTCTGTCTGTCCATTCATCAGTTTGTCTATCTATATTTCATTTGGCTGCTTGTCATCTATCCATATTTACATATGTTGCCCAATCCCTTGGTAATTTATTTTTCTCCAGGGACAACAGAGTTTATACATTTTCCAAACTTGTTTCTCTCTGTTGTCTTTTTTTTCTTGGATATTTTCTTTATTTATATTTCAAATGTTATCCCTTTTCATGGTTTCCTCTCCAGAAACAACCTATCCGATCTTCCCTCGCCCTACTTCTATGAGGTTGCTCACCTATGCATCCACACTAGTCCCGACTCACTGCCTTGGCATTCATCTACACTGGGGTATTGAGCCTTCCCAAGATCAAAGACCTTTATTCCCATTGATGTCCAACAAGGCTATCCTCTGCTACACATGTTGCTAAATCCATAGATCCTTACATGTGTACTCTTTGGTTGGTGGTATAGTCCCTGGGAGTTCTAGGGGAACTGGTTAATTGATATGGTTGTTCTTCCTATGGAATTGAAAACCACTTTAGCTCTTTCAGTCCTTTCTTTAATCTCTCTATTGGGGAACCCATGCTCAGTCCAATGATTGGCTGCGAGCATCTGCTTCGGTATTTGTCAGGCCCTAGCAGAGGCTCTCAGGAGACAGCTATATCAGGCTCCTGTCAGCAAGCACTTCTTGGCACCCACAATAGAGTCTGGGTTTGGTGTCTGTAGATGGGATGGGGTCCCAGGTGGAGCAGTCTCTGGATGGCCTTTCTTTCAGTCTCTGCTCCACACTTTGTCTCTATATTTCCTCCCTTGAGTATTTTGTTTCCCCGCCTAAGAAGGAATGAATATCCACACTTTGGTCTTCCTTCTTCTTGAGCTTCATGTGGTCTGTGAATTGAATCTTGGGTATTCCGAGCTTTTTTGGCTAATATCCACTTATCAGTGTGTGCATACCATGTGTGTTCTTTTGTTAGTGGTTATCTCACTCAGGATGATATCTTCTAATTCTATCCATTTGCCTAAGAATTTCATAAATTTATTGTTTTTGATAGTTCCTTTGTATAAATGTCCCACATTTTCTGTAACCATTCTTCTGTCGAAGGACATCTGGGTTCTTTCTAACTTCTGGCTATTATAAATAAGGCTGCTATGAACACAGTACAGAATGTGTCCTTGTTATTTGTTGAACCATCTTTTGGGTATATGCCCAGGAGTGGTACAGCTGGATCCTGAGATAGTATTATTTCCAATTTTCTGAGAAGCCGCCAGACTGACTTCCAGAGTGGTTTGACCAGCTTGCAATCCAACCAACAGTGAAGGAATGTTCCTCTTTCTCCTCACCCTCACCAGCATCTGCTGTCACCTGAGTTTTTGATCTTAGCCATTCTGACTTCTGTGACGTGTAATCTCAGGATTGTTTTGATTTGCATTTCCCTGATAACTAAGGATGTTGAACATTTCTATAGAAGCTTCTCAACCATTCATTATTCCTCAGTTGAGAATTCCTTGTTTACCTCTGTACCTCATTTTTAAATAGAGTTATTTGGTTTTCTAGAGTCTAATTTCTTGGGTTCTCTTTATATATTGACTATTAGCCCTCTTTTGGATGTAGGGTTGGTAAAGATCTTTTCCCAATCTGTTGGTTGCTATTTTGTTCTATTGACAGTGTCCTTTGCCTTACAGAGGCTTTGCAATTTTATGATGTCCTATTTGTCAATTGTTGATCTTAGACCATAAGCCATTGGTGTTCTCTTCAGGAAAATTTCCCATGTGCCCATGTGTTCGTGGCTCTTCCCCATTTTCCCCTCTATTAGTTTGAGTGTATCTAGTTTTATGTGTTGGCTCTTGATCCACTTGGACATGAGCTTTGCACAAGGAGATAAAAATGGGTTGATTTGCATTCTTCTACATGCTGACCTCCAGTTGAACCATTACCATTGGTTGAAAATGCTGTCCTTTTTCCACAGGGTGGTTTTAGATCATTTGTCAAAGATCAAGTGACCATAGATATGCAGAATCATTTCTGGATCTTCACTTCTGTTCCATTGATCTACCTGCCTGTATCTGTACCAACACCATGCAGTTTTTATCATTATTGCTCTGTAATACAGCTTGAGGACAGGGATGGTGATTCCCCAGTAATTCTTATATTGTTGAGAATAGTTTTTGCTATCTTGGTTTTTTTTTTTTTATTTCAAATAAATTTGAGAACTGCTCTTTCTAAGTCTATGAAGAATAGAGTGGGAATTTTGATGGGGATTGCATTGAATCTGTAGATTGCTTTCGACAAGATGACCATTTTTACTATATTAATCCTGCCAATCCATGAGCATGGGAGATCTTTCCATCTTCTGAGATCTTCTTCGATTTCTTTCTTCAGAGACTTGAAGTTCTTGTCATATACATCTTTCACTTGCTTTGTTAGAATCACACCAAGGTATTTTATATGATTTGTGACTGTTGTGAAAGGTGTCATTTCTCTAATTTCTTTCTCAGCCTGTTTATCCTTTGAGCAGAGGAAGGCTACCAATTTGTTTCAGTTAATTTCATATCCAATTACTTTGTTGAAGTTGTTTAACAGTTGTAGGAGTTCTCTAGTGGAATTTTGGGGTCATTTAAGTATACTATCATATCTTCTGCATATAGTGATATTTTGACTTCTTTCTTTACAATTTGTATCCCATTGACCTCCTTTTGTTTTCTAATTGCTCTGGCTAGGACTTTGAGTACTACATTGAATATCTAGGGAGAGAGTGGCCAGCCAGATGTTAATGGGATTGCTTCAAGTTTCTTTACACTTAGTTTGATGCTGCCTACTAGTTTACTGTATATTTCTTTTACTATGTTTAGGGATGGGCTTGGAATTCCAAGTCTTTTATCATGAATGGGTGTTGAATTTCGTCAAATGCTTTCTCAGCATCTAATGAAATGATCATGGGTTTTTTTCTTTGAATTTTTTATATGATGGATTACATTGATGAGTTTCTGTATATTGAGCCATTCCTGTATCCCTGGAATGAAGCCTACTTGAACATGATGTATGATCATTTTGAGCTGTTCTTGGATTTTTTTTTTCGGGAATTTTATTGAGTATTTTTGCATCAATATTAATGAGGGAAATTGGTCTGAAGTTCTATTTCTTTGTTAGGTCTTTGTGTGGCTGAGTTATAAGCATAATTGTGGTTTCATGGAAAAATTGGATAGTGTTCATTCTGTCTTTATTTTGTGGAATAGTTTGAAGAGTATTGGTATTAGGTCTTCTTTGACATATAATACCTTCTAAACCCATCTGGTCCTGGGCTTGTTTTGGTTGGGAGACTTTTTAAATGACTGCTTCTGTTTCTTTAGGGGTTATGAGACTGTTTAGATGGGTTTTTTTTTTTTTTTTATCCTGATTTAACTTTGGTACCTAGTATATGTCTAGAGAATTGTCCATTTCACCCAGATTTTCCAGTTTTGTTGAGTATAGGCTTTTGTAGTAGGATCTGATGTTTTGTTTTGTTTTTGTTTTTTGTTTTTGTTTTTTTATTTCCTTGGTTTCTGTTGTTATGTCTCTCTTTTTATTTCTGATTTTGTTAATTTGGAAACTGTTTCTGTGCCCTCTGGCTAAGGTTGTTGATTTTCTCAAAGAACCAGCTCCTGGTTTTGTTGATTCTTTGTATAGTTCCTTTTTCTTTCTATTTGAGTTTGATTATTTCTTGCTGTCTACTTCTCTTGGGTGTATTTGCATATAGAGCTTTGAGATGAGTTGTCAACCTTCTAGTGCATGCTCTCTCCAGTTTCTTTTTGGAGGCACTCAGAGCTATGTGTTTTCCTTTGAGCATTGCATTCATTGTGTCCATAAGTATGTTTATGCTGTGTCTTCATTTTCATTAAATTCTAAAAGTCTTTGATTTCTTTCTTTGTTTCTTCCTTGACCAAGTTATCATTGAGTAAATCATTGTTCAGCTTCCATGTGTATGTGGGCTCTCTGTTGTTTTTATTGTTTTTTAAGACCAGCCTTATTCTGTGGGGATCTGATAGGATGCATTGGAATATGTCAGTCTTCTTGCATCTGTTGAGAGCTGTTTTGTGACTAATTGTATGGTCAGTTTTGGTGAAGGTACCTTGAGGTCCTGAGAAGAAGGTATATTCTTTTGTTTTATGATGAAATGTTCTATAGATATCTGTTAAACCCATTTGGTTCATAACTTCTGTTAGTTTCACTGTGTCTCTGTTTAGTTTCTGCTTCCATGATCTGTCTATTGATGAGAGTGAGTTATTGAAATCTCCCACTATTATTGTGTGAGGTGCAATATTTGCTTTGAGCTTTTGTAAAGTTTCTTTTATGAATGTGGGTGCCCTTGCATTTGGAGCATAGATGTTGAGAATTGAAAGATCATCTTGGTAGATTTTTCCTTTGATGAGTATGAAACATCCTTCCTTATCTTTTTTTGATAACTTTTGGTTGAGAGTCAATTTTATTCAATATGAGAATTTCTACTCAAACTTGTTTCTTGGAACCATTTGCTTGAAAAAAAATTTCTAGCCTTTTAATCTGAGGTAGTGTCTGTCTTTGTCACTGAGGTGCATTTCCTCTGTGCAGGAAAATTCTGAGTCCTGTTTACATATCTAGTCTGTTAGTCTGTGTCTTTTTAATGGGGAATTGAATCCACTGATGTTAAGAGATATTAAGAAAAGTGATTTTTACTTCCTGTTATTTTAGTTATTAGAGGTGGAATTATGTTTGTGTGGCTATCTTCTTTTGGGTTTCTTTTTTTTTTTTTTTTATAAAGTGAGACCCTTTCTTTAAAAAACAACCAAACTTGAGGGGAGCAGCACCTCTCGCCCAGACCCGCCCGGATCTACCGGGATCCCGGGCCTGAGAACCCAGGAACAGAAAGACTCCAAAACTTCCCGATCTCACTTGCAGGGGGAAACCTCTGCCTGTGACACCAGGAGTCGATAGCCAACGAGCGCCGTAGAGAGGGGGAAACCTCTGCCTGGGACACCAGGACTCGGTAGCCAAGGAGCACCGTAGAAAGGGGGAAACCTCTGCCTGGGACACGAGGACTCGGTAGCCAAGGAGCACCGTAGAAAGGGGGAAACCTCTACCTGGGACACCAGGAGTCAGTAGCCAAGGAGCACCGTAGAAAGGAAAT
>CM052715.1:7026210-7068294 GCA_028551405.1 Uromys caudimaculatus
ACTGAGTTATCTCACTCAGGATATTTTCAAGTTCCATCCATTTGCCTGTGAATTTCATGAAGTCATTGTTTTTAATAGCTGAGTAGTATTCCTTTGTGTAAATGTACCACATTTTCTGTATCCATTCCTCTGTTGAGGGACATCTGGGTTGTTTCTAGCTTCTGGCTATTATAAATATGGCTGCTATGAACATAGTGGAGCATGTGTCCTTATTACATATTGGAGCATCTTCTGGATATATGCCCAGGAGTGGTATAGCTAGGTACTCAGGTAGTATTATGTCCATTTTTCTGAGGGTCTGCCAAACTGATTTCCAGAGTGGTGGTACCAGCTTGCAATCCCACCAGCAATGGAGGAGTGTTCCTCTTTCTCCACAGCCTCACTAGCACCTGCTGTCACCTCAGTTTTTGATTTTAGCCATTCTGACTGGTGTGAGGTGGAATCTCAGACTTGTTCTGATTTGCATTTCCCTGATGACTAAGGATGTTGAACATTTCATTAGGTGATTCTTGGCCATTTGAGTTTCTTCAGTTGAGAATTCTCTATTTAGCTCTGTTCCTCAATTTTTGATAGGGACGTTTGGTTCTCAGTAGTCTAACTTCTTGTGTTCTTTGTATATATTGGATATTAGGCCTCTATCAGACTTAGGATTAGTAAAGATCTTTTCCCAATCTGTTGGTTGCCATTTTCTCCTATTTACAGTGTACTTTGCCTTACAGAAGCTTTGTAATTTCAAGAGGTCACATTTGTCGATTCTTGATCTTACAGCATAAGCCACTGGTGTTCTGTTCAGGAACTTTTCCCTGTGCCCATGTTTTGAGACTTTTCCCCACTTTCTCTTCTTTTAGATTCAGTGTATCTGGTTTTATGTGGAGGTCCTTGATCCACTTGGTCTTGAGCTTTGTACAGGGAGATAGGAATGGATCAATTCTCATTCTTCTACATGTCAACCACCAATTGAACCAGCATCATTTTTTGAAAATGCTGTCTTTTTTCCACTGGATGGTTTTTGCTCCTTTATCAAAGATCAAGTGACCTTAAGTGTATGGGTTTCTTTCTGGGACTTCAATTCTATTCCATTGATCTACCTGCTTGTCACTGTACCAATCCCATACAGTTTTTATCAATACTGCTTTGTAGTACAGCTTGAGGTCAGGGATGCTGATTCACACAGAAATTCTTTTATTGTTGAGAATAGTTTTTGCTATTCTGAGTTTTTGTTATTCCAAATGAATTTGAGAATTGCTCTAAGTCTATGAAAAATTGAGTTGGAATTTTGATAGGGATTGCATTGAATCAGTAGATTGCTCTCTGCAGGATGGCCATTTTTACTATATTAATCCTTCTAATCCATGAGCACGGGAGATCTTTCCATTTCTGAGGTCTTCTTCAATTTCTTTCTTCAGAGACTTGAAGTTCTTGTCATATAGATCTTTCACTTGTTTTGTTAGAGTCACACCAAGATACTTTATATTGTTTGTGACAATTGTGAAGGGTGTCATTTCCCTAATTTCATTCTCAGTCTGTTTATCCTTTGAGTATAGGAAGGCTACTGATTTGTTTGGGTTAATTTTATATCCAGCCACTTTGCTGAAGTTATCAGTTGTAGGAGTTCTCTGGTGGAATGTTTCATGTCACTTAAGTATACGATCATATCATCTTCAAATAGTGATATTTTTATTTCTTCCTTTCCAATATGTATCCCTTTGACCTCTGTTTGTTGTCTAATTGCTCTAGCTAGAACTTTAAGTACTATATTGAATAGATAGGGAGAGATAGGGCAGCCTTGTCTACTCCCTGATTTTAGTGGGATTGCTTCAAGTTTGTCTCCATTTAGTTTAATGTTGCCTACTGGCTTGCTGTATACTGCTTTTATTTTGTTTCGATATGGGCTTGAATTCCTGATCCTTCCAAGACTTTCATCAGGAAGTGATGTTGCATTTTGTCAAATGCTTTTTCAGCATCTAATGAAATGACTATGTGTTTTTTTTTTCTTTGAGTTTGTTTATGTAGTGGATTACATTGCTGGATTTCTGGGTATTGAACCATACCTGCATCCCAGGGATGAAGACTACTTGATCATGATGAATGATCGCTTTGATGCGTTCTTGGATTCAGTTTTCAAGAATTTTATTGAGTATTTATGCATCGATATTCATAAGGGAAAATTGGTCTGAAGTTTTCTTTATTTGTTGGGTCTTTGTGAGGTTTTAGTATCAGTGTAACTGTAGCCTCATAGAATGAATTGGGTAGTGTTCCTTCTGTTTTTATTTTGTGGAAGAGTTTGAAGAGTATTGGTCTTAGGTCTACTTTGAAGGTCTGATAGAATTCTGCACTAAACCCATCTGGTCCTGGGTTTTTTTTTTGGTTGGGAGACTTTTAATAACTGCTTTTATTTCTTTAAGGGTTATGGGAGTGTTTAGATTGTTTATCTGATCCTGACTTAACTTTGGTATTTGTATCTGTCTAGAAAATTGTTCATTTCATCCAGATTTTGCAGTTTTGTTGAGTATAGGCTTTTGTAGTAGGATCTGATGATTTTTTGAATTTCCTCAGAATCTGTTGTTATGTCTCCCTTTTCATTTCTAATTTTGTTAACTTGGATTCTGTCTCTGTGCCCTCTGGTTAGTGTGGCTAAAGGTTTATCTCTCTTGTTGATTTTCTCAAAGAACCAGCTCCTGGTTTTGTAGATTCTTTGTATAGTTCTTTTTTTTCTACTAGGTTGATTTGAGCCCTGAGCTTGATTATTTCCTGTCTTCTACTCCTCTTGGGTGCATTAGCTTCTTTTTGTTCTAGGGCTTTCAGGTGTGCTGTTAAGCTTCTAGTGTATGCTTTCCAGTTTCTTTTTGGAGGCACTCAGAGCTATGAGTTTTCCTCATAACACTGCTTTCATTGTGTCTCATTAGTTTGGGTATGTTGTACTTTCATTTTCATTAAATTCTAGGAAATCTTTAATTTCTTTCTTTATTTCTTCCTTGACCACATTATCATTGAGTAGAGTGTTGTTCAGCTTCCATGTGTATGTGGGTTTTCTGTTGTTGTTGTTGCCATTGAAGACCAGCCTTAATCCATAGTCATCTGATAGGAGGCATGGGATTATTTCAATCTTCTTATATCTGTTGAGGTTTGTTTTGTGCCCAATTATGTGGCCAGTTTTGGAGAAGGTCCCAAGAGGTGCTGAGAAGAAGGTGTATTCTTTTGATTTAGGATGAAATGTTCTATAGATATCTGTTAAATCCATTTGGTCCATAACTTCTGTTAGTTTTACTGTGTCTCTATTTAATTTGTGCTTCCAAGATCTGTCCATTGATGCGACTGGGGTGTTGAAGTCTCCCACTATTATTGTGTGAGGTAAAATGTGTGCTTTGTGCTTTAGTAAAATTTTATTTATGAATGTGGGTACCTTTGCATTTGGAGCATAGATGTTCAAAATTGAGAGTTCTTCTTGGTAGACTTTTCCTTTGATGAGGATGAAGTGTCTTTCCTTATCTTTTTTGATGACTTTTGGTTGAAAGTCAATTTATCCGGTATTAGAATGGTTACTCCTGCCTGTTTCTTGGAACCATTTGCCTGGAAAATTGTTTTCCAGCCTTTTAGTCTGAGGTAGTGTTTGTCTTTAACACTGAGGTGCAGCAAAATGCTGGGTCCTGTTTATGTATCCAGTCTGTTAGACTATCTCTTTTTTGGGGGAATTGAGTCTATTGATGTTAAGAGATATTAAGGAATAATGATTGTTGGTTCCTGTTTTTGATGTTATTTTTATGTTTGTGTGGCTATCTTCTTTTGGGTTTATTGAAAGATTAATTTCTTGCTTTTTCTATTGTGTACTTTCCCTCCTTGTGTTGGCCTTTTGCATCTACTATCCTTTGTAGGCTGGGTTTGTTGAAACATATTTTGTAATTTGGTTTTGTAATAGAATATCTTTGTTTCACCATCTATGGTAATTGAGAGTTTTGCTGGGTATAGCAGCCTGGGCTGGCAGTTGTGTTCTCTTGGAGTCTGTATGAGATCTGTCCAGGATCTTCTGGCTTTCATAGTCTCTGGTGAGAATTCTGGTGTAATTCTGATAGGTCTGCCTTTATATGTTACTTGACCTTTTTCCCTTACTGCTTTTAGTATTCTTTCCTTGTTTTGTGCATTTTGTGTTTTTACTATAATGTGATGGGAAGAATTTCTTTTCTGGTCCAATCTCTTTGGAGTTCTGTAGGCTTCTTGAATGTTTATGTTCATCTCTTTCTTTAGGTTAGGGAAGTTTTCCTCTATAATTTTGTTGAAGATATTTACTGGCCCTTTAAGTTGGGAATCTTCACTCTCTTCTATACCTATTATCCTTAGATTTGGTCCTATCATTGTGTCCTGGATTTCCTGGATATTTTGGGTTAGAAACATTTTGCATTTTGTATTTTCTTTGACTGTTGTGTCAATGTTTTCTGTGGTATCTTCTGCACCTAAGATTCTCTCTTCTATTTCTTGTATTCTGTTGGTGATGCTTGCATCTATGCCTCCTAATTTCTTTCCTAGGTTTTCTAACTCCAGGGTTGTCTCCCTTTATGATTTCTTTATTGTTTCTATTTCCATTTTTAGATCCTGAATGGTTTTGTTCATTTCCTTCACCTGTTTGATTTTGTTTTCCTGTAATTCTGCTTGTTTGATTGTATTTTTCTGTAATTCTTTAAGGGATTTTTGTGTTTCCTCTTTAAGGAATTCTAGCTGTTTACCAGTGTTCTCTTGTATTTCTTTAAGGGCGTTATTTATTTACTTCTTACAATCTTCTATCATTATCATGAAATGTGATTTTTATATATGAATCTTGCTTTTCTGGTATGTTGGGGTATCCAGGGCTCATCGTAGTGGGAGAACTGGGTTCTGATGATACTAAGTTGCCTTTGTTTATGTTCCTTATGTTATTGCCCTTGCCTTTCTCTATCTGGTTATTTCTCGTATTAGCTGGTCTTGTTCTCTCTGACTGTGGCTTGTCCCTCCTGCAAGCCTCTGCATCATTACTCCTTGGGGACCAGCTCTCTCTGAGAGGAATTTGGGTTTGGAGAGCTGTGGTACAGGGTCAGCTCTGGGGTGCAGACAGAAACCAGAAGGATTCTGTCCTCAGCTTTTCTTTGGTGTCTTGATGGCTCTGCAAGGGTCCCTCTTGATCCAGTAATTTGAATAGATGTGGTGGTCTTTCCTGTGCTTGAAGGTGTGTTAGCACTTGTAGGAGACCAGCTCTCTCCTGATACTATTTGAATATGGAGCCTGGTGTCACAGGATCAACTCCCTGGCCTCAGAAGGAAATCAGAAGATCACTCCTCAGTCCCTGTGCCCTGAGGGTTCCGGGCGGGTCCCTCTGAGCAGAGGTACTGGTCATACCCTCACTCACAGGCTTGTCCACACTCCAGGGAGGCTAGCTTTCTCCTGGAGCTATTTGGTTATGGAGCCCTGTGGCCCAGGCTGAGGTCCCCAGTGACATTCTGTTAAAGGATGACCTTGTGATGATTTGCTTTGTTTGGCGACTTGAATGGATTTGTAAATGCCTAGATGAGGAATGAAGTCCATGTGTAGCCATCTCTGTGATGTGGTACAAACAACTTAAATAATAGAAAATATGAATCCAAAATTTTAAGCTAAGATTCATATATTGCCTAGGAAGTGGTTTGTCAGACCACTGTTGACAGTAGTAAGCAAGAGTATACAATCATATGCTCCAGAGCCATTGCTACAGAAGTAAAATGAAGATGAGTACCTAATGTTATGATGCAGTGAAGCTAGTGGTTGGGAGAAAGTAAAGACGCAAAATACAGAATCAGGACAATTACAAAAGATGCATCTGGTAAAAAGTCACATTGAGAATCTATAAACAAAAAAATTTAACTCAGTGGCTTAAATACATATTTTTCAAGGTTGGTATCAAGATACAAACACATGAGTGAATGTTTGATGCCATTAATTATTAAGAAATGACTTCAGTTTTTAGGATATTGTTGCTTGGTATAGAATTCTTAGTTGAGATTTTTCTTCTCTGACTGGAAGATGAACATGTTTTCAGATCAATCCTCTCAGAAGTGTTGAGAGTTATTTTAATAACAGAACATTTGGAATGACTTTAATTGACTAAAATGAAAAGGAAAATTCAAGAAATTATACAGTACTTCAACTAGATAAGACATATACAGAGTCTGTCATAGAGGGACCATAGCCACATGATCTATTTCATCTCAGCCCACTGAGATGAAAAGTTTACTGCCACCTGAGCTAGTGAAAAACCAAGGCCGTCTGCCTCCATTTTTCCTAAGAAGACTATGTTGCTGAACATGGAAGACATCTGTGCTTCTTAGTTTCTACATATTACCTTGTTGAATCCAAGTTCCAGGTGAGAGCTTATGAGAGATGTGGGAAACTCCTTCTTTCATTGATCCAGCTGAATTGGGGCACAGTCCCCACCTTGGATGTAGCATTACTGATAATACAATTTATGTCTACTCATTAGGTTTGCCAAGAGGCACAAGCTAAATTTTACTAGTGCTGTTGTTCTAATACTTGCTGAGAGTTCAGATCCTAAAACCTTTCTTAGATAGAATTATTTTCCCCTGATTGTAGCATCAGCAGTATAGTTCTAAGAGTTTTTCTTGGAGGAAAAAAAAAGTAGTTTATATGAGGGATACCTGCAACTCTCTTACTAGGAGTCTTGAATGCTCACCACAGACTCATGGTTTGAATGCTTTTCTCCAGTTAATGATACCAGTCAATTTTAGTTTGGAAGGTTCTGGAAAATTCAGGAAGTCAGACAGAACAGAAAACAAACAAACAAACAAGATAAGCACTTTCTGTCTTATGCCCCTGCTGCCTTGATTGGAAATGTTCCACTATGCTTTCTCCAGTGTGATGGACTGGTGCTCTCAGATTGTGAACCATAATAAACCTTTAATGTATTAAGTTGTTTCTATCATGTACTTTGTTACAGCATTGTAACAGTAACTCTATAAGAATTATCTACATTTACAGTGGAATTTGTAAAACTTCAAGCTTAAAGGCACACATACACACACACACACACACACACACACACACACACACACACACACACACACACACATACCAAAACAAAATGTAGTGGGGGAAAAAACTGAATTGAAGGTGGAATCTTGTATATTTCTTGAAGATTTAGGCTAAACTATGGGCTAGTACTTTTCCAGAATGAACTGGAATGATGTCTAAAACTTTTTTTTTTTTTTTTTTGGTTTTTCGAGACAGGGTTTCTCTGTGTAGCCCTGGCTGTCCTGGAACTCACTCTGTAGACCAGGCTGGCCTCGAACTCAGAAATCCACCTGCCTCTGCCTCCCAAGTGCTGGGATTAAAGGCATGTGCCACCACTGCCCGGCTATGGAATGATGTCTGGATAGAGATCCTATCAGAACAATTGTCCAATACTATTCTCTGGAACTATTATTTCAGGGCAAGTAGGATTTGAGTATATTTGTTGGTGAAGGAATTCCTGTTGACATGCATTTTTGAAATTATTTAAAATGGTCTGTTGGTTATTTAGAGAAGTTTGATAGTTGTGGTTGGTAATGAAATGGCAGAGAATGTTCTGTCAAATCTGTTGTCACATTTGACGGTAGGTATAGCAGATTTTTCACTGTTATCACTAGGCTTTATGGAAATAATTTTAGTAGTCACTAAAGTGAAGAAAATGACAATATCAAGCTAAAGTGAGCTGAGGATGAACAATCCTCACGTCTGATCATGCTGGGACATTATTACCTTAATGCCTAGTTTCTAACGAAAACAAAGAATCATTTGATATTCAGCCAACGATTGATGAACTACCATGCATAATAGAAAAAAGGGCACAAAAGAAAATTCTTTGGAGAACAGCTTGATGCTGTATAAAATGGACAAAAACTCTATACACATCATCAATTAAATATTGAGATTCATATTCAATGGAACAAAATTAGAAATCTTGTCAGATATGGTGATTCACTAGGTAGTTACATGTTTGGTTTGGGGATTAGCATAAGGACTGAGAAGTCAAAGGCCAGTTTTGGCTACAAAATGAGTTAGGAGATGGCTGTGACTACTTAAGACTATATCTCAAACAATTAGAAAATATTAAAAGATCATAACATGGAGGAACTTTTGAAAGTTCAAATATTAATATATATTGTATATGTTAAATACTAATACTTAATATATATTAAGTAATCAATTCAACCCAAAAATTAACTTTAGAAGGACAGTGTAAAAATATATGGGATAGATGAAAATAAAGAAACATATATTAAATAAGTCAAAACAATACTTGCTCCATGATAGCCTGGGCTACACAGAGAAACCCTGTCTGGAAAACTGCAAGAAAAATTTTGTAACTATGAAAGCCTCCATTAGAAGAAGGAGAATTGGAGTTAAGGAGATGACTCAGTGAGAAAACGGGATTGCCTTGTAAACATGAGCGCTTCAGCTCAGATCTTCAGAACCCAGGTCTTGTCAGAAGTCGTAGCACATGTCTGTAGTTCTAAGGCACCTGCAATGAGACAGAAGGTAGAGTCTGGAGAAAGAAAATGGGCCTCAGAGACTGACAGTGCAGTAGAGAAAAGTAAAATACCGGCATTAAAGAGGGTGGGAAGAAGAGACCTATATCTGAGTCATTTTCTGACCTCTACATGTACCCACACTGCATGTGAATGTCAATAATCTTGAGGTTAGCTATGCTTTTGTAGCATTATTGTTCTTCTTTGAACTTGCTATTGCCATGTTCCTCTTTTCAGTTTTCTCTGTTAAACTATTTCTTTCTAATGTTTTGTTATAAATGATACATTTATACCAACTATACGCAATCATAACCAATTCTGCAATTTACTTGCTGGGGATAGTTCTAATCCTTTCAAGTTTCTGAGATACCTATTACACACACACCACACACACACACACACACACACACAGAGCACATGCGCATGCGTGCACAAACAACTTTGTGTGTATGTATATGTGTGTTCATGTTTTGTTAATGATTTGTTGAGTATTGTTGTCCTATGGGACACCACATTTTCATAGATTTGAGTGAAAGTGGTATAAGTTTGTTATTTTGTTCTCCATAACTTGCTTTCATTTTACTCTTTTGTTACCTGTCATATTCCGGGCAAGCATTCTCAGTCAGAACATTTACAAATTAATTAAAAATACTCTGAAAGTAAATGGGCAGCATTGGCAGAATGTGTGTCAGAGCAATCTTTTCAATGGATGTTTTGCAGTAAGTCATGGTTTACCTGAAACATTTGGTAATTTGCAAAAAGGATCATATTTGAAAGTATAAAGGTAGAAAGGTATCTCTTAAGATTATCATATTAACATTCTTAATTATCTATTTAGACCTGATATAAACATTATTTTCTAAATTCCTGTAAAAGTATCTTTTATTCTCCAGGTGTAATTGTAATCTTGGAGGCTTACTACTGAACAAACTCCCTCTTTCTAGCTCTTTCTGAACTTTTGCTGGCTAGTTTAGCTCAGCTGTACTGGCCCAAACTCCTCCCTAAGATGACTGATTGACTCTGGCTTCTCTCAGGTTCTCACTGAATTGTTCTTGGCCTCCAAGTAACTCTGACAATTTGCTGTAATCTTCTGGCTTCTTCTTATTGTCTGGCTTCAACTGCCTCTGCTGACCTGCACTGAACTGTGTGAACTCATGAACAAACTCACCTCCACTGCACTGTACTCACTGCACTGACTCAAGCTGACATGCTCTGCCCACCTGTTCCGTTCTTAAATAGCTTCTTTTTCCTGTGCTCTTGTCTTGAGAGTTGGCACATCCTATCTTTGACTCATTCTGTAAAATATTTCCCTGATTTACCACTTTGTCTATTTCTCAGAAATTACTTTCACTCATGCTTGCTTCCTTCTACAAACTAACCTTACCCACATTGTTTGGAATTAGTGTGTACTAAGGGTATATCTGTATTCCAACTAGAGGGTTTAAAAGTGTATCTGTATTCTAGACAGATCACACAGGACATAGAAGGTCTTTGGGTATGATCCCTTGCCAGAGCAGCATGTTGCTGGGTTAAAACTCCTCTATAAATTCCATACAAATTTATAAAGGATATGCAAAAATTAATAGAACAAAAACTACTCATTTATATAAATTCTGCCTCAATTACAATAATTATGAGAAATTTTGCTTTTTTCTGGAAAGGATGAATTGAAAAATATCAATTTAAATTAATATCATTTTGAAGAATTTTTTATAATCTACTAAGGGACCTTGGGGAATGATAACTGCTTTTTACTTGAATAATTATTTAGTAATAAAGTGTCCAATTTTGAAGAATTAAATATTTAAGATACATAAAGACAACATTAAGGTAAATGTTTGTGACTGAAAATCATTAGGTGAAATGTTAAATAGTAGTATTTAATATTTAATTCAATATATGTAATATTCCTGCAAAATGAAACATAAACATTAATTTTCATCCACCAGCTTCTCCTGATGAGCATTTCAGAAAATATTTAGAAAACCATTATGGCTATTTTCATCAATGCTGTATAAATGCTTTATTTCTCCCCCAATTTGCTGCAATATTTAACAACACTAGGCAAGTAGTTATGTCACCATGTGATTCAGATCAGTACAATTATAGTACAATTATGAGCTCTGCTTTTGGTACACATTAATGTTCACCAATCAATAACTTTTACAAATTAGCAAATCAATGTTTTTTATTGGTAATTTGAATTTTATTTATTATTGATGGTAGGACATGCACATATGTATATAGGGAGGTCAGAAACCAATTTCTAAAGTTGGTCCTCTCTTTGCACCATGGGTTCCAGAACTGAACTCAGGTTGTCTGGATTGTATGGCAAATGCATTTACTTATAAAAAAATCTTACAGACTCTTACTTGATATTTCTAAGAGGTTAAAAATATTTTTCCCTTCTATATTATTAGAAGAAAAAAGAAAAAAAATTAAAAAGTAAAGTAGAACTATGCATCTGCATTTAAGTCCTTCAGTTGAGACCACTATAACTTGTTTTAGGAAGTAACAGTTATGAAGAAAAAAACCTTGAAAAAATGTTGAATAATGGTTACCATTGCATGGTCATAATGAATAAGTTTCTTAAATTAAAGCTCAGTTCTATCATAGATGCTGTTAAATTTTCTGTCTTCTCTTATATTAATAAGAGACTCATAAGGACAAATGTTATTAGAATGGAATGAAAAAGGTGGCCATCAATATTCTTCTCACTATCAATATAATCCCTTTAAAACAGCATTTTATCAGTCTGAACTAAAACAATGTTATGTGAAAATGGGTTCAAAATGTGTTTGTCTGCACTTCACAGCAAAAGCAGCTATACTGAGCAAAGATTTACACAGCCTGTGGTTTTTACTGCTTTGAGTTTCATTGAAGATAGAGCAGGACAAAAAGATATTGCTCACTTATGAAGCTATCATTCAAGACTTACAGAATTCTGCTTTTATAGTACTGAAGCCCACAGAGAGTAAGGAAATCTTTGGCAGCTATACATCTGAAAAAATGTCAATATCCAGAATATATAAATAACTAAAAAAAAAAAAAAACCAGTGAGTTAAAATTACAAACACAAACAAACAAACAAACAAACAAAAGAACAACAAAAAGCAAACAATCCATTTAATAAAACAGGGGCCTGGGACTTTTACAGAGTGATCTCAAATAAGAAAGAAAAATGGTTAAGAAATAATTCAAAATATGTTCATGGTCTCCAGAAATTATGAAAATGTATATAAAACAAGTTGAAATTTTTATTGTATGCCCATCAGAATGGTAGAAATCAAGACAGTTGGAGGGAGTTTGGGCAAAAGAGAACCCCCCATTCACTGTTGGTGGGATTACCAGCTGATGCAGTCACCATGGAAATCAGTATGAAGAATTCTCAAAAAGCTAAAAATAAGTGTACCATATGACACTTCTATAGAACTGTGTATACAGTCATACTATTCAATGGCTTATGGCCAAAGAACAGGACGCTATCTCCAGAGATACTGCTCAGATCCTTTCATTGCTACTCTAGTCACAGTATCTGGGAAATGGAAACAACATCAATGTTCTTCAGCTGACAAATGGATAATGAGACTGTGGAACATATATATACTATGGAATAGTATTCAGCTGTAAAGGAAAATAGCTCCAAATCCTCAGATGTGAGAACATTCTGGAACAAATGCAGGAAGAATGAAAATAAAAGGAACCATTCCTGAGGTCTGAGAGTTTGTGGAGAAACAGAGGGGTAAATATAATGGTATAAGTGAACAGACTGTTGAAAAGGGCGAATTAGGGCATTTTGCGTATGAGAAGGGAAGTAAATACAGAAGGACGGGGGAATATAAAGTAATGACGATGTCTGGAAAAAGTCGTAAGGAATCACGAACTGTTTCCCCAGGAGAAATCTGTAACGCGTGGAGTTCTGTACTTAGAGAGTACAAGTGAGTTTTTCTCATCTGGGCTAGCAATGCTCCTCCAATAGCTAAATAGCACCTAATGAAAACCCCAACAACAGACATATGAAACATTCTTTTGAGTTGTTGGTCAGGGATGTCTAAGATGTTTCTAAAACATACAGCCTGTTGCTATTGTCTTTGGTTGTCCCTCAGAGATGGAAGATAAATTCCTATTTTGAAGGTGTCGTGAATTTCAGAAACAGAGGCCAGAGATTTCTGATCTGGCACTGTCTTGATGGTTCCTTCATGCACACTAGATTTCATGGTTCTAGAAAGTGTCATGCAAATTTCCAAAATAGGGAATTGATCAATAGTCCTACTATAACACCTATGAACCACAACAACCAGAGTGGCAAGACATATCTAATGGTGCAGTAGTGACACACCCACCTGTCTGTAATCACCAACAGCTTTCTACTTGGTTTTAGGACCCACTAAACCATCCCTGGTACTGGAAACCTAGCCAACTACTCAGTGATGAATGTTAGAGTAGAACAAACAATCACTACTTTAAAACATGCATAATACCTCACAATGGAAACATTTGTTAGTATACACAGATAAGAGTAGTCCTCAGTCTTCATCAAGGAAACATTTCTTTGGAACAGATAAAGATGACTACAAAACACCACAACCAATCAAATGTACAGTTGTGGAGTCCAATAACAATGGCTACATCTGTAAAATATTCCCATGCCTAAGCCTCAGGGAATGTTGATCTATAAGGGCAGAAAGATAGTAAGAGCCAGAGGATCAAGGAGTTTGCTGGAAGATTGTTTCCCCTGGTAATGTTAAAGGCTATATTCTCAAATTCACAACAACAGGACTGCCTAAGCATGCACTGAACAAGGATAACAACAATAGACATGGCAAATTGGGTGGAAAAAAGCCCAGGAGACCTCAATCTTGTACAAAATACTACAAGCAATTAAGGAGTACTGAGAGTAAGAGAACTAATCTTCTCAAGGGAGGAGCACAGCAGTTGATTGTCTGATACCAACTGTTCAGCCCTAAAAACATACATAAAAGTAACATATACAGCAGGTTATATTTAGGAATATGTTTATATATAATGTTATATACAATATATCACATACAATTTATTATGTATGATATATTCTATAATATATCAAATTAGTAAATATTAATATGTTTATAAATTTATAAATATTATTCTATTTAACATTAATATAAAAGTATTAAAATAGTATGGCGATATATATATATATATACATATATATGTGTGTGTGTGTATGTGTGTGTATATATATATATGTATATGTGTATATATATATATATATATATATATATATATATATATATATATATATATATATATATCCATGTACCAGCAATTAGTAAAAAACGAGGACAGGAATTTTATAAAAAGCAAGAAAGTATATATGGTAGAATATTGATAGAGGAAAGAGAAGGGAGAAGTGATTTAATTATATTATATTCATAAACCATTTGAGAAATATTCTTTGCTAAGTAAATTCTACCTCCCTCTAACTTTTCCTCTTCGATAAAACACTGTCTATTGGCTACCATTGTAATGACTGTGTTGGTTGTTGGCCTGTGACATAAGTTGACTTCTAGTTTTTATGGAAATGCCCAGGCTGTATATGCTTCCATTCTTGATTTTAAGAACAAAATCTTTTGTTCTTTTAGGAATCTTGCTAGTCAAGAAAGATGGCTTGTGTGGTAGTTGAGCCATGGCTTATTCTTTCACTTTTAATATTTCTTAGCCTTAAAATTAATTATCACCTAGAGGCATATGTGAAGCCAAAATTCTAAGAAGTGTTATCTCCAAACAAAAACAAAACAAACAAACAAAAATATTATTTCAAACCCTAACAGATAAAAAGAAAATTTCTTATATTTGAAAGAGTTGTTTGTATGGAATATTTGTCTTTCTTACCATAAAGTCTTCTATCTGTGGTAGATGACTGCAGCTCTATTTATTCCTGATAAGGAAATTCATACAACTTAGTCTCTCATTTGAAATGTTCACATGCATCTACGAAAAATAAATACTGTGGAGTTGTTTTATTCCTAGAGTTAAGTTAGTCAAATGACAGCACCATTTTTTTTTTTTTTTGTCATTTTAATGGGTGGCTGTAATGCATTAAGAGCTATTTTATTAAAAGTTGATATTTATTTTTAATAAGTGGGTCTAGGTAGGCATGAGTAAAATCTTCACTTAGCTATTAAATAAATTACTTTTATAGTACGCAAAACAACAATTTGATGCCAGTTGTATGTAAATCAGAGCTTCTCAGAGCACTGAAGGGAATATGTTTTACCATATAGCATAAATACTAGGGAAATCAACTGAAAATGATAGCCATTAGTCAACTGTGCCTTGAAATTACACCCTGTGGACAGAAACAAAGCCACTACTGGAAATGATTGTTGTACAGTCCACAGTCAGCATTTCCTTTTTGTCTTCACTTCAAGTTTAAATTTGATTTATAATGGATGTGTGCAGAATGCTTTTATAACTGCTATTTGTATTTTATATTCAAATTCTGGAAGCCCAGGTGAAATCTCTAGAAAAACTAGTGATAATCACTGATGGAACCATGCTAATTACTAAACCATCAAACTGAATCCTTACAGAATCAAGATTCATTCACATATACAGCTGGACCTTTTATTTAGATTCCTATCTGTGGATATTGAAGAAAAATATGTGTGACATGAATGTATCTTTGTAAGTTGAGAAATGATTTGAACAATTTGCAGTTTCAAAATAGAAAATCATGATAACATTGGACATTCATCATGTGGTGGTCCTGTAGAAAGGTAAATGTATTCAAGCACACAAATGCATGCTTTATTGGGAGTGACAGAGATATAAATTCCAAATGCTTTTGCTTAAGTATATTGGGATTCAATAAACAGATGGCTCAGTAGTTAAGAGCTCTCATGACTTTTCTAGAGGACCTGGATTCAAATCCCAGGACAAACATGGTGAAATACAAGGGTTAGTAATTCTAGTCACACTGGACTCCACTTTTTCTCTGGTTTCTGCAGCCCAGGTCCTACACAGATATACATGTAGACAAAGCACTCACTCCCAGACACATGCATGCATACACAAAGAAAGTAAGAGAGAAAGAGAGAGAGAGAGAGAGAGAGAGAGAGAGAAGAAAAAGGAATAAATATGATTACACAGAAAAAATCTTTGTTATTTATACTTCATATGGTTGAAAATAGATGAGTTTCAAGAAGATGGATTGTTCTACCATAGATCTATAGCAGCCATTCTTTGATGTTATTCATAGTGTTTACTTTCACAATGAGTTTACAGAAAAAAAATTCAAATGACTTCACATAAAAGGCCTTGAATTATATATTAATCTCAAAGTTTAACAAAAAGACTAAAAATGATTTTAATTCCTTTCAAGGATTCCTTTGTATATGAATATCCATACACACACACACACACACACACACACACACACACACACACACACACACACATATATCTTCCAGGGGATGCCTAAAAGGGTATTTACCTCTTCCTGGCTATTACACTATCAGCAAGTATACTGATAAATGCTATAAATCAAATCTGGAAGGATAAAATTTTTTGAAAACAACCTATTATATATATATGCCTTTGGGGAAATAAGCCACATCTGTTTTAATGTTTAAGTATTTTCTCCATGCCCTATATTACTAATTTTAAAGTAATTTGTGTAATTTAATCATTGAAGAACAAAAGCTTATTTGAGTCATTTTCCCCATCCAAATAGTTAGAAAAGAACATAGATACATAGACAGAAAGTTCAGACAACTCAGAGACAAACAGATAAAACATATAAACAAGGTTCATGAATTAGTTCTATAATAATAAAAACTAAGTGAGGTAAGAGGATGGCAGTCATGACTTAATTTATGCAGATTTTTAGTATCTAATTTGCTACAATATTTATATATCATATATTATATTGATACCCAATGTATTCACATATGTTCTTATACATAGGATAGATGACATGAGTTAAAACTTCTTAGACAATTCTTACCTCTTAAATTTTGCTCTAGTGAAATTTCTTGACTAATTAACAAAGCTATTCATGTGATTGACTTTTGAAAACATTAAAATTATGAATTTTCCTTAAAAGCATTGCAGTATTACTATTGCATAGGCCTATTAAAATTTTAAATTATTAGGGAAGAAGTAGGATGATAATAAAGAATGCCACATGTGAATATATTGTGAGCATTTTGTCTTGCATTCTCTCTAGATGTGAGAACACTCCTTTGGGCCAAATCATCAAAACCTATGTGCTTTACTTCCACAAACCACACCAAGCCTTCTGCAAGCACTACACTTTAAATGCCTTATTACCAATGAAAGATTATTTCCTGGGTTCTTGGAAGAATATTTGAAACCATTAGATCAGAATACAGCTCAGAACAAATTCTCTAACCACACAGTTGCCTTTTCGGCAGAAGAGACTGCTTCCCATTGCAGCTTTAAGAGGAGGAATCTCTAATACTTCTACACCTTCTAATGTCACTCTTCTGGCCTTTTTCTTGCTTTTTTTTCATATATGTGTGTGTGTATGTGTGTGTGTGTGTGTGTGTGTGTGTGTGTGTGTGTGTACATATATATGAAATTATATATATTATATATAATATATATACTTATATATTATTATATATAGTATATATTATGCCAATTACACAGTAGATATGTGACACCTAATGTTATTGTTTATTTTCCTGAGACAGGGTTTGTGGTGTATTCCAGGCTGACTGAAGACTCACTATACAGCCTAGACCCCTCAGACTCACACCCCTCTAACTTCCAAATGCCATGTGTAGATTATACTTGTGTTCCATCCATTCCTGCATTCTCAATTGTCAGTTTATTATGGGAAAGTAAACTAGAGTAGTGATACCTGTGTCTCATACTTGATAACTAATGTTTCTCATATGCATATATGTCTCACTCTATTATCAAGAATAGCTTACTCTTCAGAGAATATGTTATGTATTCCCAGAGTATATGGGATCAGCATAAAGCCAGTTACATAGAGAAACTAATGAAAGAAGAAATAATGCATGCGAAAATGTGTGTAGAGACAGTGTCTTCAACCACACAACAACAAAACGGTGTGATTAAAGTCAGAGTGAACTAACTAGGGGGAATTTTCCTGCAGTGCTCTTATAATAAGAGATCATTTCTCCCGGGGTTGAAGATGATCAGATTTCACTGATAATAGGCCTCTGTTGAGTCCACTGGCTTCTGTCCCCCAACAGCTGCTAGCAAAGCAGAGAACTGGGAAAATTCTTTTATAAAAAGCTACATTTGTGTCGTGAACGACATAAAAGTTCATAAGTAATATTGAATATTTCATAAAATCTTATTTTTCTCCATCTCTCACTTAGATTTCACTCTTGTTTTTCCAGACGAAAATAGGAAATTGTAAATTTAAACTGTCTATTTATCATCTATTTATCATTTATCTATCTATCAATTTATCATCTATTCATATGTGTTTGTGTATATATATATTAGACACACAAGCACACACTAACATGTCAGAGCAAAAATTCTTATGATCATATAGAGGGATTTTAAATGAGCACCTATATAGTAGTAACCTAATGTTGCCTGTGACCAAAAGGAGATTCTACACTTTAGTTTTACAGAACAGAAATCTGTCAGATATGAGGACAGCTCAACTATCAGATACCCACTGGGTCTTTCTGACTTACACAAAGTCCAAGCATAACGTGGAAACATTTGAGTGAACCAAAATATTTCCTTGTCTCCTTGTCATCGATCTTGTTTTGAAAACCCTATTTAAAAACATGCCCGGGTGGGTGCCTCTATGGTGACTCCTTTTTTCCTCTCAGCCTGACACCTCGAGGACTAATTGTAGAGGGAACGATGTCGAACACATAGTCATCACCAACAGACTAGTACTGAGCAGTATTGACCTTCCCTCTTCACCTGACAATTTGTCTGGTAATGACACAAGACAAGGGCACACAGTGGGTTTTCCATCTCCAAATTATGTTGGAGAGCTGATCACAATAACTGACCTCTCCAGTCAGTGGGCTAGGAGAATGCAGCGTGGAATGACCTGGTGATTCGGATATATCAGTATTAAAGCAACAGCCATTTTCTCTGTCTCAAGCCTGAGATCACCCTCCCTAAATCTCACATACACGCAGCTGTGAACAGGGTTTCCTCAGGTACAAATCCCTGTGGCTAGTAGGTGGAGGGAGGGCTTCTTCGCTGTCCTCGTTTCTTATGGCAATTGATACACTGGCTCGGTTCTCTAACGTGACTTTCTAAGTTTAGCTGCTCTAAGGTTTTTTTCTTTCTTAGCTTTAAAATATCTCCATTTACTTGTATCAGTGGAATCAAGTCATGTGACCCACAAGTCAAGCAGTAAAGCCAGAGTGACTGTAAGATTTGCTTCTTAGGAAAGTCCTAAATATGGGCAGGAACAGCTGAGATATGTGTGGGGTGAATGGACCCAGAGTCAAGTGATATCGGGGATGAATAGAAAATTACTTGAGTGTGTTATTAGGATAAGATGGATGTGGTTTATACACAGGGACAGTCAGAGAGACAGAGGGACAGAAAGATAGAGAAAGAAAGACAGATTCGTAGAACACTGCATCCTGTATCTGTCCAGATGTGTTTTAGCCATCGACTGCATGATTTTCTAGGACTGTGACCACTCAGTCACGCTCTATCAGTCCCATACCATAATCAGATAGAAAATGGTAAGTTCTGTCCCACAATAGGCAGACTGGATGATCCTCATGAAGTTAGTCCCTGACTCTACGCAAGTAAGCTTCATGTGAATTTTTTTCTGTATACTTTAGTGAGAAATGGAACAGTCTTTATTTCTAAACATAAGGAGTCAAATCAAAGACCAGAGAGGACTCATAATGTAGACATGTGACAAGATGTCAGAAGCATGAAAACCATATGGCTTTAAAGGTTTTACTTTTTTTTTTCTTAGATTTTTTTTTTTCCTTTTGAGACTCTCTTCTCTTACTGTTTTGTAATATTCAGAGGTAGTTACTTAACACAAGTACTAGGATCAGATCAACTTACAATTCTGAGAAACGGAGGTTTTTGAAAAGGGAGACTTTTGTAGAACTGTAAGTCACTTTCTAACAGCTATAAAAATGAAGTGAAAATATTTTCTAATATTTTCTGTGTATGTTTAGAATAATTAAGAATATAATAGTGTTTTTTCTCTTCCACTTTCAATTTTTAGCACACTATACTTTTACCAATGTAGTGTGAATATCACAATGCAGACTTCCTTTGCGTACACTGAAACTATTTTTTCAGTATACAAATAGAGTGCAAAATTCTAAAGCAACACCACACTTGCTTTTTATATTAGGAAGGTGACACAGAGAAGTAGAAAACCCTCTTTGACACTGTCTAACATGCATAAATGAGTTAGTTTCCATACTACAGCTCCTAAACATGTGGAGACAAGTTTATGTGCTGCAACCTACCTAGCCATTGATACATATGAACTCGGATTCTGGGTTACAATAATGTCTTGATTTTCATACTTACAGCTTGCTTTACACAAAAAGTAGTGTCAAATAGTATCAGTTAATTTAGCAAGGACAGTTTCAAGGAAATTGATTTCTGGAGGCCAAATTCCCTGAAATCACTCAAAGTCCTTGTTGCTTTTCAGGTGTCCCATTAATCTTTATAGAACCCCATTGACATTGGTGGCAGCTGCTTTCCCATACATTGCTCAGGGCAGATTTGAAAAGAGCACTGTGGCCCCAGGGATTCAGGTCTAATTCAACAGAACTCACATTAGGCCTTTAAACTAAACAGAAAATGATATAGAAGGGATTTGTAAAGACTGGGGTGTAAATTATAACCTGGTGCCAACCCTATCCCTGATGGAGCTGCGTTCAGGACTTGCTTTTTTTCTTAAATTACTTCCCATGTCATTTTATGTGGCCTGAAATTTAACAAGCATTTGACTCACAGCTTGGGTAGTGTGCTGCCTCCTATGTTGGCTATTCTTGAAGCAGTGAAGAACTCAGTTTGAGGAGGAAAAAGCAGAAATTCAACCCAGATTTACATGCCCAATCAATGATATGAAAACATTTCGGATAAAGGCAAAGCCAGATAAAATAATAATGCAAAGTCATTAGGAAGATTCAGTGTGGCACTGATAACCCCAAGCGTAGGTGCAACTATGCAGGGTTCCTGCATTCCAATTGCATGATTCTCTGAAAATCATTCTGCCCTGAAAGAAAAGGTAAAAACAACAACAACAACAACAACAACAACAACAAAAGTCATGCCGTGGATTTCCAGTCCTGTTAACCAACAGCTATAGCTCTTTAGCAAATGAGGAAAGAACAGGATAAGAACATGGATAGAAAAGAAGAAGTTTGGAAAAGGCGACTTATTTCTGGAAAAACAAAGGCTTTGGTTAGTCTTTCCTCTACTTTATCATGAGAAAGCTCTCATACATTTCCTGGTTGTTGTTCTCCTCCTCCTCCTCCTCCTCCTCCTCCTCCTCCTCCTCCTCCTCCTCCTCCTCCTCCTCCTCCTCCTCCTCCTCCTCTTCCACCTTCTCCTTCTCCTCCTCCTCCCCCTTCCTCGTCCTTCTTCTTCTTGTTCCTTTTCCTTTTCCTCTTCTTCCTCTTCTCCTTCTTCTTTCTTTTATTTTTAATCAAACTTAGGTTTAATAAAAGGCATTAGAAACCTATATGAGAGTATATGACACTTAAACAGACTATGTCCACATATTCTAATTAGTATGTTCAATTAGATGGTAGTATTTAAAAATATTGGTAATTTATTAGGAGTATGAGCAATTTACTGCTAGCTCTTAAAAACTGATGCAGAAGTATTGACCTGCATGGGGACAAGAGAAGACCACAGTGATTTTAGGGATGGCATTTTCCTATCCCTAGCAAAATCAGAAGGCAAATGTTAAACCTTGAGATACAGTCCTGTCCTCCCAAACAGCGTCTTCTTTCATGTGAAAATGAAAGAAATTAAATATAGACAGACAGATAAAGAGGATTTATACCATTTTCAAGGTAATTTATTTTCAGTGCTTACTTTCTTGGCTTTATTTTCTGCATTAAGCTCTATAAAAGCCTTCGTGATTAAGTTCCCTCAAGCACCGCTGAGTGAAGCAGCCCAAAACATAAATGGGTTTGGTCATAAAGTACACTTTACACCTCTTGTCAAAAAACAACAAAAATCAGGTGAATATCTGGAATCTTGTAAAACAGACTTGAGGATGGAGAGAGATGCATTAAAATCTTCTAATACCTGACATGTTCAAGTCACACGAGGGTAATTCAGACATGTCTGCTAGAATCAGCCCGAGGAGAATATCTCCTTCTGATTCCAGAGTTGTATACAGACAGGTTTTATTTGTCATTCTTCCTCTGGGCATGCTGCTGAAATTGATAGGAAAAAAGACATATTCAGGTTGATTCACCTTTTCACAAAAAGAAAGAAAAGAAGGAAGAAAGGAAGAAAGAAAGAGAAAAGAAAAAAGAAAGTGGATGGTTTGTGAATTATATAGAATTGCAGTTTTAAATAACTGGTAGATAAAAGAATATTGGAATTCTTTTTCACACTCAAAATTTGAAATTTGCTTCTACTTCTCTCTTTCTCCTCCCTCCCTTCCTCCTTCCCTCTCTCCCCCTCTCTCTGTATGTATGTATGAGTGTGTGCGAGTGTGTGTGTGTGTGTGTCTCTGTGTGTGTGTCTGTGTGTCTGTGTCTGTACATTCACATGTTTTAATTCAATTACCTCTACCATGGAATGCATGAGCAGGCCAGAGTACAGCCTTGGGCTCAGTTCTCACCTTCTCACTTGTTTGATACAGGGTCTTTGTTTATCTATGTGTAAACCATCATTGTGTGGCCTGTGAGCTTCTGAGATTCTCTTCTTCCCATTTCCCTGTTCAAGTACTAAAATTACAGATGCTCATTGGAGCCTCATGCTTTTGTGTAGTTTCTGGGAACTTGAAGTGAGATCCTCCGGTTTGTGCAGAAAAGTATTTAACCCAATTAATTCCTATCCTCATCCCAGGTAAGACTATTGCAAACAAGTTGACATCAATCCTATAGGTCTCGCATTAGTTCTGATCCATGATTTTGCTACAGTGTGTACAATATACAGACCTGAACACAGTTAGCTCTATTAGAAATTTAACAATTTTTCCTTTGTGATAGTGTGACAATATCTGAAATACTGAGGGATGGCCAAATTCACATTAGTGGTTAAGACATCAATGTTTTGTCATTTGGACGTGTGTATTTATAGAGCTACTTAAGTCATTAAGGAAGAATGCTCGTTCATGATTCATTGCCTCTTTAGGAGATGAAACGACCACAACTCTGTATCATTTGGCAATACATTGTGGTGTTTTTTACTTCTTTGTTTTTTTTTTTTTTTCAGAAGTTACATAGAAGGGAGAAAATTTGGGGGTTCTACCCTAGTCAAAGAACTACAGGCAACTAATAACTGCTAGAGGAAGGGGAATGAGGTTCTCCATGAAAGAAACTCCCTTATTGACTGTCCAAAGCAGAATTGACAGTCTTGAAGCCATATACAGTCCACAAACAAAAATTGACTCAGAGGAGATTTTATATATGTATCGCCTATACATAACATACATGTAGACATGGCACATATGTATGTAGCAATAATAATCAAAGAAAAAGATGCTCTCAACTAAAGTTGTTCTATGAGAGGAGTTCCGGGAAGGTAGCTGGGGAGAGGTGGAGGGAGGTGGGAGGAAAGAGAAGGGAGAAATAAATGATGCAATTTTATTTCAATTAAACAGAGACTCAAGGAAAGGCCCTACAGAGACTGCCCCACCTGGGGATACATCCCATATATAGCCAACAAACCCAGACGTTCTTGTGGATGCTGGGAAGTGCTTGCTGATGGAAACATGATAAGCCATCTCCAGAGAGGTTTAGGCAGAGCCTGACAAATATAGAGGTAGATGCTTGCAGCCAACCATTGGACTGAGGTGGGGTTCCAGATGGAGGAGTTGGAGAAGCGACTGAAGGAACTGAGGGGGGTTGCAGCCTCATGGAGGGAGCAAGTGTCAACTGGCCAGACCCCGGAGCTCCCGGAGACTGGATTACCAACCAAAGAATACACATCGAGGGACCAATGGTACTGGCCGCATATGTGGCCTTGTTGGACATCAGTGGAAGGAGAGGCCCTTGGGCCTGAGGGTGTTAGATGCCCCAGGGTAAGGGAATGCTACGGAGGAAAGACAGGAGTGGGTGGGTGGGTAGGTGGGGGAGCATCCTCATAGAGGCAGGAGAGGGGTGATGGGTTAGGGGGTTTCCAAAGGGGAAAACATTTGAAATGTAAATAAAGTAAATATTAAAAAATAAAAAAAGGAAATCAACACCAGGAATATCCAAATCAAAAATATGAATGCCTAAATAAATAAATAAATAAATAAATAAATAAATAAATGTTAAAAAAGAACATATTATAAAATATTACTTGACTGTGCTAGTTGATTCCACTTCCCAGTTTCTAGAATTAATAGAAATTTATATTGATTGACTAAACTGTAAAAGCAGAAGATAATCTTTTCTTGCAGCCAAAACTAAGATGGTAACCTTAGATGACTCATGCAATTTCCCATGTGCTTTCCAATACGCACAATAAATATTAATGTGCTATTTTAATTTAATGATAACTCACTGGGTCAGGAGAGCTTTGATGGTATCTTTACATTAACAGTTGGGGAAAAAGAAATGAAACTAGGTGGTACTTTATGATTCACATGAAGCCAACGATCTGATGAACGATGTACCTGGAATAAGACGACAATTCTAAGTTAGCTGTGGTGGTATATTCCTATAATATTTGGACTCCAGTGTTGTAGGTTGAGTTACACCTACAGTTTAAGACCAACTTGGTGCTGAGTATGAACCTTGAACCGAACGTACTTTCTCTTTCTTTGAGGTAACCATTCTCCTTGAGGTCAGGCAATTGTTCTTTACATTATTTTACATTTTTCGATGCTTTCACTACCTATTTTCTTGCTTTATGCTATATTGTCTGATAAGGGGGCAACATTTTGGAATGTAAATAAATAAAATAATTTAAAAAGAAGAAATTTGTCATCCAATTAAAAAAAATACATTGTGAGCTGGGGAGCTGGCTCAGTAAGTGAAGTATCTTCTGTGAAAGCATGAAGAATAAAGGGCAGATCTTCAACATTCATGTAATAAGTGGGGCAGAGTAGCACACAACAGCATTAGGGAGGCACATGGAGGGACCATTTGGTCCTACTGACGAGCAAGTCATTCCACATTAGTGAGCTTCAGGTTTTGTGAGAGATCCTGTATCAAGTAACAAAGTGGGAAGTTACCCAAGTTGCCACTTGACATTGACATTTGGCCTCCAAAATCAGTTTCACACATATACATACACACCCAAATAAAAAATAATACAAATAAATACACTACACACACACACACACACACACACACACACACACACATGCATGCACAGACACAAATCCATTCATCTGACGGTAGCCTATACAGCTTTAACACGTTATGTGTAGACCTTTCCTGTGGTCCTTAATATGAAGGAACACATGGAAACTTCTCCCCATCTTACAGTACTGTGAGACTCACTGAAGTATAGTTTCCCTCCTTATTCTGGATCCATCAGACCGTCACATACCTGTGAGAGTTGGAAAGCTTTCACTCTGCCCCTGAACCCTAGAGCATTTGATGAGAGCAGAGGGGAATTGAAAATTTCTGAATAACTAGCCTGAGGCTACTCTCAACACAAAAGAGAACACAGGTATTGCATACTTCACAGTTTTCTTCCTAGCACTGACCTTGCTTCAAACATAAAATGAAAAACAGGAAAGAGACAATAATCATAATTTAATGAGTAAAATAAGTGGTTCACTGAAGGTCAGATAGAATTTTTTAGCCATCATAATAAACAAATTGAATCACTGCCTGATTCCCATGTTCAAATGAGCCACACAAATACAAAAACTAATTGGTCGTGACAGATTATTTGAACCCTGCCCAGTTATCAATTTCATGATTTGTGCTAACTTTATAAAAGCATGTTGTTACAAACCTACACTGCTAAACTCCTACATAGACGCTGAGAAAATTGCCCACTCAGTTCCAAGGAGGCATTCTGAACATCTAGTCTACTTGGTGATCAAGGCTCGATGGCTTGGTGGCATACAAGAATTTGCCAAGGACCCTGGAGAGATGGCTCAGCGACGAAGAGTGCTTCATCTTCTTGCAGAGGACACAGAAACCCTTCCATCTCCAATATAAGTGTTCTGATGCCCTTTTCTGGTCTCTGGTGTGGTAAACATAAACAATGTAGGCATATGCACACATGTATATGCACATTATATTTAAACGTATGCATATTTATTTATAATTTATAAAATACTCTTAAGCCATTTGATTGAGATAGATGCTCAATCAAATAGACTAGTGGTCATGAGGTTGGAATGCTGTACAATGTTCATTTCCTCCCCCGTCTCTCATCACTTTTCTGTACACAGCAGAAATTCTAACATATGATGCTTCAGACACAAAAGAGAAGTCTTTTTATCTAGTGATTTTTTTTTTCCTGTTTCTGTTTGTCTGGTCTTCTTCCAATTTTACCTTACCTACATAGAGCAGCTTGATGAATTCATATTTGCATTGTTCCTTACAAAATCTTTTATGATCTCTCTTTACTCCCCACCTCACACAGTAACTTATGTTCCCCGTACATTGAGATATTTTACCTCACACATTTCCTTAGGTGTCTATGTCCTTTTCTCCACCACAAACTAAAAGACTAAAACAGTACATTCATACATAAATCCTGACACTAAGCAAGTATTTAATGACTATTTGTTGAAAACAATCTTATGTTAGATTCCCCATAAGTAGAGCCTAAGACTTCTGCCATAATTTATTAAGGCAGTGCTCTGTAAGGAAAAGAGGCAGAGAGGAGGCAAATCCACGGTTTCAGCAGAGGTCTAGCCTCAGCCTGATCATTGGAACCTGAGGGACCCACCAGAGCTTTCCTCTCCTGAGGAAAGTGCACTGTTCCCTGATCACTTTTAACTATTAGTTATGCACTACCTTGGGTAAAAGGTGAGCATAAATGTCAGATATTTCTGAGCAAGATGGATGTGGTCTTCTAGCAGAACTGCAGAATGTAGACAACCTTGGGAGAAGTGAGCCATGATCATTTCCAGGAACTCTGAGGATGAATATGCTGCAGAGGAAAGGGAGTTGGAGAGAGACACAAGAGATTCCCTACAAAGACAGTGAACCAACTTAGAATTCTTCTAATAGAGACGTAATACATTCCTGTGAAAAACCACAATAAGGTATCTTCAAAATTCTGAAAGTAAAACTTTCCGCATTAACTGCTTAGTTATTTTTCTAGAAATAAATCCAGGAGTAGAAAATAAAGCAGATGACAAGACTGATGATTCTGTGCCCAAGGCAGATCCATGCTTCAAAGATGTGTGAGCGGAGATTCATGGGAAATAGGGATGAATGCAGATCATCCGACAGAATTCACACCTAGGATGTGGAGAGCACTTTAAATTTAAGTTTCACTGTGGAATTTCAGATTTTCTTTGTTTTTGTGACTGATAAACGGCAATTTTAAGATCTATTTTACATTATTCTTGTAATAACTGCCCTACGGACACAGTTCTGCATATGTAAGTTTATGTCTATAAACTTTACAATGTTTTTACTCTGGAGTCAGTGTACTATTTCCATTGCCGTTTCATTTTCCTCATCTGCTATGTTCAAAAACAGGGCCTTGGCAGAACACTCTCCCAATCCTCTTTGGCAAGAAGAACCTGACTCCAATAATTTAGGATTGTCTTTGAAGTCTACATGTAGTAAAGACACTAAGTCAATTTCTCAAGTTCAGTTTTAAGGTCATCACTAATCACTTAATCATAAAAATTTCCTTTTTCTTGCTCACTTTATTATTGTCCTCATTTATTTTCTTCAGAGTACTAATCACTATGTAAAATTTTCTTAATTTATTATCAATATGTTTTTACTGTTGGCTTCTATTCCTAAATAAAATCTAATGTCTTTAAGGATGGCTGCTTTCTTCTTCAATGCAGAATTCTTAGTATATAAGCCCTGTCTGCCGCAAAGTTGGTGGTAAATAAAGGGGAAAATACTATTATATAATTCTGAACTACTAAAAAATTTGTTAGTTTTAATTTATAAATATGTTAAGTCATATTTACCTTCAGAAGAAATCCAATATCATACCGGCAACATACATTTGATCTGTGACCTATGTGATCCGAGTCTCAAAGTTAAGCATGACTCTATTATTGATAATCACCCACTGGTAAATTGTGGGGTGTTTTGACATACTCAGTTTTTCAGTTCCAATCTTTAGCAAAGATTGTGAATTTCTGTGCACTTTGACATCTCATATTCTTAGTGGTTTTACTAAGAAACAGATCGTGGAGCTGTTGAACCAGCATGATAATCATAGAAAGAATGTGATCTTGTCAGTCTATGGAGTTTCTACATGTATTTCTTCCCTCCCCTTGTCCATCTGATTGCTGATTGGCCTCTAGTCAGCTTTTCTGATGGTGTTTTAAGCATGTGTAAATAGAAATTATTATCTTTCTAAAGTGTGACATCTTTTAAAATGCTTTGAATTCTTTATTTAATGGATAATGGTTGCGGTTAGATATAAATAGTAGCTTAAATCCATCTCTATGTTTTGACATGATATATATCAGAATAGATCACATGCTGGACTAAATGAGCTATTAGTAATGTAACAGTCACAAGAAAAACAGTAAAAAAAGAGGTGGAAATTTAATATAATCACAATTTCTGAATATCTGAGATATTCTCTTGTTATCGTCACAGCTGATTTGGTCATCCATGCCTGTGACTATGTGGTTACTGGCAGATTCATGACATATGTGACTCCTTTCTTTCCCTACCAGTCTACTTGTAAGAAGTGACCCATCTCTTTAACAACAAGCAAAGGAATTCAAAATGCAGAAAAATCTTCAAAAGCAGAATTTTTTCTTTATTGTTAAATAAAGTATTGTTAAATAAAGTATTGAGTAATATTCTCAATATTTGCTTTAATTATCTGCTTTTTTTATTCTTGTAGAAAAGTCTGGCAGAACCAAACATGCTACAAAGCATATCAATTTAATTCTGTGTGTTTCCAGATAGTTTGCAAACTGCTTGAATGTGTACTCAATGATTTAAGGATTACACACTGAATTTCCTTTGCTTATTTTGAGATTCCCATCTAAAATTTAAATATATACACTGAACATCTAGACCCCAGTTCACTTAAAACCTTGAATGTCTGCCCATCTCAAAGTTACAGATGAGTTACATAAAGAAAACATAACTGAATTCATATGTGAGTCAGAAAATTGTTTTTTCTCCTTTGTTAAATAACTCAGTGAGGATTTAGTAGGTAAGTGAGGAAAAGATACACTAAGAAGAAAACGGAGATCTAGGTGTCCTATTGAATACGTTGAGAACGTCTGAGAGAAATGCTTTAAAGTTTGTCAATAAAAATCACCTGATTTAAAATTAAATATTTTACACTGGAAAGCAACGAAGTATCTCAGATCTGTTCCAAAATTTTCATAGCCCAATTAAACAAAACCTTTCAGGCTAGGTTCATCATGCCACTTGCCTTTAGTAATTGAATTTGCTTGAAGAAATAAGAAATAAGGAGCTTCCGATGTTTAATCTCTCTTCATCCCAAGACTTAGCTTCAACATTGCAAATCTGACTTGATTATTTGTTTCTTAAGCACTCTTTTTACTGTTATGGACTAAAAATAGACTCTAAATTATGTTGATATTGACTTTCTACATTTATGATAGCTCAGAGCAATTTATAAAAAAAGAAAGTTTTGGAGCTATATAACTCTGGGTTGCTGTGAGTATATTTGAAAGTCACAGATTCTGGTTGTTTCAGAATTAAGTATTTCATTTTCAGCTTTACTTGAGCTTCCAGTACTAGTTTAGGCACTAAGTAGTTAAGACCTGCAGCTTAAAAAATACTGAGGCTTGTAGGATGTACTGTGCTGTACATGCTTATGATAGTATTTGCTGGATACATTGCAAATTTATAAAATAAAGCCATTTGTTTGTAAAATTTTGGGAAAAAAAGTAATTGATGAGCCTCGTGGGCAGTTTTAATATGTTGTTTTGGTTTTAAATGATATTAAGTGGTTAATTTAAACTCAAATAAATTTGTCCTAAACCTTTCTCTGGAATTGAGTCATAAAGTTTGATTGAAGGCACCTCCAGACATGTGTGTGCATGCGTGTGCATGTGAGCTTGAGCGTGTGCATGTGTGTGCGTGTGCGTGTGTGTGTGTGTGTGTGTGTGTGTGTGTGTGTGTGTGTGTGTTAGCTTATAATTTAGCATGACTCTAATTTGGTAATCACAGTACTAAATATCCTCTAATTACAGAAGGTGATCTCCAGCAGTCACAGGGTGTCAGCTGAGGAGTCAAAGTCCATGTAAGGCTATTGCCAACAGAATTCGACCAGGATCCACAGATATGCCACATTCTCTGCATTTTCTCCAGATGGCATAAAAATAATCTGTTCATGGGAGGGAAATGAAATGTCTTAGAGCTGGGAAACTACCCAACTATAGAATGTTCATATAAACATTGAAAAAATGTAAACATGTTTCAATTTTTTAGGACTTTGTTTACATTATTTAACATTGTAGAAAAGGCTTTAGAAATGTAGATTAGCATCATTAACTTAATTCTCTTTCATTCAACAAATAAACCTTCATTTCTTCTTTGTTGGTGACATAAAGGTCTTTTTTTTTTCCCATAGATCACTAGGGAAAGCAGGAATGTTAAACACACACAGGCCTTTCCTCAATGGAGGGTGTGCAGGGACGAAAACGGCTGTAATTTTTTTCTAATCTCAGAAAAAGAGCAAATATGAGATTGTTGAGGGACAGTTCTGGGCTACTGGTTCAAGGGGAGAATTGTTCTGAGCAGTTTGGGAATGTATATACACATAGAGTTAAGGCATTAAAACAGGGTTTAAAGCCATATTAAAATATATCAATAGTAATGTTACTGTTTATATATTCTAAGTCTTTATATTTTACTTGTAATATTATTTTATTAAAATTTAAGGCAGTTCTGTGGATGCAAATTCATTATCATTTTAACAACTGGGAACTGAAACTCAGCATCCAAAGGGAAGGTCTCAGGGTATAATGCATGCATCATAATTCTCAGGTTGCATTGCACCTGACTAACATGGCTGCTTGCTTTTCAGTGGAGAGGAATAAATAACAATTGCTGGTGATTTTACTCCAACATTTTTCTCTTTCAGTTTTTGTGTTTGAAATAGCAGTGATTACAGAGTAATTAGATCAACTTCGGGTCATTGAGCATTTGTGATTCAGCTTTCTCTTGCTTATAACATGATTCAAGCTTAGTGCAGACAAGGTATAATCGTTTTGTTTTGTTTTGTTCAATTTTCCCTGTGTTATGTCTCTGTTTGGAGAGGTGTGGCTGAATGCCACCATAATGAACTGAGGAAATGAAAGTCATGCTGTCACACACACTGACAATCTACAGAGACTGACTGCTTAAAGAGACAGATGTGGTCAGCCTTATTTTTCTCTTTTGTATTTTAAGGATTTTTTTTTTTTTTTATATAATACAAGTGTTCAAAGAGAGTTTTTTTTAAACCTTCTAGCTAGTGGTCGAATATTATTTAGAAATTATTTTAAAGAATATGTGTAGGATGTTATGTAAACCTCAGTACAAATTTACTTGTAATAGAACCTTCTGTGGCTTCTCCCCTCCTGTCTCTAGCCACAGATGGATATCACAGTTGCCCTCCTTGTCATTAATAGGTAAGAGCATTAAGATAGTCTTCTGGCAAACACACACCTATACCATATAGGAATCATTTCATTTGTTTTCTTGCTCCCTAAATCAGGGAAGAAATTGAAGCCCTTGGGATCAACAGAATTCTGACAAGTTAAAACACAAAGATGCTAAGAGATAGCAAAACACACACAATCATTTCTCAACTGGAGGAAAGTGACAGATTGGCAAGAAAGCAGTTTGTGGTTCTGCAAATATTCAAGACTAGGATGCGTGTGCTAAAAATTGTCCAAACCTCCTTATGATATTTCACGTCACAGTGTAGCTGGTAAACAGTCTCTCTATTCTATTAGAATAGAAGAAAGGGCTTTTAAAATGGAAGCAGGGAAAAAAGAGACAGGAGAGACTGAGGATGAGAGTATTTTAATGTGGATGGTGCCAATAAAACTGCATGCATGAACTTCTTAGCTTCATTTCTGATTCTCATGCTAAATAAGAGCCTACTAACCTCTTCTGTTTTATTATATCTGTTCTTCTGAATGAAAAACTTACAACAGTAACATGCAGTAACCAAGTAGGGTTTTAACCAATCATAGATTATCTTCCCTTTTAATCACCAACTATGTAAATACATTGTGTTGACATAGTTTTACAACAAACTGTGAAATTGGTATTTGTATTGTTGATCAGACTGATCTACTAATAAGAATGATAGGTAAGACCAAGAAAAATATAATTACTTTTGATCTCAATTAAAGACAAAATTTAAAAGATTTTCCTTATTTATCACTACAAATGGGGAAATTTGAATTTGACATGTTTTATTCCGTTTAATCCATTTGTATTATAGTCTTCTAGTTACACTATAAAGTCTGAGCAATCAGAGGTCTTTTGACATTCCCAGATTATGACAGCTAGTACTCAATATATTTAATAAATGGAAGAAAATATAAATTTTAGAGTGATTTTAAATATCTCTGGTACTTTTATTAATTTACTTTTGTGCCAAGGAAGGAACTCTCCAAGATCTATCATGAGAAAACTTTAAAAAAAATGCTTTTCTGAATTTGAGTTCCAAAATTAAGTTCTATAATTACCCACTCCTGTTTTTTGCACATTCAATATAAAAGCACTATTCAGATTAGATTTGACAGATAAGTGGAAAAATTTCAATCCATTTACACTTAAGCCCCAAATTTTTAATTGCTTTTTTAAAAATTACAGTGACTTTAAATTATTTGAAGGAAATGTCAAGTCCCTTGGAGAATGGAGTTCAGCAGAAAGGACTTCAGTGGCTGTGAAGTCTGTGCCAGCATCAAAATATGTTGACATCGCATGGTAGGTGGACCTGATTGACTTAGTTCCTACTTCTAAATCTGGATCTTCTGCTTCCAGATGATTAGCTTTCCACATAGCTGAAAGACTCTTTGCTTTTTGCTTTATGTTTGCTTTTGCAGGGCACATGCCAAGTTCATAGCAAATATCTGTTAAATGAATTAGTCAAAAGAAAGTTAACACAGATAAACATTGTAATAATATGGTTAGAGAAATGTATTTTAAATGCATCAATGTTACTTTCTTAGAATCAAGAATAATTTTTTGAAGCAATAACATAGGCTCTCAAATCTACATGTGTGGATGACTACATAGCTGACAAAGAGATACTTAGGCAATCCTGAGTATCAAAATTGCACTGATATTATAAAATATGCATATATATTTATTTAAGAGTCTTAGGTGTTTTTGACTGTTGTATACATAAACATTCCCAGGGTTACACATGTTAAAATACAAGTAAAGATCAACAGCCAATGATGTTTCTATGACCTCTTTATTCGTGTTGTTTGTTTGCACTTACGATATCATTAATTAATAATTGTGAGTATGAGTGCCAGTAATACTATAAAATCCATATAATTTTCTTGTAAAATGCTACTATAAAATTTTGCCATATAAGTGGGCACATTTTCTGTGTGTAAGTGAAGCTAATGCATTTGATTTTCATGGATTTTAGAGCTGAGAACTATAGCCCTGTAAAGACACTCAAATCCCAATAAGAGTAGGTTCCCAGGCACACCTATGCTTGTTTTAAAAATTTCAGCTCTCTGAGCAATTACACAGAGGATTTTGTTAACACTCATTTTGTCAATTTTCCTCCTTCCTAATTTCTGTCAGTTGTTCTTTCAAATAATTTTGAAGGGGTTAAGTGATTATATTTGTTAGCAGATGGAAGTAAAAATCCACAGAGACTCCTCATTGGGAAGATTAAAACAAATTTTAAAATGTGTTTCTTGGTTGCTTTGTTTTTATACAAATGTAGCTGACACTCATAGGCAAACTCTGTCAGACAATAAAGGAGCTAGGGAATAACTGATAACATCTGCTTTCAATATGCACTAAGTTATGTTCTGAGAGACCGCTGCTTTCTCATATCAAAAGAAAGGTTATAGTTTGAACTGGGAGGGTATAAAACCTGCAGGATATGGGGGCTTGCTAATTGTGGGGCTGGCTGGGGCAGATATTTGAAGAATACCCATCTCAGGTACAGGTTTGAGGTCATGTCCTCCTGGTCCCTGTGAAGTATCTTCCATTGCATGGTCTTGATGCTATGGATGGAGCCGCTACAGCCACTATGGTTTCTTGTCATGACTATACTAAAAGTCTTAAATCCATGAGTGAAACTAAAGTTTCCTCTCTCTAAACTGGCTATGACAGACATTTTGTCACAACAGTTTGACTGTGTCAGTTTTTCTTTAGAATATCTCCTCTTCAGGCACTTTTCTATTCATTAGCCTCAAAATACTGCCTAATTTATTTTTCCACCATTGTATCTTTTCTTATTACAAATAGAAATGATACCAGCATTTGATCTGGTGATGATAGATTTCTGTAGTGATTCTGTGATTTTTATTTAATAGGATGCTCTCCAAAGCCTTCATATAATTATAATGGCTTGATCCTCAGCTTGAGAATATTTAGCAATAGGACTTTAACCTTCTGGGATTATGTCATGAGATGAGAAGTTTCACTAAGCAACAGACTCCCACCACAGGCACAAATCAAAGAACCAACTGCTCACAGCTGAAACCGTGAAAACTGAACCAAAGGATGGTAATTATCTTTATATAAATTGATCTTTCTATAGGATAATTTCCAGACATTTGTTACAATGAAGAAAGACAGCTAACACAGTTTACATTTAGAAGCTGCAGTATACTTTGGCAGTACTAGCTAAAGGACTATAGGATACGCTGGGAACACGAAAGTTACATAGAATTCATCAGACAGGTCATCAAAGCGAATATTACAATTAAATTATAGTGAATAGTTGTCTTCACAGTTAATAACATGGAGAAATGTATTATCTAACACTTTCTTCTCATCACCGCAAACAGTAATTTGCACTCTATCTTGTATGGAAAATCCACTTTGGATTTGACTCTCCAGGTTCAAAAGATAGAGATACCATGAACCACTATTACATATATGAGTCTATGAATATTTTAGAGCTTTTCTAATCTTCGTGTAGTAGGTCCAGTTTTAAAAATTAATCACAGGGGAGTTTTAAATGGCTTCTAGGTAATCATGCTTTACACAAGCAAAATAGAACCTAAACAAACAAACAAACAAGCAAACATCATGTGCTATCTGAGAAACATCACCTAATGTTGTTCTGTACATCCACATGAGTCTTTATGCATGAGAACTCACACAGAACTTTGCACCTACACAAACATGAACACATAAGCACATGTGTACACACATATCCTAAGTAAAGAGTAACTACATTGAACTGGGGGGACTATTCCACTACGGAACCTGAGATATTTCAATAGTTCAGGAGATAAGAGCCAGCCTGCTTCAATCCAGGGTACCAAGGCAGAAGTCAGAACCCAAGATATAATATTTTTAGGTGGTAGGAAAAGAATGTCACTTGCTAATTTGATAAATCAATCTCCACCTTACTGATTTGTTGTTGTTGTTGTCGTTTTCTGTGCCTAGCATGCTCCTGTAAGATCTAAAGCAGGTCCTATGAAAGCCAGAGATGGTTTCAAAAGTGCCACATAAGGCCTTGTTATAAATAACAACACAAACCTCATTAAGTTTTTTTTCTTTAATTCTCCCTTGCTCCTGCTTTAAGGATAAAGTGATAATTGCTTTTGTACCATAGGCTGTGTTTATACAAATTTGAAAATAAGATATGAGAAAACAAAGAAGAAATAAAGAATTATTATGCTCAGTAATTTAGATTTGCAAGGGCTTCTAGTGTTTCCGTGAAGAATACAGAAGTAAAATCTTTATTCTCCTAAATAATTCTTAAATCTCTAAGCTTCAAGTACATTTTTCGTCAGGTTTAGACAAAGACTTTCTCTTGATCTTCGAAAATTAGGTCATACTAAATCTTACAGAATTTCTCAATACATTGTAGAAGATTGTTTGAAAGTTTGGAAAGACTTTTCTATTAGATGACAGAAGTAATTGTGAAATATACAGGCATTAAAACTGCAAAGGAAACACAGGAACTACAACAAATGCAGCAATTTTCATTACAATGAGATTGCAAAAATCACCAACAAAATTAAAAAAAAATATTTTAGTTTTCCTTTATAAAATTGTGTAACTGTATAACCTTAGACAATTGCGTTTTGTTATACTCTTTGGTGCCATTTGAATCTTTTATTATCTGAGATACTCAATGTGCATCACTGTTAGGTGATCACACATTGATGGGCTTATTAAGTTCTTTAAGTTTCAGTTACATCAATCTTGTTCAGGTGTGTCACGTATGACCACTATTATTGATAGATCAGGCTTATAATCACCTTGAAAACTGTTGTCAATAGAATGTAAGTTTGCTTTAATAGTCAGAGAAGTATAATTAAACAATTAGTTGACCATGAAAATGTGATTTCGTTCTCTTTAAGTGACTGAAAACCATAATCAATAATGAAAACTTCCTTTCAGGTCTATGTAGATTTGGGAGCTGGAGGTTTCTTAATAAACCAACAAACAGCCTTCATACCATCTAACCTCCATCATGTCTAGAATTTTCCTTGTGTAATAGTATAAGAAAGTGGATGTGCAAGGGAGAGAATACTGTACTCAACTATGATTTCTTATACGGCTGTCCTAGTTTAGCAAAGGGGAACATAGGAAATGTTGCAAATTGAAAAGCCAAGTTTATTAACTGTGATTAAAGTCAAGGAGGCTGAATAAAGGTAGAACTTCAGGAGGAATCACCAACCCAGATCTCAAGCTGTATTACAGAGAAATAGTGATAAAAACTGCATGGTATTGGTACAGAAATGTTGATCAATGAACTCGAATAAAAGGCCCAGAAATAAACCCACACACCTATGGACACTTGATTTTTTGATAAAGAAGCCAAAATCATACAATGAAAAAAAGAAAGCATCTTCAACAAATGGTGCTGATCTAACTAGATGCTTACATGTACAAGAATGCAAATAGATCAATATTTATAACCCTGCACAAACCAAGTGGTTCAAGGAGCTCAACATAAAACCAGATGCACTAAATCTCATAGAAGAGAAAGTAAGGAATAGCCTTAAACCCATTGGTATAGAAGACAGTATCCTGAACAAAACACTAATGGCTCAGGCACTAAGATTAGCAGTTAATAAATGCAACATCATGAAAGTGCAAAGTTTCTGTGGGTCTCAAACAACTGGAGTGGGGCTATCCCCAAAACTGTTGCCTGTATGTGGGAAATGTTCTTCTTACCTGGGCTTCCTTGTCTGGCCTCAGTGGGAGAAGATGTGCTTAGCTTTGCAGAGACTTGATGTGCCAGGGTAGGGGGATATCCAAGGGGTCCCCACCCACTCAGAAGCAAAGGGGAGGAGAAATAGGGAAAGGTATGTGGGAAGGGGTGACCAGGAGAGAGGCAGTGAGCAGACGTAAAGTTAGTAAGTGAAAAATAAAATAAAATAATTTTTTTTTAAATAAAAAAGACCTAGCTTGCATTTAAAAGTGCAATTTGAAAGTTGTTTTGGAAAAAAGTGGTAGCAAGAAATCCATGAGTTGTTCCTACATCTTATACATTGTTCTCAGGCCTTTATGTGATAGTTCAATTGTTTCTCCTGGGGCCATATAATACATTTACTTGTATTCATATTTTTCGGCACATGGAGAAACTAAGGCACATAATATCTAAATCATTTTTTTCAGGTTCTCCATAGGTCCTAAAAAACATAATAAGTTTCATCCTAAACCTATCAGGTTTCAGGACCTGTTGTCTTAATACAAATTCATTTTATGTACATCACTGAAATTCTAATTTAAAGTCTTCAGGGATGATTTAAGAATATACTCATAGAGATTTTAAATGCTGAAAAAAAAGCTTCTGAATGATTGATTAAATGGTTGAATGAACAGTGATATTAACTTTAAAATACGAAACTCTTATTCAGTGGAGTACAACAGTGTTCATGTCCATAATAAAAGTGTCCAAGCTGCTTATCATACATTTAATCTTATTTGTTCAATACTTGCACTCTCATTCTACTTATTAATAGAAAAACTGAAGCCCATTGTTGTTGCTTTGTCCAAATAAATGCAATCTTAGGTGGCAAAGTTAAATTGGATACAAGGTTCTCTGGCTGTGCATGCAAATGTACACTTGACTATATACATTATATATAGGAGTCACTCATACTGAATTTATCACTTCCTCTTTCCTGACTTCTTTGCTCATATTTTAGGAGAATATATTCTTTATTTCTCCTATTGCCATTTTGTCCAGTCACACTATTGTATAGATGGAGTCACTATTGTGAGCTCACTGCTGCTCGGGATCCCACGACTCTTCTGGGCTATGTTCGTGCCCTATATACAAGCATTCCTTTGGATATTAAATGAATACTGGCTTATTAATAATTCATGAACTTAATCCTCCTGGAATTGATAATGTCACACTAATTTTGGTGTGAAATAATGTAACATACTATGCATAGAGAATAATAAAAATTATAAGGTGAACTTCTTAAATTTTAACCTCAGTTCTTCAGTATTTAACTCTTTTTCTTGGCTAGGCTTGAGCTGCCTCGTTACCAAACAAAGTCTCTTTATGTGAAATAGTGGAAAGAAAAACTAAACTCTTCAATCCCCATAGCTTAACAGGCAACCTTTTTTGTTCGGCAGAACTACACCGAGATCTATTAGCCATAGAGAGATGGCAGGAACTGACAGGAACTTGAGAAGAGGCTGTGTCACCAATCTTAGGTGGCCCATTAGATAGCAGGTGCCTTGATGCACAAATATTTAAGATTAATGTCAATATTTTTAGGTCTATAGACTATTAAGCAATTTTAGTGAATGGATACAAAGGTCTGCTCTTCTGCAGGAGATGCTAAAGAGGTATGCAAGCTGGGTCTTGTTTATAGCAATCTGATTCTTCCTTGTGTAAGCAGAGGGAAGACAACAGAGAGGAACTCCCTTCAACTACTTTTTATCGTTTACTTTGGGCACTTGCAGAAGCTCCAGCTTTGCCCTGGGTTCTAAGTGTGGTCTTTACCCAAGGTTTTAATGAATGTTTTGTGCATCTTTCATGGAATATTGGCATTGCATCTTATTTTTTAAATGTCTCTATAATCTATTAATTTCTAATTACTCATAGTTTGTGTTAAAATAGCCTTAACCAAGCCTGCCCATTCTTCACGAAATTCAGTTCTTGGAGTGCAGCCACAGAAAGAAAACCCTCCTCCATGGAAAGACAGATACAGCTTTATTTTTAAAAGGAAATACTTTTGAAATACATTTAAAGATGCAAGTACCTTGGAAGTGTGGAAACTTTACAATTGAGCTATTTTGTGATATCAACGGAATTTTCCTTACTAGTAGAACATAATTTTTCTTACTAATTATTAGTGAGGTTCAAAACTGTTTTACAAATAAATATTAGCAAACTTACTGGAAAGTCCTGCTGGCCATAAGTACGGGTATTTGTAAAACTGTTCAGAGTGTAAGATGTGCCCTGCCCATCCAGCTGTATGCAATTTGAGAGGCTTTTTTTGTATAGTAGTTTCAGAATTTATTTAATGGCATGCCAAATGATTAATCAAAAGTACCTAATCTTGAAGAAAACATAGATCTAGTTAATGTATGATAAACATTCAAATGTTTTGCTGTGTTTCTCTGCTTGAAACAAATCTTATTATATACATTTTAAACCATTTTTTATAAAATAATTAGTTTGCTTTACGTACTCTGATATAAGTAGATTTTTTTTTCGGATATTGACTTTCCTGTTCTTTCATTTATACTGACCTGGTTATGTAAGTTTATTCCATATTTCTGAGGGTGCTATCACTCATATTGACTGACTGCTACCTTCTAATAATTGAAAATTTCCATGTTATTCCACATTCCTTTTATCTATCTTTAGCAGCTAATGATGAATGATCACAATGAGAAGATTAAGGAAGACTCCCTTCAATGAACACTAGCTAAGCAGACCAGCATTAGCTGTGAGTTTGACTGAAATACAGAAGGGATTAGATTGCTACTAACATTGCCAGATCTCCAGGTTTGATCCACTGCTTAGCTTTAAGATTCTTTTTCAAGCTAGGCAGTGGTGGCACACTCCTTTAATCCCAGACCTCAGGAGGCAGAAGCAGGTGAATTTCTGAGTTCAAGGCCAGCCTGGTCTACAGAGTGAGTTCCAGGACAGCCACGGCTACACAGAGAAACTCTGTCTTGAAAAAACAAAACAAACAAACAAAAAAGATTCCTTTTCAATGCAAATATATTAGATCCAGCAACATGTTTTTTCCTGATTATGGCCATTAATCTATTGATTATTTTATAGATTTAAATACTTTACAAGAATTTGTTTTACTGTCTAATCCCTATGGTCTTGTGAATATCTGGGAGTATGATTGAGTCTGATTTTGTATGAATCTTGAAATCTCCGCCAAATCTCATGTTCAAAAGCCATTGCCCTAGGCTGTGACACTACTATAAGGAGATCCAGTCCTTAGGAGGAAAGGCTAGTGAAAAGTAGTTAAGTCAATGGAGGTATGCATTGGGAACTTCTTTCTGTCTTGGATTCCAACCACCATGAGATTTCATGGTTGCTCCACATTGAACTCACCTCCCAACACAGCAGCAGGGCTACCTAATGGGTTAGAGACTTTGAAACTCTCAACCTAAATACAGCCTTAGTTCTTTTGAAGATGTTTATCTCAAGTGTTTTCTCATAGTAAAGTTGACTTACACAGAAGCTCAGCTTAAGTATGGATTAAAAAAAACAATGTCCAGAAATACTAAATGGATTATTGTTCACAGACTTTTTTCATCACTTAGAGATCATCTTAGCCTTTAAGAGAAATGAAGAACAAGAAGAGGAGCAAGGCACATGGCACATGAATCCCAGCATTAGGAAAACAGACATAGGTGGATACTTGGGGCTCATTTTCCAGCCTGTCCAGGCTACATGTTGAGTTATAAGACAGTGAGAACTCCATTTTAATTAAGTAAGTAAATAAACAAATATAGAAGTCACTTGAAGAATAATAGCTGATTTTGTTTTCTGTTACATATCTATGCATGTACAACTGGAGAGAGAGAGAGAGAGAGAGAGAGAGAGAGAGAGAGAGAGAGAGAGAGGGTTTTAAAATATTGGTGCTGTCAACTAGTCACTGCAAAATGACTTCCTTACCCTAGTTTAGGTACTATGTGATTTTAACATTTTGATACAATTTAATGGTTTTATTCCTTTTAAAAATATATTTTATTATGTCCATTTTTCTGGGGGTCCGCCAAACTGATTTCCAGAGTGGTTGTACCAGCTTGCAATCCCACCAACAATGGAGGAGTGTTCCTCTTTCTCCACATCCTCACCAGCATCTGCTGTCACCTGAGTTTTTGATCTTAGCCATTCTACTGGTGTGAGGTGGAATCTCAGACTTGTTTTGATTTGCATTTCCCTGATGACTAAGGATGTTGAACATTTCTTTTGGTGCTTCTCAGCCCTGCGAATTTCCTCAGTTGAGAATTCTGTTTAGCTCTGTTCCCCATTTTTTGATAGGGTTATTTGGTTTTCTGGAGTCTAACTTGTATTCCTTGTATATACAAAGAACTCAAGAAGTTCTTTGTATATATTGGATATTAGCCCTCTATCAGACGTAGGATTGGTTAAGATCTTTTCCCAATCTGTTGGTTGCCGTTTTGTCCTATTGACACTACCTGAGGACCCAGCTATACCACTGCTGGGCATATACCCAGAAGATGCTCCAACATGTAATAAAGACACATGCTCCACTATGTTCATAGCAGCCATATTTATAATAGCCAGAAGCTGGAAACAACCCAGATGTCCCTCATCAGAGGAATGGATACAGAAAATATGGTACATCTACACAATGGAGTACTACTTAGCTATTAAAAACACTGACTTCATGAAATTCGCAGGCAAATGAATGGAACTTGAAAATATCATCCTGAGCGAGGTAACTCAGTCACAAAAGAACAAACATGGTATGTACTCACCGATAAGTGGATATTAGCCCAAAAGTTCAGAATACTCAAGTTTCACTTTACAGTAACTGCTGTACTGAGAGTGAGGTCCCAGATGGAGGAGTGGGAGAAGTGACTGAAGGACCTGAGGGAGTTTGCAGCTTCATGGAGGGAGCAACAGTGTCAACTGGCCTGACTCCCCCCCCCCCCCC
>CM052715.1:7068394-7092683 GCA_028551405.1 Uromys caudimaculatus
GTCCTCCTGGAGGCTGGACCACCAACCAAAGAACACACATGGAGGGACCCATGGTTCGGACCACATATGTGGCAGAGGAGGGCATTGTTGGCCATCAGGGGGAGGAGAGGCCCTTGGGCCTGAGGGTGTTAGAGGCCCAAGTAAAGGAGAACGTCAAGGTGGGAATATTGGAGTGGGTAGACGGGTGGGTCAGAGGTGGAATACCCTCATAGAGGCGGGGAGGGGAAGGGGATAGGGGGGTTCTAAAGAGGAGACCTAGAAAGGGGAAAACATTGGAAATGTAAATAAAGTGTCTAAATCTAAAAAAAAAAAACTTCATTAAGTGAACAACTGTAATAAAACAGAAAAAATAATCTATTTCATTTAGTGAGTCATATATAAGTCCTAAGCAATCACTATCAAATGTTATTTTAAGTGTAATTTAGATTCATAGATGATGTAAATATAATTGTAATATGCTTTATTAAAATAGTTTTACTATTAAAAAAAAGAAAAAAAAGATTGGGTATAACAGAATTAGCCAAAAAAAAAAAAAGTCTCTATATATTTTTTAATAGAGCAACATTGTTTTTTAAAATTAAAAAATAACAACTTCATTCTGCAAAGGCTGTTTCAGTACAAAAACTTTTTCTCATAAATAAAGTCCATGAATTTTAATGAAGTATAGGGTTTACTCTGATGTTTGATGGAGCACAATGACATTAAGCATCAATCACATGGTAATATGCAGTTACAATTGGCCTGTTATGATGTCTTTAATAAAGGGACAAACTTCAAATGCAGCCAGAAAATCAGCTTTGCATACTAATAATAGTATAACTTTCTGCTCAAAAGTAAACTTGGGAGTTGATAAATTCCATTGAGAAACAGTTGGTAAGGTACATGAATACAATTTCTGGTAGAGGTAGTTGGCACGAATTCATTTGTTTTTCAATGCTTCACTGTATTTCGGGGCATGTTAACTTTTACTTTGGTAGACATGTGAAACACAGATAACATATTCCTTTGGCCAAGAGTTGACAAATATTCTTCAATATCATTCCAGCTTTTGTTTTCACTGATGACATAAATGTCTCTACATTTTTGAAGTGTCTTTTTGTGTTTAGGGAAAGGATAGAATCTCTATTAGCCTCTGCTTCCCATTATTACTAAAAACTTGTAAAGATGCCCACCTTTAAATCTCATTCATCCTGTCTCCAATGGGGGTGGTACTTGATGGAGAAAATGTTATCAACACAATTTCTATTTTTCTGTACACTTAGGGACTTAAAGCCAAACGTTGAACTTTAATTTCTGTTTGTTTTGTTTTTGTTGTTGTTGTTGTTATTGTTATTGTTGTTGTTTTGTTTTTCGAGACAGGGTTTCTCTGTGTAGCCCTGGCTGTCCTGGCACTCACTTTGTAGACCAGGCTGGCCTCGAGCTCAGAAATCCGCCTGCCTCTGCCTCCCAAGTGCTGGGATTAAAGGCGTGCGCCACCACTGCCCTGCTGAACTTCAATTTCTGAAAGGTATTATGCACTGAAACTCTTACTTCTTCCTAGCACTAGCAACTTCACCATGCTATTTACATCCACTTTCTAGAATCAAGTGTTATTCAAACATCATCCTTTTCTCACACGTTTGAAGATTTCTCATGCCTTTGACAAGGGAGGTTAAGAGGTAAGGAGCAATGAAGGATTGGAGATTAAAAACATCAGATTTATTTGACAGAAAAAGGTTGAAGGATAAGGTTGCTATGGGTGATAGAAGGACTACACACTGCAGAGCAGGGTTCAAAAGAAATCTAACACACAAGTAGAATTGTCACAGTAGCTCTGAATGATTGCTTTAATTCCGTAATCTGAATATTAATTGTTGAATTTTTCTGAGGAATGAGCTGAAAGTGCATACCCTGACACTGTGAGGTGCTGGCTCATAGAACTCAACCTATCCATTTGTAACTTTAATATATCCGAAAGAAGGACAAAATCAGTCAGCTATCTGCCATGCCATTTTCCATTTGAGAGAAATGTCATAGACGTTTTACCTTTATATTATAGAAATCTGGAAATCTGTAGAAGTCAGAATCTAGTTCATAATGAGTACATGTTTCAAGTAGAAGTACAGATTATGAGTATATAGCATGCTTTTTTGAAAGGAATTTTACAAAGGAGATGCATGTATTTGCAGGAAAGTGACTGATCAGTGCTATTTCAGAATTTTCTTTCATATCAAAGAAGAACCCAGGTAAGCCTACTTGTTTCCGTGGTTATAGAATCTTGCTTGTAATTTATAGATATTTCTATAGCTCTTACCATAGAAGAGGAAGGGTTCTTTAGAACAAATCAAATTGTAGCAATGGGAGAGGAAACTATGATGATCAGGGCTGGGCTTACATGTATGGAGTTGGTATTTTTATAATGAAGGCCACTAAAACCCACAGATATCACCTCCCTCTTCTTTTATTTTGGACTTTTGCACCAGAAGGGATCTGACATTTAAAATCATAATAATTTTCCATTTATTAAAATAATATACCCAGAGATGCCTATGACATATGTTGAATGAATACTGAGTACCTTGTGGATTTTGACCTGTTAAATGCAATTACTGTTGTGAATAGATACTGTTTGGATGAGCCACCACCATACAAATGTTAGCCACATGGCCCATTCCTAATTTTGGAATGCAACACATGTATCTGGTTTTCAAATAACAAAGGTATACAAAAGTAAATTTTTGTTCAGTTTTTACTTTAAACCATTGGTAGTTGAGACTCATTTGTAACTAGCATCTTATCCTTGTTCTGAAAAACACAGAAATCATTAATAGGTATGCGATGCTATAATGACAAGATCTTAATCTACATTATAGGATACTGTATTTGAAAGATATGTGATTAGGAGCAAAAACTATGCTATTTGGAGCTTTAGAAATGGTTATTAATGTTTTACAATGGGAAACATTTGGAGGACAAATCTTTTCTTTGTAATAAAGTAGAATGCAGATAATATTCCCAAAGAGCTAGGTTAAAAATTAGTTGGAAAAGATACTGCTTGAAATATGAGTTAGTGATATCGAATGTTTTCTTTTCAAAGGTAATGTAACTAAAAAATAATCTTAGACAAAAGTTTGTGCCTGTTCACGAACAAGAATAAGAGAACGTTTCAGAGTGCAGAAGGTGGAGGCTTTTAGAGTTGAAGGCTGCCATTGATTCTGATCTCTCCAGCACTCCACTGATTCTGATCTCTCCAGCACCACACAGTCCTTTGCCCTTTGCTAAAACCCACAAATGGAGGACAATGGATGCTCGGAAACAGTGTAGACAGCTTAGGAATGAGCAGTCTAGGGAGTAGTTAACCTTTGACTAAATTGTAGAGAACATATAGACTACAAGTACCTATAGTTGGAAATACTTCTGTAAGTGCTAAACAAAGGAAGGGATAAAAGGCCTGAATTTAAATTATCGAATTATATTTGGTATCTTATTATACACAAGTTCATGCTTTGTTTACTCCTTTACTCTCTCCCCCTCTCCCTCTGTGTGTTCCGGGACGAGGAGGCATGAATGGCATAGATTTCCTAAGCATTGTTCAGAAATCTTGGATTTAGAAGTAGCCCTGTGATAGACTCACTGAATTTTTATGCACCCTGGGGGAAAGATACAAATAGTTAGAACTTGGCTGACTGCTGTAAGCTGTTTCCTTTGACTCACATATGGTTCATACCTCTGAATCTCTCCAGAGGAAGATTTTCTATTTTCTAACATATAATGAAAGTGTTGTATTTTATTGGATTTTTGTTGTTTTGTCAGTAGTACGGATTGAATTTAAGACCTCATGCTTTCAGGGCAAGCACTGCACCATCTAGCTACAGCATCAAGCCTTCCTAGATGGTCTTAAAGTGTCATTTTGGGAGACTCAGTAGTTAAGAGCACTTTCTACGTTTACAGAGGACCAAAGTTATGTTTCTCAACACCCAAAGCAACATCTCACAACTGCTTGTAACTTCAGTTCCATGGGATTTGATGACCTCTTCTGGAGTCTATAGACACCAGCACACATATACATATATACTTCATAGATATACAGACATGCATATGCACATGCACATAAATAAAAGTAACACAAAGACCAAAGTTTATCTTTCAGAATCTTCAAATCTCCTCCATGCTTTCAAAAATCAGTACTTGAGCATTTATTTGGAAACCATCCACGGCAATTGGCTATGGTAGGTCTACTTAAGAGTAAATTGAAAGTACCAGTTTACAGTGTTAAGCAATTACTTTGCAGTGAAGAATGTGAATGCCAGAACATGTGACCATTCATCAAAAACTCCTGTATCAAGCTGAAGTCTTCCCTCTCCTGCACAGCTACCCTACTCTGGCCCATGGGCACCATTCCTCATCCGTTCATATAGGAATCATTATCTCAAAGTTTGTTTGGGGGAATTCAGTCTAATATGTACTCTTATCGACTGTATGCACATGTGTTTTCTAAGTGTCCTCATTTTAGAAAGATTTGTTTAAGTACTATGCATAATTATCAGAATAAGTTCTAAGACAAGCATAAATTACATCTTGCTCCTTTAAAAGTTTTCATTATTTTTCTGTGAACAGACCTTCTTCTGCTTTAGCAAGCAAATAGTCACCACTGAGCTGCATTCCCAGCCTCTAAATCCTGTCAGAACTGGCAATATTTCAGTTAGAAATGAGTGCAATAGCCTGTGTCCAATGGGGAAGAGATAGATCAGAAGCATACTGACTATCAGTGATCTGGTAATAGCCACATATTTATTATTTGACCATGTGGAATATGGGGAGATCCAGTTACTGCAGCATCATGTAATATCATCTAGCTTATTTTTGGCGAATACAATAATCTTTCAATAGTAAGACTATCTTAGACATGGCTTGTAACTTCATCATTGTAAAATAAATGAAAATTCAGAATACTATATTTATTTGTTATGATTATGATATAGAAATGGAATAATATATAGAAGCCTCTGCATGAAAGCATTATTTACTTGAGATAAAGTTACCTTTGAGAACCTCTGTTCTGAAAAGTTAAAGACTTTTTCCATCAATTTGTCATGTTTCTGAGCTAAGAGAGCTACCTCTGTATCTTTAAATAGTGTCTAATATCATTTAACTTGTTGTTAATGACTTAATATACTAATTGGGTGCTAAGATTTCAATCTTGACTATTTGATCAGGCTAAAGAAAGATCAAATATCATAATTCATAATGAAAAAGGACTTGAACAATATAGAAATGATTAATCTGAATTCATATACAAATTAGGGTCATGATACTTCACAAATTGCCTTGAGAATGTTAAGAACCTACTTCTCTGAGACTCATCAATGTGTTTTAATATAATCATGCTATGTCTATTGTTAATTTTTAGGAGATCTGCCTGGAAAATATTTTTCTTTGATCTCCTAGTTCTCAGTAAACTGAGCAGTTGAACTCACATGAATATATTTGAGCATATAAACAGGACATTTATTAACTAACAGCCAGAAAAACACCTGAAAATGGCTGATATCTGTCAGAGAATTAATATCTAGAACATTAAAAGATTTCAAAATATAAAATATCAAAAATTTCCACTTGGCATCAGATCAATATATTTTTCACAAAAGCATATATGAAAATAAGTTACAGATGCAAGCTTGAATTACGTATTTAGAAATATTATGTATGTACACATAAATTTGAATATCAAAGAAAATTTCAAAAGAGGAATATAATTTGGGTAAGAAAACAAGATATATCAAGTAGGAGTGTGAAGGACATGTCATGAGAAGGTGTGAAGGAAGAAATGATTCAAATTTATACTATAATCTCAAAAGAGAAAAGAAATATTTTTGAAAATCAAACAAAAAGGACATATAAAATGAGCAAACATTAATAGATAAAATATATAGTTGACTATCAAATCTACAAAAATAACCAAGAGTCTTACCCTCAGTAAAATGGTTATCAAATGCACAATGATTCTATTTCATGCATATTGCAATGCTTTTAATACTAAAATCAAGATATAAGAAATACTGGTAGAGATACAGGGCGAACCAAACACATACGAGTGGGAGGAATATTCACTAATGTAACCATTGTGAAAATTAGTACTATTATTCATCAACATAAGAATAAAAGTCTTGGACTCTGATTAGGCATACCAGAGAAACACCTACTCATCCATGGTTACTGGAGCTTTTTTCACTACAGTCACAGTATGAAGCAAGCCTTGATGTTCATCCCCAGATGGGAAAAAAGAAAATATGGTGTATATATATATATATATATATATATATATATATATATATATATATATATATATATATATGTGTGTGTGTGTGTGTGTGTGTGTGTGTGTGTGTGTGTGTGTGTGTGTATGTGTCCATGTGTGTGTGTCTGTGTGTGTCTGTGTGTGTGTGTGTATATATATATACCATATATATGTATATATATGCATGCATAAATATCATATTATATATATGTGTGTATAATATTTTCCAAGCATAAAACAGAATGAAACCATAGCATTTGCAAGAAAATTGATGAGAAAGTTCATGGTAGTAAGAGAATTATGATAGACTCAGAACCTCAAGTAAAATATTTTCTCCCCTATGCAAACTAGATTTATACACACACACACACACACACACACACACACACACACATGATTTGAAAATAGTAAGGAAACTAAAAGAAGAAAAGAAGGGGTGCAGAGTGAGGTGAAGGAGAAACAAGTGAGGGTATTGGAATCTGTATTGTGAAAACAGGAGATGAGGAAAGATGGCAGGAGGTAGGAGAGGGCAGCTGTAGGTTAATTAAAATGATGAATAATAGTGTATATGAATAAAAATGTCATAATCAAACCCATTGCTTTGTATGCTGTTAAGAATATACAACATAATCTGTATATTATTATGTTCAGCTTAACTGTAAAGAATACAGACTCTCATGGGAAAGTAAAAAACTGTTAAGCTTATGATCTCCTGAAGTAAATCTGAGGTTTTTGGTTCTGTCTACTGGCTTAAGCTAAAGGTTTAAGTTAAGCCCTAAATAAAAATTATTTGTTTTCATAGATTGACAGTATTTTGAAGAATTTGAGAACAGATGGGAACAATGCAACAGGGTCTCATATATATATATATTGCAGCTATGATAATGTCAAATGTAGGGAGAATGAGATTAAGGAACTCTTCACCTCATTAATATGCTAATTAATCAGCATATTAATTTTCTGAATCCTGTGGCCAAATACTTAATTTCAGATTTTCAGGTCTACTGGGTTACGCAAACCTAAGGGAACATTAATCACAGAGAGTGTAAGTTGCTTTTCCCAATTTGTGTAGTATGGAAATTCTATTTCTAAATGTGAAATGAATGTTATAGCACATGGTGTGTAGCTATGACCTTCACTTTCATTACCATCAGCAGCAAGAAGAAGTATGGCTATGGTTGACATAAAAAGTACTATGGTTCTTAGTGATAGTAACAGTCCAGGTGACAGGTAAGTCTATGGTGATGTTAATGAAGCTATGTATGTTCCCTCATGGAACAAGTAGGTGGAGTGTCAGGAGACTCTTAACTGAGGCTCCATTCAAAACTAACTTCTGATCCAGCTCATTGGGGTGTTCAAGATTAGACAGGAGGTGGAAATGGAGATTTTCCAGTGGTTCACCTGTTTATGCCATGGTAGTTTTGAGACTCCTAGTGATGCACCTGATGGTTAGTCACCCACATTCTTGTAAATAACCCCAGTGAAGTCATTAGCTCACCAAACTGAACATTGTTGTTAGGGTCCTTCCTTTAATATGTAGATGTTCTGTCTGTGTGAGAACAATAGACATTTCTTTGTGTTTCCCCAGGATTCAAATATCAGGGACTACGAAGAGGAGGAGTTGGGCTAGAACACATTAAAGAATAAGAAATTAAAGTTGCAAAAAAGAATGTCTGATGCTTCTGATATACCAGAGACTTAACTGTTGCCTTATGAGAGCTGCAATTATGTTTTATTCACATGTCACAGACTAGAAAACCAAAACAGAAAAATGAACTCTCCGGAGTTCTCAATGCTAAAGCATTTCACTTGATCTTAAATCCATGTCAATCTGCTTCCAAAAGTGCTTGCTTTTAGCTATTATAAGACCTAATTTCAGTATAAGCTTAATTTGCTCTGCCTAGCTTATTTCCAGAAGTAGGTCCAAGATACTTCTGAAGCAGTAATATATGACCCCCTAGAATCATGAAAATGATACTGTGTATCCTCTAGTTAAGCCTAGACTATTTTTCTAGTTTTAAAGAAATTTTCCATATCACTACTAAATGGCTATAAATGACATGTATCACAATTATGAGAGAGGGAATAAAACAATAATGTTGTACTTGTACTGTTAAACAATAAGCAGAAGAATTCACAGCTTCCAAATTCACAGCTACTAAAACCTTCCTTGATTTTTCTCAATTTTTATTTTTTCCCAAGTTTTTATTCATTCAAGGTTTTGGATGACCCATCTAAAACTCCAGACAGGCTGATTAGTTTTGCAACATTTCATGTTGTTCTCAACTCCAAGATATTTTGCAAATGTTGTAAGTTATATACTTGCATGAACTAACCATGTTTCTTCATGTATGTGGAATTCATTACTTGGAAAACATATTGAGAGGATTTGTCATGTTTAGATGTGTTATGGACTAGATTTATAGTGGCCTCCCCCCAAAACTTATGTTTTAGGTATCTGTTTTCTAGCTGGTAATACTGTTTAAGGAAACTCTGGAACCAAGGAGAGGTGGCATCTAGTGGGAATTGATTATTGTGGCAATAAATAGATCTTTGAATAATATTCCCATAATCTACTTCCTAGTCTCCTAGGATGTAAACAGCTGCTACATTTTACTCCTGCTAAATGGACTGAACCACCGTGACATGCTTTCAATAATATCTTGAACTCTGATCCCCAGACCACAAGCTCAAAGAAATTTTTCCTCTTTAGGTTGTTTCTGTCAGGTATTCGGTAATAGTGTGAGGAAAGTAACCAGTATATTATGTGTATAAACTGATGACATCACCATTTCATTGTATGATTAAAGGGGAGATTTTTTACTGTAAATATAAAGAAGAATTATAAAACCAAAAAACAAAAGCAGAAACAAACAAACAAACAACAACAACAACAACAAAAACACACAGCAAAAGACTTTTAGAACAGTCCAGAAGAGAGAAAAAAAAGTAGAAGAGTAAACATGGCTAACAGACAAGACATGATATTGAGAGAAATAGGAAGAGAGCACTGAGGGAGATTGGAGGTAGGGAGGAGACAGGAAGACAAAGAAAGGACAAAAGAGGATGAAGAGAGAACCAAGAGAGCACTGTTGAAATAGCATGGTTGTAAGGAGATGATGAATGGGCTGGGGGAGGAAAGTCTGTTAGCTAGGGATGTTTAGAGAAGAGGGAGATGAGAAGAGCTGAGGAAAACTATGATGTCAGCACTGAAATGTATAACAGGTAGTTAGGCTAGCATGTACGTTGGACTGCTAAAAGACATCATGGATAGACATCTATCCCTTCTTTCAGTGATAAAGGAAATGGATTCTTCTGATACAAGAGAATGTGCTTCACAAGTTACTGAAGAATGCTGGTTTTTGTGAAACCCACAAATTTTGGTGGAAATGAAATTTCCATTGGACCCGACACTGTGTTAATTTTAATAAAAATAATATACTTCATATATAAATATATTATTTAAATGCATTGAAACAAGTAAGAAAAATGGGCCCAGTGATATATTTCACGGGATAAGAACACTTACTGAAAGCCTGCTTGTTAATCTGAGTTTTAACCCCCAACATGTTATAAATCCAGAGAACTGACTCTTTTGAGTTGTTTTGTGACTTCCATTCATGTGTATAACATATTCTCTCTCTCTCTCTCTCTCTCTCTCTCTCTCTCTCTCTCTCTCTCTGTTTCTGTCTCTGAATAAATAAAAATTAACAGATGAAATAGAAAAACAGTTTTTGTTCCTGTTTACTTATTTATTCAGTGTATGTGCATGTGTGTATGTGCATGTGTGTGTGTATGTGTTTGTGTTTGTGTGTGTGTGTGTGTGTGTGTGTGTGTGTGTGTATGTGTGAAATATTTGGATGCTTTTGGCATGTTACATTTCATCTGAATATTACTTGTTGATCACTACACAGTAAATGAATTTTCTTGCATTTCCAACCTTATTTTTGTCAACATCTCACTGGAACATTACTTCAATCATTGTAAGAGACCAAGGCTGGTTGTGCAGAATATCATTCTGTCCCCTTTTTACCTGCCCTAACAACACTCATGTAACCTTGACCACAAACAACTAATTTATAGCTATACCACTCACTTAATCCTCACTCTAAGTTAGACAGCAGGCAATTTTTATTTCATATACAAATAATGATGACTAGCTTAGATATCACAATCATTCAATTTCATAAATAAAATTTGCAATAAAGACTGTAGATGGTTATTCTTCAAGTAGTTTTTAATTGACTAGTATTGTAGAACTTCAGAATCATCTGAAGGAAATGTATTTATACTTTAAATTGAATATGTGGCCATTCTAATAACCCTAAATCTGTTATTAATTCCTGTTAACTGAAACAAATTCAAAATAAAAAGGCACATTGAGTATGCAATAGTTGAAAGTAACAATGATTCAGTAATTCCTGTGATATGCTTCGTCCTCAGAGCATCCAGGCTGGAAGATAAAGCAGAACCTGGCAGTATCCCAGTCGGCCTAAGAATGCTGGGGGTTGGAGTACAGGTGAGGGACTTCTTGAAGGATTTTATTGTTACAGTGCTTTAGACAGCATTTACTGAAACGGCTCTCTCAGACAATACTCGGTGAAATAGGTTGTGCACATACACTTTTTCAGGGTGAACAAGGGCTATACATGAAATGTGGAGAGCGGGAAGGAGTTTTCAGGGTGAATATAAATCATGGTCTGGAGTTTAATGTACTGGGAATGCGTCATTTGCATGGTGAGGCATCCAGGAATTTAGGGACTTTCTGGACAGGTTCTTACCTGGGGAAAGAGGACATTGAACTTGCTTGCCAAGGAGTATGTGACCTCCCCCAGGTAGAGAACATGGCAATCAGGCTCCTCAGCCAATGAGAAAGGAAATCCTACAGGAAAGGGAGTCGTCTATTTTGTGCTGAGCTCAGAGAAGCTATTCAGTCAAGGTAGACTGTCACCTCAGGGTTTGCCAACACGCTGTCCGAAGATTGGCGTTTCAATGAATGGAAAAGTGTAACATTCTTTAATCTATAGCAATTTAAAAGAAAGGTTGATTTCATAGCAGTGTGACTTAATTCAAAATATAATATTCAAGATATGTAGAGATAGAGTTTTACATTCACATCATCTTTAAAGCATACTAAATATTAATAAAGAGTAAGTGTCATGTGATAACTCTGTCAACAATGTTGCAGACCCCATTTGCAATCAACAAATCAAATTGATTTTCTATTAGAAACACTTGTATTTTAGGAAGTATGTGTTTAAGATAAAATGTAGACAATCATAACATAAAAATTGCCTTGTGAAACAAAGAAAGTGGAGATCGGTTAAGTACAGGATTTGTCTAGGTGTTGATCTCTTGGGCTAGACAGGTTGCATTCAAGTCTAGCCTTTTACTGTGAGTCTATCTGTGGTGAAAGTCGTTGGTCTTGTGGGTGTTTCCTTTTTCTAATCTGCAAAATAGGAGAAGAATAGTACTTGTCTTAGGGTTTCTGAAAGGTAAATAGTGTGGTTTTGCATAGTAAATAGAAACATCACCAACAAAGGAATACTGCTCAGGCATTAACTATTGACCCCTAGATGTGAGGCACCAAATTAGCCAGCTCACCAGGACTAATTGAATAAAGTTCAACCTAACTATCAATCACCTGCAGGTATTGATTTAATTTCTTTCCAACATTTTTAATGGAGACTCTGAAAATAATATGTTGATAAAACTAAAGACGAAGAAACTGTTAGACTAGTATTGCTTGTGTTTGCAGTCCTTGATAAACACAACAAATGAGGAACACTAATCTTATGAGATAATACTGAGTATTAATATCCTACTTCTAAAAGCTACTAACAATTTCCCACATTCCAAAAACCACTAGAAGAAGTGTCCTGATTTATTACAGCACATGCTTTACTAACTTTAGGCAGAACAAGTCAACTGCTGAAAGGACCAAAGGAAAAACCTTGTTCACATTGTTCTAATATGATACAAAAATCCCAGCTCCATCTGAAAAGTGAAAGAAAATTTTACTTAGAAAATAAGCAAACAAGCAGCAGAATTATTGGGTTTTATATGTTAGCTGTGCTTCTTCACAAACACATATATCTTTTATGTTGGATAATCCAGTGATAATTTTTTCCATTTGCATTTCCCTAATGAATAAGGACTTTGGACATTTCTTTAAGTGCTTCTTAGCCATTTGAGATATCTTTGTTAAGAATTCTCTGTTTAACTCTGTAGATCATTTTTAAAATTGGGTTATTTTGGTTGTTGATGTTTAACTTCTTGAGATCTTTATAAATTTTGAATATTAGCTATCTGTGAGATGGAGAGTTGGTGAAGAGCCTTTCCTAATCTGTAGGGTGCCAATTTTGCCTTATTAACATTTCCTTTTCCTTACAGAAGCTTTGTAGTTTCATGAGGTTCCATTTATAAATTGTTGATGTTAGAGTCTGAACCATTGGTGTTTGGTTCAGGAAACTGTCTCCTGTACCATTACTTTCAAGGATATTTCTCACTTTCTCTTCTATGAGATTATTGTACCCATTTTTTTGGTTGTTGTTGTTGTTGAGGTCATTGGTCTACTTGGTCTTGAGTTTTGTGCAGTGTGATAAATATGGATCTACTTTTATTCTTGCACATGCAGACATCCAGTTAAACCAGCACCATGGCTTTCCTCCAAGAGGCTTCATCCACCAACTGACACAGACAGAAGCAAATACCCACAGCCAAAGAGTTGATGGAGCTCGGGTATAAACTATGAGCTTCATTTCCTAAAAAAATTTTCTGAATTCCATATATAAATTTTAATTTTTCAATCATATTTTGTCCATTATTTGATGCAATTTGTCTATGGATTATTAGCAAATCTTCATTTAAAAAGGGTGATAGGGGATGGAATGAAAGATGGCTTAGTATTAAAAGCCCTTTCATAGAGGGCCCAGGTTCAGGTCTCAGCGTCCACATTGGGCAACATGTAACTCTAGTCTACAAGTAAATTGGATGAATCTAGCATCATCTTCTGGCCTTCTGGGTATGCACATACAGACAGAGGGCACATGCACAGACACATAAATAAAACCAAATAAAATTGACTTGCAGAGAAATATATCAGACTATGTATAAAGCAGAAGCTAGTGTGTGATCCATTAGAATAAATTTACAGAGACATGAAGGCACAAGTCTATCGAATGTCAGCAGGAAGCACATAAATTGTGTTTGTTATCTGTTTGTTCATGTTAAGGACCTTTTGTCTCCCACTGTCTCTGTCTTTATCTGTTTTTGTGTCTATGTCTCTCTATGTCAGTGTTGCTTTCTGCCTGTGTATCTCTGTCTCTGTCTTTCTGTCTCTCTCTGCCTTCTGTCTCTCTGCCTATCCTGTTTGTGTGTTGAAATTTTCATCAATTTAACACATTGGAGTATTTTGTGAAGAAGGAATTACAACTGAGCAATGTCTCCATAAGGTCATTGTATTTCTTAGAGTGGCTGATAGGTGACATTCTCCCAATGGAAATCAGCTCACAAGTCTACTTACCTCAGCTGGTCTTCAGTATATACTAGAACCCTGGAGAAGTAGAGTCTGATACCAGTGATGAAATGAACTAGGACAAGCAAAGAGCAAAAGCTTCCTTCTTCCATGTCCTTTATAGAGGCTACCTCTGGAATGTGTGGCCCAGATTAAAGTTGGATCTCTCCAATTCAAAAGAGTCACAGAAAAGTTGTGTTTTCTCACTTCAATTAATAAAAATACTCATAGGTGTACCCAGTTGCTTGGGATTTAGTTAATTACAGATGTATCAAGTTGACAATCAAGAAGAGCAATCACACAGTGGCTCAGTGGATTCGTCTATTTCTTAAGATGGCACAAGAACTTTCATATCATTTACTTCATGCAAGTTTTGCTTACACACAAGGTGTGCACATAATGTAGCAGTGGAAGCGTATTCCAGTAAAAAGCCAGGAAAACAATATGATGTAGCAGGATTTATGTAACTGTAGGAACCCCCTAAGCAAGCTTTGTTGCCCCAGTTGTTTCAGTGTCTATAGGGTAATGGACATGGCATGAACTTTGAATGTCTGCGAGGAAACTCAGGGACGGAGGGGAGCTGGCTAAGAGAAAGATCACATGCATTCAAATGGAAATGCTGTAGGAAGGAGTTCTTCATTACTAGTGAAGTTCTCTGTGGGGTTTTGGTCATATTTTGGTCAAATGAGGATCCCAGGCAATAAAAACTACTAATTTATTTGAAATCTATTTCTTTAAAAAGGGAATGCTGAGGAGGTGCCATTCTAGAAACTGTATTTTGTCATTATGGGAAACAGCACTTATTGCTATCCCCCATTCCTAATATTTACTTGGTGCCATTATATATTATAATTATAATAAATTTTCTTGATTTTTACAATAACCCATAACTAAGAGTATGTTTTCATTTTCAAAAGTGACTTTACATTTTCAAAATCTCTTAAGACCACAAATGTAGGGATTTATTAAGTTGGACTAAATTTATTTTACATTATGTCATGGTAATGGGCAAATCATGATTTGAATATGATATGTACTCACGGGGTCATGACTTCACCATTTAGTACATAGCTCACTATAAAACCTGACTGGTACCAGTAAGGGACTAGAAGATGGCCTCTCTGAGGGTTTGATTCTGCTTTAATTCCAGCAGAAACTCTCTGCTTCCTGTTTCTTAAAATACCCGATCCTGCTGTTGCTAACTCTGGCGTGCCTTCTTTTCCTTGATGAACTCAATCCCTTTAAAGTCACAAGGAAATACAAATCATTCCTCTCACAAGTTATTTCTGCTTGTATATATTGACACAGTAGTAACCAAGAAAAGCCTTATTTCAACAGCTATAATGATCAGCTAAAAATTGATTAAAGACTTGAGGCTATGAAACTACAAGAAAACATGGAGAAAATTCAGGAAGACATGACTGGATAATTTAGATTAGATCTTAGCAGCATAAAAAATAAATTAAAAGAATAAACAAATGAGATAACATTAAACAGAAAATGCTCTACACAGCAGAGGAACATATCAACAGAGGAATAAGAAAAGCTAGAACATTTAACAATATTTGCAAACTATAGATCTAATATGAGCTAATATACATAATCTATAATGAAGACATATTACTGAGCAGCAAATGATAATAATCTAATTGAATTAAGCCAAAAACCAGCACAGACATTTCTCAAGTAATACATGCCCACGGGCATAAGAATTAATGTTCAACATTACTAATCGCCAGGGAAATGCAAAATAAATACAATAATGAGGTATTACCTCATTCCAACGAGAATAGCTATTACCAAGAACACAAAATAATATAGTCCAGATTATGAAGCAAGGCGAACACTTACACACTATTGTGAGAATGTAAATTAACAGGGCTCTTATGGAAAACAAAATTGCACCTTCTCAGAAAATTATAAATAGAAATACTATGATTGATATCTAGCAATCCTACTCATGGGTATGTACTCAAAGGGAATGAAATCATGTTGAAAAGATATTTGTCCTCCCATGTTTATTGCAGAAGTATTCGTGATGGATAAATGAAAATGAGATAAACACCCATTCAGAGAACACACTGGCACACAGAGATGCTGAAATCCTATTCTTCCGACAATGCAGACAAAGCCGAATGATGTTATGTTAACATAAGTTAGACCCCTGATGACTCCTCATATTAGAAGTTTATTCATGTTGACTTCATGAAAATACAGCTGTTATCAGTCTTCTCATTAGTCTGAGCATGAGAAGAATGTCAGGGCAGAGTTGGTTAACAGGTAGAAATATGGTCAGATAAAAGGAGCAACTTCCTGTATTTATAACATGGTAAAGTGATTATCATTGATAGTAGTTTTTCATTTCTCTTAATAGATGGAAGAAAGTTTTGAATGCTTTACCTCACATGAATGATCCTTGAGTTGTTTGATATATTACTCATTTTTATTCTTATTTTAAGTAATATGAATATGAACAATATCATTATATCATACCCCATATTTGTACAATTATTATGTCATTATATCAAAATTAAATAAAAAATTAAAAAGCAATAATTAGAAGTCCACTAGGACAAAAATATGTACTTATATACTAGGAAAGACATTGAAGTTTTCAACTATGAAAGGATAATGGATCTAGATACCGACTCTTGTATTCTTAATGCTTAGTGACCTTCATGTGACTAACTAGATACCTGCAAACATTGCTCCTTAAAATATATTCTTGCCAATGTTGTATGTATGTTGCTTGTGGAAGCAGGAAGAGAAACACAGAGATGATCATTATTAAGTATGCCAACAAGTGTCATTAACTTAAGAGCTGAGAATGCTCATTCATTGACCCTGAACCATAAATTTGGGAATGTCCTTCCCATGAGGTTATTGTATCCTTTACTCTCATATTGGTTTGGGCAAGAAGAGTTAGTTCTTGTGTTTCAAATTTTACTTGAAATTACTGACACTTTCCAGAGAGTTTGTGTTTGGAAATGAAACCAAAGAAATCATCTAGAGATCACTATTTTACTGTACTTTTAAGAAGTCAATTAATTTGCTGAGTGCTATGATTGAGAGAGAAAACTTGGGAAAAAGCAGAGATATATTTATAAGGGACACAATAATTCAGCAAATGTACAAAATAGGAGGTTGGTGAGAATACTGGTAATTAATCACGTCTGTATGATAAACTGAGGTTGAATAGTCACTTTAGACACTTTGAAATATTTAAAGTCTATTTTTATTCATATATCCATTGATAGGCACATGCTGACTCTATAACTTTGTATTTATGATAGTGCTGCTACTGTGGGTGGGCCAGGCTCTCTATGGCATTCTGCATTACAATCCTTGGGATCACACCAAAGGGTTCTATATTTGAGGGAACTTAAGTTCTATGCTTTTAGATGCTGATATACCACTCTTAGGCATATACCCATAGTACTTTCCATCCCACTGCAAGGTCACTTGCTCAACCATGGTTATTGTAGTTTTATTCATAATAACTAGAACCTGGAAACAACCTAGATATCTCTCAACAGAAGAACAGATAAAGAAAATGTGGTATCTTTATTTAATAGAGTATTTCTCAGCTCTTAAAAAAAAATGACATCATGAAATTTGCAGGCAAATGGGTGGACCCAGAAAAGATCATCCTGAGTGAGGCAACCCAGAACAAGAAAGACATATATGAGATTTTTGTATTTCATTGCTTTCCTCTAATTTCTTAACATATATTTACTTTCTCTTCCTTATTTTTTTTTAGCTTTTCAATTATGACATTGAAAATGACTGTCTACATTGTCCTATGGTTGGAATTTTTCAATATAACAAAATAAATAGTAGTATTTTAATGAATTCTTTTAAAATCTCATACAATGTTATTTGATTATTTGACATTTATTTAACATGGGGCTTCCTAAAAACTACATTTATGATCACTTCAAAATTTGAAGATGTTTCAAATATCAGTTCTCTGAGTGCTTTTTTGTCTCTGATTTTTCTCTTGCTGATATTGGTAGTCAACAATATGCTTTAAGGTAATGGTACTGTTGATTATATGAGTCTAACAATCCACCAACAAAAGTTTAGGCCAAATGAAATGTCTACCCCACCAAACTCGGGATCATCATAGAAAGCAATGATCTGAAATCTAGAACGTAAATAAAAGTACTGTGCAACTGAGCAATAGATTAATCTGTCTGTTACTTGTGAAAGAGGACCCAGGCCTTGGGTTGCATTGACTTTTGGTTATAAAATCAGTTTTTTAATTTAACCTCTTGAGGAAAATGTTGAATCAAAGATCTCCACAGTTTGAAAAGAAAAATAATTTCAGGTTTGTTGTTTCTTTATTTGTTTTGCAGAATGTAGAGTCTTCAATCTTTATGGGTTTGGCAGAAACTTTCTTCCCATGGTCCATTCACTATTTCCTTCTACCTACAGTCCTTTTTGCCATGGTCCATTCCTTGATCAATATACAGAGAAAGTTTTGTACTGCTTCTTTAGCTGTCTACTTTAACCTCATGTCTGTTAGAGACATTACACATTTGTGGATGTGTAAAAAGCTGACATTCTGATAGTTGATGGGGTGGAATATGAGTGTCTCTCTTTTGAATGATCTTCTCCCACAAGCTCTTCAGCATAGGAACATGGCTATATATGTAACTGATTAGTTGTAATAAAATAGTTCATTTCCTTGAGCCTAATTAAGGAGCACACTATCCCACAATGTAATTCTCTAAAAGAACAAGGATTTTATTAGCTTGTAAATTAGAAAATTGTTCTTCATAGAGAAGTTCTTCTATGATATCAATTGACTGTATTATTTTAATTAATTAATTAATTAATTAATTAATTTTTCGTTAGCTAACAACAGAGGCTTATTTGTCAAGGATTCTGATACAGGGATGTCTCTTTCCCCTCAGAAAGCTAACCTTTTTTTTTTCATATACTATGTGGTTACAATAGCTGTGAGAAGCAAGTGGAAATGGCTAAGAACTTTGCAAGCTTCTATTGTGTTATTGCCACATAAGTTAAATTGAGCAACATGATTCACACAAGTTCCAAGCTTGAAAATAAGCTCCAAAACACACTTATTTATTTGACAATCATGATTCCAGTGTGTGTGTGTGTGTGTGTGTGTGTGTGTGTGTGTGTGTACACATATGTGTGCAGTAAGCTATAGAGGCTAGAAGAGGGCCTTAGATTCCCTGACATGATAGGCAGTTGTGAGCTGATCAACAGGAATGCTGGGAACTATATTTATATTCTCTACCAAAGAAGTATATGCCCTTAATAACTGAGCAAGTGCTCTGGCCTCTGTTTGTACATTTTAATAGCTATTTTCTACTATTAGAGTTATAAAATGAAGTTTCAACAGTTGAAGCTGAAAGATGATTGTCAAATAGAATTTGACTTGGAGACTGTTATTGGCAAGGAATGCCTTACGCACGAATATGGATGGAAGATGGAAAATATAGTAGTAGTTGGAGGTATGTACTAAACTATTGGTTTTCTCTATGCGGCATATGGATGAAGACAAGTGATACTCATTGAATTGTCAACCTTGTAGGACCAGATGAAGATCTGATAGTGAGTTTAGGGTTTGGATAAGTTCTATCTGAGGCATTAAAAACATCTAAGTTGAAATACAAACTACAAACTACATACTACATATACAGGGCTAAAATCTTATCCTCTCTTAGGAAAAACAAAACAGTTTTGAGGCATCTGCTAATTATCCATAACATTCTCTGGAGGAAAAGGCACTTTAAATGCTAGTATCTACAACCATTTTGTGATTCTAGTATTCCAACAAATCCAATGATCTTTATAAAGTCAGACGGTATTGCCTTCATTTGCTTTCTGTTGATATAATAAACAGCATAAAAAAAGCAACCTGGGAAAAAAAGAATTTATTTAATTTATAGGTCACAACCCATCACCGGGGAAGCCAAGGCCAATATTCAAAATGGAACAAGGCGGCAGGGGCTGACCCAGAGACATTGGATGGATTCCTCTTACTGGCTTTTTCCTAAAGATTTATCAATCTGCATTATGATACATCTATGACTGTCGTGGGAAATATTGAAAAGAGTACAGCACATTCCTGCACTTGTGTCAGTTATTCTCTGCCTGGTGGTCTCTCGAGTTCTCTTGGCGGGTCACTGGCACACCAGCCCCAATGCAATGACCACCCACCTCATGGTTAGCTATCACAATTCCCAGTGGTTCTGTAAAATCAAAACTCTAGAAGCTTATAACTAGTAAGATTTATATATTAATAAATTCTCAATTCACAAGATGCCCTCACAATAATTTCAGAACCAATTGATAATGTTATAAGCTGCCCACCTAGATTAGACAAGTTATACCAATTATTTTATTCCTATCTGATATTATATCTACCTGTGACTATTTGAAGTAATGCTAAATCTGGATCATTCTGTCCATTCTCCATCTTACTTCCTTCCCCTTCTCTCCTGAGTCTCTCCCTGTTTCTACAACCCTTAGCTCTGCCTCCCTTTACCCTGTCCAATCTCAGGCCTACTGCTGCACTAATAATTAAATTAACTAGACAGGAAAAATCCTTCCACATATGACCACTTGCCCAGAAATGGCATCAACTGCAGAAATACCTCCACAGACTTGCCTATAAGCCAATCTGATGGAGTTATTTTTTCAGTGGAGATTTTTTTTTCATATGATTGTGGCTTTTATCAAGTAGACTAAAACTAATTAACACAGATAATTTTACCGTCTGTATTCTTTAATATGTATGCTTTAAGAGATGCAAAGATAAAACTAAATCCTAGCTGTTACCTATGCTAAGCTTCTGCAGATTTGTTGAGTGAACGTAGGGGTTATGTGGACTGTATATTTCTGTCACCACAGTATGATCTCAGTAGCACTATGGGGTACTACACACCATTCATAAATAGTGTCATGTCTGTCTAATCAGAGTACTCAGCAGGAATGCACTCAGAAAGATGATGAGGACAGACAACACTCCAAAATCCTAGGGAAGAAATCCGACTTAATTTCAAGTGGAGATAATTGAACAAGATTTGTTAAGTCATGATGTTGGATTGTGACCAGCAGAAATTTTATTTTCATGTTTAATTATTGTAGATATGCATACTTTCCTTGGATGTGCTATTATATACTCTAAGAGAGGTATTTAAATAAAATACAGACACCATCAAAAAATTAAATTATGAAAATTGCTTTCTTTGTGATGGAACCTGATCATAATTTTATTTTTGTAAATGTATGTTTAAGTAGAATTGGCATGTTCAAGTAAGAGACATGTTAAAATAGAGTAATTTGACTTAATTAAAATCTTGCTAAATTCATGAACAATATTATATGAAGATTTACATGCATTTAAATTGAACCATATACAAAGTTAATTTCTGTGATTTATAACAAATGTAAAAGTTGAGAATATTTTTATTTTTAAATCAAAATATAATGAAGATGAAACTGAAATATCTTGTTTAATTCTGCTTGAAACATTTGAATTGTTTAATTATCTTTCTAATTATACCCAAAAGGAGTCTTTTAGATTTGAACCACAGATCAGTTTTAGAATACTTATTTATCATGTGTAAATCCAGGACAGGAAAAATGGAACTTTGGTTTAAGATGAATTCTATAAATTGAATAATACTTTCCAATAGGCTGAAATACCTGAAAAGAAGGTATTATAAATTTGTATCTTCAGTATACTAAATTTAAAATAATATCACAAAACTCCATAAAGTCTTTGTTGCATATAAAATCCAGCCTGAATTCAGTGTAACAAAGAAAAAGTTACAAGAAGGGTTGAAGGAAATGAAAAGAGTTTCTAGAGGTATAGAAGAAGAAATTAAGAGTCTTAGTACTACAGGTTGATTCAGATATAAAACTGGAAAATTTGTTTTTATTTCCTCAGGTGCAGGCATGAGATGATAGCTATACCCAAGCTGTGGGAACATGAAGCTAGGGTTGAGCCCAGAGCATTTCTTTTCTGTTCTAAGTATCCCTAGGTCTATACCTGGAAACTGTTAGCCTCCATGCAATCTAGTCTTCAAAGTTGATTGATTCAATTTGGCTTCTCTCAGATTCTCACTGAATTGCTCTGCTTGACCTCATACTAACTTTGGCAATATGTTATAATCTTCTGGCTCCTTCTCATTCTCTGATTCCTTCTATCTTCACCTGTATGTCACTTTTTCTCTCTGTCTTTGTAAAACTGTCCTGCTGAAACTGCCACACCTCTTTTCTCCTCTTTGCTGCTCTCAAGTAGTCTTTCCTTTCGCTCTGTTCATAAGAGAGTTGTGTGTATCCTATCTGTGACTCATTTTGTCAAATCTTTCCCTGATTCATCAGTTTGTCTTCCCCTCAATTAGACATTACTTTTAAATATGGCTCCTTCCTTCAATAACGTAACATTACCTTCATTGTTAGGTTACTGAGCTCATGTCTGCATTCCAGGCAGATTACATAGATCTAGAAGGTCTTTGGATTTTTTGCCAGAGCATCTATGTTGATGGATTAAAATTTCTCTACAAGAATGAGATGCTTGGTCTCTCAGAAGGATAGAGACTCTGGGTATACACAATGCTTTCTTGACATTAATGTTAAATATAATGACCAAATCCAAAGCTGACAGCTAGCAAATCACAAGGGAAATACTGAACCTCTTCACTACCCCCTGTCCTGTGGTTTCTAGAGAGGTCTTCATGTTGGACATCATAGTCCTTCTTGATCTGGTCCCTTCCTTAGAAGGTATAAGGGTGCCCTGTGAGGAGAGGAAATTGAAAGAGATTATTAAAATTCCATTCACTGGGTGCAGCCTATTTCATTTATTTTTCCTTTGGTCTAAAGCTTTAGAATATTAAGTATCCCCTTCAATCCAAGTCTCAGAGCATACATGGTCATTTTCAGATGTGCAAAGCTACACATGTCTTTGGGGACCAGGGTTTTAAAAAAATCCTCTTTTTGTTTTCAAGTCATTTAGGTTCTGGTATCAGATAGCATAAACAAACTTATAACTTCTTTTTCTCATAGCAATTAGTGAACAAGAATATTGAAACTGATGATAATAGCATGCTTTGTTATTTTTTAAAAATTTAGCTTTGTTTTGAGGCCATGATGGACTTTCAGAGAGTTATATGTCAAGAGTTTCAGATGTCTCTAAATTCCTCCAGGGCGCTAGTGAAGAAATGATCCAGTATAAGGGATAAAAATTTATATCTATAAGTAAAACAATCTGCATTCAAGAAAACAGCACTTGAAGTAGAAGTAGAAATTTCACTAATCAGGCTAATTTTTCTTCTGGATTTTAGCTACCATCATGTTAGTAGCTTATAATACCTGTGTAACCAACAATTAATATTTTTATTTTATATTGGCATTCATGGTAAACACTCTTGTGATGATAGGTCTAGGGCGTGAAACTCAGTCTACTTTTGTGTAGTAAAAGGTAGCTTAGTACTTTGTAAAGCCACATTTGTTTAATGAGGAAATATCATATGACCTACTATGTCCACAAAATCAAGTGCATTACCAAAGGCCTATTTAATAACTTTGGAGTGACATAACTTTCCCAGATTAATAGCTCATAATAGACTCCTGTATAGATATTACCAAGTCCAACTTGAAGAACCAATGAGTTTTATTGGCATTACATACAAAAATATGGGTGAGGGATTACCTAAAATAGTAGAAATTACACAAAGATGTTGGACCCTGCTACTTAGGTTGTATTTTAGCACATCTGGACCACTTTCCTGAGCTTGAGGCAAAATGGAGGACTTCCTTTTCTTAGTAAGGCTTCCACTTCTCTGCTTGATTTGGGGAACCTATCCAACACATCTTCTACCTGAGGAATACCACACAGTCCTTGGCAAAATTATAGGTTCAACTTCCTCTCTCCAGGCAAGAACCTGCTCAGCAAGTACCTGGGATTCCTGGATGCCTCTCCATGCAAATGAGAAATTCCCAGTAAGTTATGCTCCAGCTAATGGTTTACATTCATCCTGAAACTCTTTTTCACTCTTCAAGGTTAGCCTCAAATCACACATGCTGGTTCACTGAAGATCGTCTAAGAGTACTTTTTCACTGAATAACCTCTAAGAGAACCTTAACACAGAGACAGTCTGCTTCCACTCCCTCCATGGAAAGGAGTAGAACTCAGACCATGGTTCCACTCCATCCTTCCATGCCCAGTGTGCAGGAATGTGGAATCACATAAAGGCAATTGGATTACTGAAGCCTACTTCAGCATACATGACAGCTCACAAAAATTTGGGAACCGGTGGCACATTGTATAGCCTGCAGAAGAGCTCAACAGGTTGAAAAGTATCCTTCCCATTAATATAGTAAAAATGGCCATCCTGCCAAAAGCAATCTACAAATTCAACGCAATCCCCATCAAAATTCCAACTCAATTCTTCATAGACTTAGAAAGAGCAATTCTCAAATTCATTTGGAACAACAAAAAACCCAGGATAGCA
>CM052715.1:7093183-7145683 GCA_028551405.1 Uromys caudimaculatus
CGACCCCAATGCATTGGTCCTTCTCACCACCCCCGAATTAAACCTCATGTGATTGCAGCAAGGACGGTCTTTCGTGAGTTCTTGGGGGGTCGCGCCATCCCGAGACTTGAGCGAGGGTCTCCCCAGCTCGGGGGTCTTTCATTCTCTCTGAGCAGGGGAGCTGAGCTTACCCCTGATCATAGACTTGTCCACACTCCTGGGAGGATAGCTCTTTCCCTGTGCTATTTTATGGAGCTGTGTGGCACAGACCTCAGGTGTAAACCATAAGCTTCTTGTCCCAGACTGTTCTTCTGTCACAGTGTCCTGAGCAGTGCCACCCATCTTACCTCCACTCATGGGCTTGTCCACATTCCCTGGATGCTAGCCTTCTGCCTCTGATATTTGATTATGGAGCTCTGTGGCATGGACTGAGGTCACCAGCTGCAGAAGGAGACAGGAAGGCTCCCTACATACTTTCTTAAGCAACTTTTTTCTTAGTAGACAATTTACCTTTTTTGTTCAAGATATATATAGCACTGATCTCTAAATTGTGTTATAACAATGTAATCTATATTAGCCAAACTGATACATGGTATATAAAGGAAAGCCACAAAGGACCAAAATACATCTCTAAGTTTGAAATTAAGCCAAGGTCTATGAATCTTTCTACTGGAGTACCATTTGTTATACTCATATACATAGTGATCTGCCAAAAAAAAATATTTTGTGAAGCTTGCTTAATTGTTTACTTTGGTAAAATGCTTTCTTCAAAAAGAATGAAGCCTCACGAAAAAACTTAAAGCATTGCCTAAGAATGTCAAGCTCAAAGGGTGTGCCAATTTTTCACAAATGAAAAATACTTTGAATTTTATTAATCAATAAATAAAATTTAAAAACTATAGATTGTTTTTCACATAAACTTTCTGCAGTACAGTTAGCTGCCACATAGTCTTAATAATAACTACATTTTTCAATTTTAATGTAGGAAGAAATAGTCTCAATAAAAATTTTTCTTTTATTACTTTGGGGTATGCCAGCTAAACATTGATAACAAAAACAAAAGTAACAATTAGAAATTAATTGCCTAGATAAAATAATTTGCTAAGTAGTCAATTATTTTAGACATCAATTTAATGAATGAAAATTTGTTTTACATATGTGACAATTGGCAATTGTAATCTACCACATAAATTAAGTGAAAGAAAAAAATCACATGATCATCTGATTAAATTCCCCCCCCCCCCCAAAAATGCCTTTGACAAAATCTAAACTTCCTCCATCACAAAATTCCTGGAGAGATTAGAAGATACAGAGTCATACCTAAACATAATAAAGGCAATTTACAGCATCATATTAGCAAGAGAGAAACTAAATGAATTATACTAAAATCAGAAACAAAACAAGGTTGTTCACTCTCTCCATATCTATTCAATACAGAACTTGAAATTTTAGCTAGATAATAAGACAACTGAACAGACCACCAGTATCTCAAACAGTTAATAAATGTGATCCCATGAAACTAAAAAGCATCTATAAGACAAAGTACAGCATCAATTGGACAAAGTGGCACACTACAAAATGGGAAAAGATTTTTATGAATGCCATATTTAATAGAGGTCTAATATCCAAAATATGTAAAGAACTTTATACTATATATCAAATCCAAATAATCAAATTTTAAAATGGGGCACAGATGTAAACAGAGAGTTCCCAATAGAGGCATTGTAAGGGCTAAGAAACACTTAAAAAAATGTTCATGATCCTTAGCTACCAGGGAAATATAAGTTAAAGCTATTTTGAGAATCCACCTTATATCTGTCAGAATGGCCAAGATCAATCAATGGCACAATGTTAGCTCATGTTTTCAAGAATGTGGAGCAAGGGAAAAACTCCTCCATTGCTGGAGGTAGTGCAAACCTGTACAGCCATTATGTAAATCAATATGGCAATTATCCAGAAAATTGGGGATCAAACTACCCTAAGATCCAGCTATGCCAACCACTCTTGGGGATATACTTCTGGGATTTTCCATCCTACCAAAAAGACTCTAACTCAAACTATGTTAATTGTGAACTTATTAATAATAGCCAGAAACTTGGAAGAATCTGTAGGAACTTCAACAGAAGAATGGATAAAGAAAATGTGGCATACTTACCCAATGGACTGTTACTCAGCTGTTTAAAAAAAATGACATCATGAAATCCATAGACAAATGTATACAACTAGAGAAATCCATCCTGAACAAGGTAATTCATACCCAGAAAAACAAATAGGGTATGTATTCACTTATAAGTGAATATTAGCTGTTAAGTAAATGATAATCAAGCTACAATCCACAGACACTGAGGAGGTTATGTGCCTTGTATACATTTAGGTGCCTTTTGAAGTCAGAAAATGGTGTTAGATGCTCTGGAACTGGAGTTCAAGTGGTTGTTAGCAGCTGACTAGTGTGGATGCCAGGAACAGAATCTGTGTCCCCTGCATGAGCACAAAGCATTCTTGACCCCTGAGTCATCTGTCCAGTATTGGTTTCTTTATTTTTGAAAAAAAATGTAGATTCAGTTTTCAGAAACTTATTCTAATAAAAAGTTTGGTTGTACAGAGGTGTGAATACTAGATGTGCAGAATGACCCAATTTAATGTTGTCAATAGCCTTCCAGCTAAAATGCTTTGTGACCACAACATGATTTTTTAGGACAAAAGAGACTTCAGAGCTCGCCACTTATGGTTACAAACAGCTATGCCAAGGATACTGTAAAAAAACCCATTAGCCTCATTTCTTATCTGTTTAGAAGGTATTGTATCAGCATTAACTCTGTATAAACACTGCCACACAATAAATATCACTTACATCATGTGTAAGTCCTGCTAGTATTGTAGCCTTAAGTATCTTCTATTGTATAGTTGGCTAAATGGTCTTCATGGTATTGATTTGATAGCATCAAGTATTTTTTAAATGCATAAAGAAATGAGACAAGTCTTTATGTACTAGTTTAGAATGTTATGCAGTGTGTTTGGATCATATGTACTTCCTCAACTCTTCCCTCTTCTTCACCCTCTTCTTCCATTCTTTCTTTATATAACACCATCAAGTACAATTTGTGATCCTCATTAATTTTTGCATGTATAGCCCTCCTCTAGAGTACTATGGTTGACTTCCCAGGACTTACAGACTTACTGGAAACTGACTTGCCCTTGTTCATAAGCTATCAATTGTCAGAGCCTCTTGCTTTAGGAGTAGTATATCACTCTCACTTTACCAGTTCATGTTGAAATTTTGTTTAGCTTTTGTTTATGGAGACTGAGCGCATGCTGTCAAAACAACTGTGAGTTTACATGAATACAGAGGACACTATTTCACTGCATTCTTTCACCTTAAGGGCTGTCTTTCCCTCTTCCTCAATGATCCCTGAGCCTTGTGACATGGGAGATATGTTTGAGATGCCCATTTAGGACTAACTGAATACTCTTCAGCTTGACCAATTGTGTCAGGGTGAAGGGATCTCTTTGTTAATCATTATCTACTCCAAAATGAACTTTCTGTGATGAGGGTTGACAAATACATTAATCTACAGATATGATGAAGTCATTGAAAGTCAGTTAAATACTGTGTCTGGTTAGCAGAGCAATAATAATGTTTTCCCTAGAGGCAATTACTTGACTGTCTATAGGTTCATTGCCCAAATATAAAGTTAAACATGAACTTTGGCTTGTGGGATTGGACTTAAATCCAGTCAAAAAGTGGTTGATTACTCTCAAGATGTTCATACCATTATTCAATCAAATGGGCATGTCTTTCCTGGACAATAATGATTACAGCTCACGTGTTTGACAGCTGGAAAAGACTGATGATCACTTTTCTCTTCCAGTAGCTTGCAAAGTCACTCCTACCACATATGGAAGATAAACAACAGGGATGGAGCTTTCATGTCTGAACCAGTTTACTTTCTCCCTGTTCTCTTGTTCAGGTACATGTTGTCCAGTTCTAGAGAGTAATTTAAAACACATTTACAATAAAATTTAGAGTTCTATGGAATCTCCTGGCCAACAAATCCAAAAGAAGGAATTCATTACTGACTCTGGGCTTTTTATTTGCTAGTCTGTGGTGCCTAGTAGAAACATCTTTGTTTGCATGAAGAAACTAAATAACCTATTAAGGTATATACTTAAACTTCACTTGCCCAAGGAACATAGTTATCTCTCACTTTCTGTATCTATCTCTATCATATATATACTTTAGTACAAGATTGTGAAGATACTCAGAAAATAACGTTCTCTATATACAGCACAGAGTTCAGTTTGGCTTAACCTACTTAAGGTATTATATAACCACTATTTAAAAATATTCCCACCAAATGCTTGAAATTTATAACTAGTTAGTAATATATCTTATTGGATAGTTCTTGGATGCTTATAATCGTCCTTTCCTTGTTTAGTGGTGGAGATATTCAAAGTGGTCACCCTGATGGGGAAAGGGGAAGTGAATAGTGCAGGGTAAAGGTTGGCGTAGGAATAATGAATGTGAGAGTTTTTCTAGGTATCATAAGTCATCTAGGTAAACCCACATTTCATAAACCTCAGCACCACTGTTATTTGTGGCAGGGCAATACCTTGCATCAAGGAATTCCCAGTGCATGGAAGGAAGTTGAGAAACTTTGGTGCGTCCTTAATATCCATGTACATAGTAGCTAACTAGTTAACTCTTCCAACAAGTGCCAGTCAAATGCACCAGTCACCCCTTGTTATATATCTGGAGTTGAAACTATATAGTAAGTAGTGCAATGGGTGATAATTTCAGCTCAGAGGGCAGATATCAAATAGACTTGAACCTCTGAAAGAGAAGCCTGGCTGCTGAGAAGAATGATGAATGACTAAAAATTGTCTTTCACTATGATGCAGTATGTGAATAGATAGGTTGAACTGTTGTACAGAGCATGCAACAGAGGAGCAAAAGTGATCATGCCTAATTCAGCATTCGTACTTTTATTGATAAAAGAAAATCTGAGACAAATTGGCTATTGAACACTATGGAGTAATATTGCTAAACTCACAGGATTGATGAAAAGTCATGACTCTCTAATATGTCAAAATAATTTAAAAGAAAATGAAATTTTGATTTCTTTCTCCTATAGGCATTCCTCTGTGGTCTGCAGAATTGACATTCTTCTGTGTTACTCTTTGTTTTCTGCATCTCCAGCAACTGAGCTGTCATTGAGCCCTGAGTTCTGGGCCAAAAGCATCTCAGTCATACAGCCCCAACTTGTAGCCTGTAGATTTCCATCACAGGGGCTCCAGGTTCAGGCAAAAGGAATGAAGAGGCCATTGACTTTCATTTTGCAAAACTGTGATAGGTCAATCTATTTTGTTGAACTTCCCAGTAAGGTCTTCAGTCAGCATCAAGTAATCAAAAACAGTTTTAGGTTAACCTTTGATTTTTCAAGCTGAGAAACACAACAAAATGCAGTGCTGGCCATAAGCCTTCAAAACTGTGAGTAAGCAAATTGAATATAGGTTATTACATGACAAATGTGCCACTTAACTTTGTTATTTTCAAGCAAGTTGGTAAACAAAGATGACTAATGGTATGCATAAGAATTGGGTAAGAAAGAGAATTAATTTCAAGGTTCTGAAAGCCCATTGCAGTTTCGTTAACTTCTAGTTTTAGAAGAAATCAAGTGCAGAATCCCAAGAGAAGTCTGTGTCACTAGAAGCAAAACATAATCATGAATGTGATAAAGCAAGGAAAATCAAACTCCTCAAAATTATGACTTCACAGCTTACAACACACACACACACACCACTACCACCACCACCACCACCACCACCACCACCACCACCAACAACAACAACAACAACAACAACAACAACATCATCATCACCAATGAGCCAACTAAATGTTTAATATTGTCTTGACAAGGACTGCCAATGTGCATGATTTTAAAAAATGCTCACAGCCTATCTATGTTTCAGGTCACTATCTACCATTCAGACTTACTCAAACATGCCACTTTGTCAGTTTCCAATGTGCTATTTTTAGCGATAAAGAGTTTCCATTAGGGAGCAAGATACAGTTCTACCTCTTTTGTTCAAAAATTCCTATTTCTGTTCACAAAGTATGTATTTTTCACCTGTTCTCTTGCATTTACTTACACGTTGACAAGGAAAGCTTTAGGTTTTTTATGCAAAATTATTCCATCCTTACCATTTTGGTTGTGAAGATGATGAAAGGCTATTATCTTATCATTATTTTAAATGCAAGTATGCTTTAAAATTCCTAGTTATTTTAGGCAAATCATTCAAATCTTCTGAAAGACATTAGTTTACCATTTCCAGGGAAGCTGAGTTTATTGAATCTTTCAGATCTTCTCTGCTTAGCTTAAGCTGTCATCACACCATCACTTGTGAGGTATATAAATAACTTTGCTTTAACATGTGAGGAAAAGAAAGAAAAAAAACCTTCCTTTTGGATGTTAAGATGTGAAATTAAACTCCAGGTGCTTCTTCCAGTTATTTGGGACACTTTCCAGTTGTCAATATGGAAATCCCGTCACTTAGGGCACAAATCTGTTGCCATGGGGAAGCAAAAGCTGCCTCATTTGACAAGTTGGCAGTTGTTACAGTTGGAAGAAAAAAAAAAGACAAACTCAGAGACAGGTACTAAAAGATGGCTGTTCACAAAGGATTGGAGAACAGCTCTGGAAATAATTATATTTTTTCTTTTTTATAGACATTTTTCTTGTTCATAAACTCTACAGCCATTTGTACATATCTATCCCCAGACTTCAAAGTGGTTGTACCTCTTAACAGCGTACATTCATGGGAATTTTAACACTGACATGAATTGAGCCATTATTGTCATTGGGGTGCTGATAGATGAGGTTGGATATTTATTATCATTCTGAATTTGGCTATGGCATATAAGAGAGTCAAAGCTAACTCAGGTAAAATGTGAAGATTCACCTTTGTTTTGTCATAAAGTGCTTTCCATCAGGATATTTTATATTCCTTCCCAGTTGGAGGAGATCTTAAAACTAGCTGAAGTGGAAGCAAATGTTCAATGAACAGAAAGAAATGGTGCAGGATTGAGAAGCTTATTTTTTAACGAAGAAAAAAAGACACAATATACTTGGAATATTATGTCAATAATTAATTTTTTAATTCAGGAGAACACCCCAAATCAAGTTTATAACTTAGAACAGAATAAGACATCTACATTTACTTATGTAAAATTGCCAATGAGAGTACCTTAAATATTCTAGGTTTAAGATCCTGCTTAAAAAATCTTCACATGTGAAATTGCTAGTATTTTCACATGTGAAATTACTAGTAAAGTAGTATTGACAACTCTGTTATGTGTAATAACATTTGTGCCTGGCCTTTAAGAGCATAGAAAGTAACTATAGTTTTCTTCAAACAGAACTAGCTTTCATTCTAGAAATGCATAAAAGAATCTAAGCTTTCAAAGTGTAATTGCTAAATAGGATCCCTTGGTAATGTAGCCTGTATAGTCAAGTTGCAGAAGTATGAAGTATTTCATGGACATCTACTGAGTGAGCTTCTCCTGAAATTTCTATTTGATAGAGAAGATAGAGTCTACATTTCTGCTTTATAGTTAGAACTATGAAAATGATCCTTGTGGCAAAAGCTTGTTCTTTAGTTTGTTTCTTGAGACAATGTCAAACATAGTTGTTTATTTCGTCTTACTATTCATATACAAAGAAAGAATATAAATGATATTTGTAATTAACATATTTGAATAGTACCATAGTGAACCTTTGGAGATTATGGAAGAAAAGCAAGAGAGAATGGTAGTTGTTGAAATGTTTATGATAAAATTCAACCTATGACCAGAAAACTAATTGTAGAGATTGAATTTAAAATGAAAAAATTTAGTTGACATGCTTTAAATTATAGCAATTTAAATTTGCAATATAAATTGCAAATTTATATAAATGCAAAATATAGTAATTATAATTTGCTATCTGCTGCTTAGGTGCAGTCAGAATAATAGGTAAGAAACCCACCTGACCTTAGAAACCTCCCACTCCCTTAGTTGTGATCCCAAAGATACAACCCATTGCCACCCCTTCCCTTTTCCTGGCCACAGCTGCTACCATGCTTGCTATTTTACCTTGGGCAGATACCTGCTGCTCAGGTATAGGTCATGCCAGTTAGAAGAACAAGTAGACTGTCTACGCACACAGAACCCTCCCAAACCCTCAGTTCAGTTCCCAAAGACTCAACTTACTGCCACCTTTTCCAATCCTACTGCCTGCCCCATTGTCATGTGCTTACTCCAGTGGTTATCCTCTGCTCAGGTCCATGCTACAACAGTCAGAAGAACAGGTGAAAGTCATGCAACTAGCTGGGAAAACAGACATCAGCAGAAGAACAGATAGGCAAACTCAGGCAGAGACTCAATGTTGAAGCTGACACCATTCTAGCAGCCAGAAACTTCAGATAGGCAGCCCACCTACAGACATCCTCCACTCTTTCAGTTTCTTCCCAACACTATCCTCCTCATCACTGAGTCCAACCCCCAACTCATTTGGAGACCCATTGCTGGGCTAAAGGCTAGGTTTGCTGCCAGAAGTCTAGCTCCAAACTTGGAGAGAGACTCCCTGCTGGATCAGAGGGCACACTGGTTGCCAGATGTCCAAGCCACAAAAAAGTATGAGACCAAGAGGGGAAACAGAAAACAAGAACAAAACATCAGTCCAAAAGAGAAAGACTCAGAAATCTGCACCTAGACCTAAAATCACCCAAATCCAGCTGCCCCAGCACAAGTGTAAGAACAGAATAAACAATAGCCAGGGCAATATTTAGCCATCAGAGTTCAGCCATCTTAGTAGAGTAAGCCCTGAATATCTACAAGAAAACTAAAGCACGAGAAAACTACCTCAAAACAAACTTTATTAAGATGATAGAAATCCTTAAAGAGGAAATTAATAAATTCCTTAAGGAATTCCACAAAAACACAATTAGAGGAAGTGAATAAATGCCTTCAAGAAAGCTAAAAAACCGAAACAGTTGAAGAAAATTAATAAAATTGTTCAAGACCTGAGAATGGAAATAGAAGAAATAAAAAAACATAAACAGAGGGAATTCTGGAGATGACAACTCTAGGAAAGTGAATAGAAACTACAGATGCAAGCATGACCAACAGAATACAAGGAATAGATAAGACAATTTTTAGCATTGAATATACAATAGACAAAATATACATACCAGTCATAGAAAATGTTAAATTTTAAAAATTCCTGAAAAAATGCTGGGGATTGGTTCTAATGCTTTGAATTAATTGGGAATCTTTGTGTCCAAATGCTGAAGATCCTTGTCCCGAATTGGTTTTCGATCGATCAATAAAGAGCCAACAGCCAATAGCTTTGCAGAAAGAGAGAGAGAGGGGTAAAACCTTTAGATTTCTGTGGACAAGGAACTGGGGTAAAGGAAGAAACAATCACCACCACTCAGGGGGAAGGATAGGACATAAGACCTGCAAGAAAGAAAGCTAACCATCCATGTAAGAATTTGGGTAATTGGCCAGTGGCAACTTTCCAGATTGGCTCTGGGGTAGTAGGGAAGATTTAGTTGTCTCAGGAGTAACACAGGGGAATATTTGCTAGCAGAGGAAGGTTTAGGAGTGTCTAGTCTTTGAGCTAGTCACAGCTTGTCAAAAATTAACGTGGCTCTGTGTGTGTGTGTGTGTGTGTGTGTGTGTGTGTGTGTGTGTGTGTGTGTGTTTCATTCATGAATCCAGAGTGCACCTGATCAGGTGCCCACGTGTGAGCTGCTAGGAGCCAAAGTGGCTTAGCTCCATACCTCTACAAATAAAACATCCAGGAAATCTGTGAATCTATGAAAAGACCAACTTCTAAATAATAGAAATAGAATAAGAAGAATGCTTCCAGGTCAAAGACACAGAAAATATTTTCAACAAAATCATAGAAGAAAATTTCCTAACTTAGAGAAAAAAAGAATGCCATACAAGAAGCTTAGAGAACACCAAATAGAATGGACAGGAAAAAAGGCCTCTCACTACATAATAACCAGAAGTCATACATCTGATTTCTCAATGGAGTATCTAAAATCCAGAAGGGCCTGAGAAGATGTCTTACAGACTCAAGAGTCCATAGATGCCAGCGCAGACTGTTATACCCAGCAATGCTTCTAATAATCAAAGAAGGGAAAAACAAGATAGTCTACGACAAAGCTAAAATTAATCAATATCTATCCACAAATCCAGCCCTACAGAAGGTGCCAGAAGGAAAACTCCAACCCAAAAGAGGTTAACTGCACCCATGAAAACACAGGAAATAAATAATTTCTCACCATCAAAACCAAAAAAGTGGGACCACACACATACCAGCAGCAGCAGCACCACCACCACCACCACTACTACCACCATCAAAATTACAGGAATTAACCATCATTGGCCTTGTTATTTCTCAGCAATCATGGACACAATTGCACAATAAAAGGATACAGGCTAGCGGATTAACTGCACAAACAGCATCTATCCTTCTGCTGCATACAAGAAGTAAACATCAACACCAAAGACTGACATTATCTTAGAATATATCTAAACATAACAAAGGGAATTGACAACACTCCTACAGCAAACATGAAATTAAATGGAGAAAAACTCTAAGTAATTCCACTAAAATCAGGAACAAGACAAGGTTGTCTGTTCTCTCCATACCTACTCAATATAGGAATGTATGTTCTTATGGCAGCAATAAAATAACTGAAGGAGATAAAGAAGATAAAAATTGAAGAGGAAGAAGTGAATGTATCACTAATTGGATATGATAAGATAGTATAATAAGTTATCCTAAAAACTGAACTAGGGAACTCCTGCAAATGGTAAACTGACCAAGCCTGCTTAGTCAACAGATTCTCCAGCACAAGAGTGGATTAAAAAGAAAAAAGATACACAGCATGACCTCAGTCAATTCTGAGACTGAAGGCAAGTTTATTTCTTCCCAATCACCTTTATGCCATTTTAATTACATGCAAGCAGTAAGGGCAAACAGTATAATAAACACAAATAGCCAAGGAATGAACAAGGCAATAAGCAACGTCCTGTGATTATTCCTGTGATGGCTGTTTCCAAGGGCATGTCAGAATGATCAAAATATCTGAGCCTACTTCCTTGTCCAAGCCCAAAATCAGAGTCTCACCTGAAGCTTACTTCTTCTGTTCCACCCTAAAATTATGATTCCTGGTTTTACTTACTTCCTTGTCCTTGGCCTAATGTTAGATTCCTGTCTGAAGCCCATTTTCTTGTCCTTGGCCAAATGTCAGATTCCTGCCAAGCAGTCCCAAAAAGCTCTCCTCACTAAGCACTTTCAGCAAGGTGGCTGGATATAAGATTAATTTTTTTTAAAAATCAACAACTCTCCTGTATACAAATGACATTCATATTCAGAAAGAAATCAGGGAAATAAGATCCTTTTAAAAAGCTTCAAATAATATCTTAGATTAACCAAGCATGTGAAAGACTTGTATGACAAAAGACTTCAAGTCTATAAAGAAAGAAATTGAAGAAGATATCGGACGATAGAAAGATTTCCCATGCTCGTAGATTGGTAGGCTTATTATAGTAAGATGGCCATCCTACCATATTCAATGAAATCCCCATCAAAATTTTAACACAATTTTTATATAGTTTAAAAGAAAAATGCTCAACTTCACATGAAAAAACAAACTTCAAGATAGCTAAAACAATCCTGTAGGAAAAAAAAAGAAGAAGAAGAAGAAGAAGACCTAGAGCCACCACCACCCCTGATTTCAAGCTGCTTTCATCCCTTGTTTTCCAGGAACCAGTGGCTGGATTGTCCAGAGACCTAGGATAGAACCAAACAAGAATAATGAAAAAACACAATAAAATTATTTCTAATGATATTCTGTTATAATCATCATTAGATGTAGAGACAAAAGCAAACATTAGACAGAGCTTGGGGAATCCTGTGTAAAAGGTGTAGAAGGATTTTAGAAGCCAGACAGGTCAAAGACACCACAAGAATAAGGTCCACAGTCATCTATCAGGACTCATACGGGCTCACTCACAGAGACCAAACTGATAATCAGAGAGCCTGTATTGGACTGACCTAAATCCTCTGCCTGTCTGCTATGGTTTGATGCTTGGTGGTCTTGTGGAACTCCTACAGAGGGAACAGGGGTTGTCTTTGACTCTTTTGCCTGTTTCTCAGATCCTTTTCCTTCGACTGGGTTGCCTAATCCAGCCTTGATATGAGAGGATATGCCTAGTTTTATTGCAACTTGTTATGCCATGTTTGGTTGATATCCCTGGGAGACCTGCTCTTTTCTGAAGGTAAACAGAGGAGTGAATGGGGAGGGCAGAAGGGAGGTGGGGGGGAGAGTGAAATATGGTTAATATATGAAAGAAGGATAAATAAATACATTTTTAAAATAAGCTATTTCAAACAACAAAAATTATAATTTGCTTGTCTGATTAATTCCAGAAAATTAAGGGTAGGTTAGCATTGCATACCTTAATATGACATGTTACTACTGCTGGTAACAAACTAATATCTGATTTCCCTCAAAAGAATGATGAAAACTCATTTAGAATATGATTGACAATGAATATGAATTCTTACCTAGATTCTTATCCTAGATTTAAAACGAAAAACAACAAACAAACAAACAAACAAACAAACAAAAAAACCTTGAATTTGAGTGATGAAATGTTTTAGGAAATTCCTGTGTCAATTTCACTTAATCATTTTTAAATGAGAAATTTTTGCCCAGAATTTGTGATCCACTTAGTGTAGTAGTGATCAAAAAAATTTTATCTGATTCTAATAATTAATCATCCAATGGTTTTCCAAGACAAATGTGGAACATTTCGTCTATGTTCTCTTCCTTACATCAGTGTTGTTCCCTCAACCTAGTTCCTGAAGACTCAGGTATTACACCCGTTTCCTCTATCCTCTCCCTTGCCATGTGCTCACTGCATTAATCAGACCGCTGTGTTCTCTCACAAGCAGGTGTCAAATTTTCTTGAGCTGCTCTACTCTGAGAAAAGTGAGTTCACATGCAACCCTTCTCTTAAGTAGATCTTGACCTAGGGATGCTATGATAGATCTTTCATTACCCAACTTTAGCAAACCTTTCAGGCCACAGAAATCCTTGCCCTTTCTTTAGTGTCTTCATTTTCCTTGTCCCACCATCCCTCTCTATAGGCATTTGACTACCATAGTCTGCTCAGCAAGAATACTTTCAGATTGTTTACCCAAATTTATTCTAATATTAATGGCCTGTTAACAATTTTCCAACAAACTGATCTAACAACCAGCCCCTTACCTGTAAATTTCCATGTGTGGTAGCTGCTTTAGGAAAGAGCTCATTTCTACTCTTAAGGCTCTCTTCTTATAAAGCAGTAGATCCTGAAGAAAACCTCATTTTGTTTCTGTAATTCATTGTTACCTCCATTAAGACAAACTTGGAGCTTTCTCTGTAGCTTCCTCTCTGTCTCCTATTTTAAATAATAATCAATTCACTTCCTCAATCCCTGAAACTGACAGAATCGGTTCTTCACACTAATGTGTTATCAAGTCCTGATGTGTATAGAGTTGAAAATAAGGGTAACATGCTGGCACACTGCATTAGTCAGCTTTCTGTTACTGGACCAGCATAATGAGGACAAATAGTTTTAAAAGAAGAATCATTTTTTGTTCACTTGGCTTCTTAATATGTATCCATAGAGTGAACATTTAAGATTCAAATCACATGACTACCAAATAAGGTATATACCTCATCACTCCTTATATCTATAGAACATACTAAGTATAGCTATTTTAAGTGAAAAATAATGACTAAAATTTGCATTATTCCAATAGAGCTTATTAGTTCAAAATATTGTCTCCTCCCAAGAAAATCTTTAACAAAAAAAAAAAAAAAAAAACAAGTAATCTTTCCATGGAGTTCTCTGTAATTGGGAATAGTATTTCTTTATAGTAGCTATAATTGTTCTTAGCAAGGACATTTTTGCCTGTCTGGTAGTATTTATGCCTGAAGGGGTTTAGATTCCAATTTATCATTAAGATGTTTGGTATTAGGTGCTGCTTATTATATTTATTTTCAAATAGAAGAATCACAAATTTGCATCTGATTTGTGTTCTGGACTTATCCAGTAGTGGCAATAATGTACCTTGCTTTTCCTGCTCTCTATTGTTAAAAGTGATGTTGCTGACTAAGAGGAACATGCCTCCATTGCTAGTAGGATTGCAAGCTGGTACAACCACCCTGAAAATCAGTTTGGTGGATCTGCAGAAAATTGGACATAGTACTATCCGAGGACCTAGCTATACCACTCCTGGGCATATACCTAGAAGACACTCCAATATGTAATAAGGACACATGCTCCACTATGTTCATAGCAGCCATATTTATAATAGTCAGAAGCTGGAAACAAACCAGATGTCCCTCAGCAGAGGAATGGATACAGAAAATGTGGTACTTTTACACAATGGAATACTACTCAGCTATTAAAAACAACGACTTCATGAAATTCACAGGCAAATGGATGGAACTTGAAAATATCATCCTGAGTGAGGTAACTCAGTCACAAAAGAAAAAACATCGTATGTACTCACTGATAAGTGAATATTAGCCCAAAAGTTCAGAATACCCAAGATTCAGTTCACAGACCATATGAAGCCTAAGAAGAAGGAAGAACAAAATGTGGATGCTTCAGTGCTTCTTAGAAGAGTGAACAAAATACTCACAGTAGGAAGTATGGAGATAAAGTGTAGAGCTGACACTGAAGGAAAGGCCATCCAGAGACTGCCCTACCTGGGGATACATCCCATATATAGACACCAAACCCAGACGTTATTGTGGATGCCGGGAAGTGCTTGCTGATGGAAGCATGATAAGCTGTCTCCTGCGAGGCTCAGGCAGAGCCTGACAAATACAGATGCGGATGCTCTCAGCCAACCATTGGACTGAGCATGGGGTTTGGGATGGAGGAGTTGGAGAAGGGACTGAAGGAGCTGAGGGGGTTTGCAGCCCCATGGAGGGAGTAACAGTGTCAACTAACCAGACCACCCCCAGAGCTCCTGGAGACTGGACCACTAACCAAAGAATACACATGGAGGGACCCATGGTGCTGGCCACATATGTGGCAGAGGAGGGCCTTGTTTGGCATCAGTGGGAAAAGAGACCCTTGGGCCTGAGGGTGTTAGATGCCCCAGTGTAGAGGAATGTTAGGGAGGGAAGACAGGAGTAGGTGGGTGGGTGGGGGAGCACCTTCATAGAGGCAGAGAGAGGAGGAATGGGATAGGGGGTTTCTGAAGGGGAGACCTGGAGAGGGAAAACATTTGAAATGCAAATAAATATCAAAAAAAAAAAAAAGTGATGTTGCTGGGACAGAATAGAATTTATCTACTACAAAAATATCAAGACCTAAGCTCCTATCCCCAGAACCCACACAAAGCTGCATGCAGTGGTACACATCAGTAAGGATGCAAAGACTGGAGAATCTGCAGAAGTTCATGGACTAGCTATTCTAGTACATATCATAGCAAACCATAGGTAGAATGCTCAGGACTGAGACTGCAGACTGCTCTCCTCCTCCACATTCATGACACAGTGTATCTTTATTCACTTGTATGCATAAAGACTTACACATCTAAGTTATAAAAAAAGATATTGCCATTTCTTGCAAAGTCAATATTAGAATTCAGAGTTGTTCTCCATTGGTTGTTTCAAAGTGAAAGCCCTGAGCTCATTGTGTGGAGAAAAACCATTAAACCAGAGGCAACAGGAAGATGGCTTTTGAGTCTAGTCTTTCCAGGAAATAGCTGTGCTACTTAAGCTTCATAAATCCTTCATTTTCCTGAGTATAATATGGGAATGCAACCACCTACTTCTCCTAAAATTTGCATCATCAAAGTGGATTTAACTTGTTAATGACTCACATTGCGTATGATGAGAATTTAGGTGTTTTTTTTTTTTATTATACAGCTTTCTCTTCAGTGAATAAATTTTATGAGATCATTCATTGCAGTGTAATATTTTGTGCATTTGTTTTATTTTGAAAAGATGACTCAGTCACTTTTTGGTGTCAGAACAGAATCTTTTAGTTTGCTATTCTATAATTTTCTTCATTCTACACTGTATCCTATAGTTGATGGCAAAGACAGTGTAAAAAAAAAAGAGAGAGCTAAATAAAGCGATCATAGGACTATGGATCCAATAGTCTGGATCCGACTCAAGTCTATGCAGCAGTCTTGATATTCAACTTATATACTTGTACTATGTGCTTCTCAAGCATCTCCTACTAGTGAGGTTTTCTTCTGTCTCCAATTTCACCATAAACCTTCCTTCCAACCTAAATATCTTCATACATGCCTAACTCCCTTAAGGGAATGCCCTATATGTTTTATTTAGTTTGAATGTAGATTTCTCACCTAAATGGGTATTTCTGATTCCACGGTTATGAGCATTTATTTACTATCACCAATGATCCATTCTTCTTCTAACTTTGCTATATTTTTAGGTCTGTCACTTTACTTTTAGTCACCTGACCTGGAAACTAAAGTATTAGACATCTTGTCAGTTACCCAGCATTCTCTGCATGCCTCTCCCTTCTTCTCTCACTATTGCTGTCATTCTCTCTCACTCTTCTTCTCACATTTGCTCTCTCTGGCTTTAATGCTTATTCTGATAAACAACCTCTCATCACTTTTAAACCCATACAAGCATCACATTTTTAACATTCTCTTTTCAAACTCTCTGCTTCCGACTCTTTGTAACGCATCATTCTGCCAAACTTACCATATGGATAGAACACTCTCTAATGAGTGTCACTAATCCCATGACTATGGAATGATTTCCACCTCTCAAGTTCTGTCTCACATCTCTACCATCTTGACATCTCTCCACTGCCATTCAAAGGGGCTTTTCCTCCTCTTAAGAGGCTCTATGGCTGCCTGGATGTTTGCTTCTTTGCATTCGTATTCCAAACAAAACACTCTTTTCTCCTTAATACCTACACAAGCCTGTGCATCCTTTATGTTCCAAATCATATGCAACAAGAGTCAAATTCTATGCATCAGCTATGGATACGTGCTTGCTGAATAAATAAAAGTCACAACACACTGAAAATGGACACAATCTTGAAACTTAACTTTCTCAGGAAATTTTTGTTTTTGTTTCACATTAAAAGTATTTACAAACAACTGGTAAAAAAAATAAGCTAATAGATGCCAAATTATTAAAGAACTCACTTAAGCTGACAGGGATTCACTCATGGGGCAACTGAGACTGATTTGTACAGAAACCAACATCATGGCTTCAGATTTTACAACACAAAAATGAACGTATCATTAAGCCACCAGAAAATACTCTAAAAATTCAGAAAGCTCATATCTTCCTCTGACATAGGTTGATAGGAGGAAATTGGTTAGAAAAGAATGAGGGAAAGCTTCTTGCTGACAGGATGACAAGAAAAATTCATTTTATGGTTTTATTGCTCATGTGTAGACAAGCACCTAGCCTCGTGGGGATACTGGGTTCTTAGAGGGGATTTTGAGCTTTTGACAGCCATAGTTCATTGACTGGGAAAGCTGGTATTTTTACACATGCCCTTCTTGAATAGATGGGTTAAATTTACCCTTCTTCAATGGACCCTAAAAAGTTTTCCCATGATGATGATGATGATGATGATGATATACACTTGGAGGTTTGGAGTTTTGTCTGAGAATTTAGAGGCTCCACATGATTAAGATGGTTCAAGGTTCTTAGAGACATCAGGAAAAAACTTCTACAGGGTGAATGCAGAGACAAAGCAAATTGAACGTTTAATAGTCAAGATGAGGTACAGTCCTATTCAGTTCATTCCAGTGGAAAGTGTTTCAATGGAAGTCAACAAGTGCATTTCATGAGTTAAGCTTAAATTTAGCTTTACTGTTTCTGCTGAGTTGGGAAGTGGTGTGCATACACAGGAACCTATGTATTTTCAACTATAATAAGACATGGAAAGTTTCAATCATGGAAAAGTATGAACGCTGCATTTCAAATTTTTACCTTGCATCCTCCGAGCTTCGAAGTTTGCTACTCAAAGTGTGATTCTTAACGTAGTGACATAGGCATCCCCTGCAAAATATAAGCAGTGCAGGAACTTGGTTCTCACCTCAACCCTTCAGGATAAGGATCATCTAACCAATGCCAATTCCTCTACATATGCAGGCTTACAAGGAGCTATCTAAAACTGTAAGTATTCTATAGTTAAACATCATATAAATAAAAGATATAATGAACTCTGCCTGGCTTAGTATATGCCTACTGTGGAATAACCCATGTATGAGCAAATGTAGATGCAGCCAACCAGTGCTTTCAGTATAATCAGAATTAGCAGACAGTGCAGACTACAATTACTGTCAAGAGACCTCACTGCTCTCCTTTCCTTGCCCCTGCCTAGGCCATTCCATTATGCAAGCCCTAAAAGATATTTTAGTGACAAGGGCAGTAAATGGTTTGATTTTCCTTTCAGTTTGTATTTGCAAGCAACAAAGAAAACATTTAAAAGAGCATAATGCAAATGAGGCTCCTTTAAGCAGCAAGCAATCAGCATAGGTACATGCCTTATGCTGTAGTCCCAAAAGCAATCATCAGACTGCATTCCCAACAGGAAAGGGAAGACACTGAGAGCTATTGAACAGTGCCAAGTTTTATAGTGGATCAGCTTGAAAATATTTAGCACAGATGTTTCTGTAATTGTGACACACTGGGAAAATTCACATGTTCAATAGCCCTCTAACTCTCTCTTCCATCTGTGTAGTGTGATGGTCCACACTTACTGCACAAGGCCATTATATGAAATGGAAAAATGTGGTCTGCCTCAGGAATCATAGAAAGGTTTCCTGGTACCACCTGTGTGTCTATGTTTGTTGCAGATACATAGACATAGATAGATAGATAGATAGATAGATAGATAGATAGATAGATAGATAGATAGATAGATAGATAGATATAGAGAGATAGAGAGGTAGAGAGATAGAGAGATAGAGATAGTAGATGGATAGATTAGAGTAGAGTAGAGTAGATATGTAGTAGGCTACAAAGTTTACAGATATTGACTCTTTCTTGTCAGGTTTTAATACTTGGTTTGCAAAATTCTCAATTTTTGGCTCCCTGAAAATGAGCCAAAATGAGTACAAATATGATTAAGTCTTAGGTTTTGTATACTTACATTTAAAATCTCTTGATATTTTACATGTATACTGCATGGGTATTAAAATTGAACTATATATTTTATGTGTATACTAATTGTTCTGGCAGTTATATCCTTTAAAAGTTGCATATGGTTTTCTATACTCCAGGGTCAACAAACCTTTGCCTATGGCCCAGACCATGAAAGGATGAACATAACAAGGAACAGAAACAAAAACCTTCCCCTTTTCCCTTTGTTCCTGACTCAGTGTTAGTTAAGGTTTGTAATAACTGAAATTTTTATCAGTTGGTTTTTTGTGTATGCACAGTAAGTTAACTGACTCACTTGGGTTCCCAGTGAACAGCTGCCCATGTCACATGCCACTGGCTTTGGGGTTTTTATCTGAGCAAAGAAAACTCCCCACACAGTGTTCTAGAGGATTCCTGTCTCTTAAGCCCAAGATCCTTTTTCTCGCTTTGGGATTGTGGCTACTAGCATGCCCCGTACTTTCCTGGATGTTTGCTTTAGACTTTTGCTCTAGCCTCTATTAATTTGACGACAAATTATTTGAAGCTAGAAAATCTTTCTTCTTAGGAGAACTTTTGTCTTACAGTATTCTCAATTTGTGATTGAAAACCAAAAGATTGGATGTCGATTCTTCTCACAGAAAAGGCTTTGAAATTTCAGTTAAAATATACAATAGGGAGCTGGAGGTCCATGCTGTATTAGTTACTTTTCATTGCTATAATTAAAAACCAGATAAAGGCAACATAAAGGAAAGAAAGGTTTATTTTGACTCACAGTTTTAGGGCATACAGTTCATCATATCAGAGGAGGCAGAGCTGCATGAGTGTGAGACAATTAATTATGTCGTTCTTCAGTAGGAGAGCAGAACAAGGGGAAAGCTCATGTACCCACACTCACAGGGAGTAATTCCTCCTCAATCAAATATCTGTAAACACTATCACCAACAGGTGATTCTAAATCTAGTCAGGTTTTTTACAGGACTGGCTCAATAGTAAAGGCAAACTGCTGCCCAGCCTGAGGACCTGGGCTTTATCTTTGCCAACCATATAGTGGAAGGCAAGAACCAGTTTCTGCAAATTGTCATCTGTAACACACACACACACACACACACACACACACACACACCCATACACACACACACACACACAGTCACACAGACACATACCTCACACATATATGCAGTCATCCCCCCAAACACAGAGATATATACAATATGTAAATGTACTCAAATATACATAAAACGATTTGCACTCTCTCTCTCTCTCTCTCTCTCTCTCTCTCTCTCTCTCTCACACACACACACACACACACACACACAATTGCCAAATTCCAACTTGTTTATCTGACTTTTTCTTCCCTGTAACAAACTACAAGGACAAAGTTTTAAAACCACTCAGTCATTTTCATGTGACCCCAGAAACATCTTAATACAGTATTTCAACTGCAACTATAAACACTTCATACATTTGCAAATAATTTGCAGGTTGAATAAGCTATCCTGCCTAGATTGTCCATAATCTGAAGTAGGCTTCATTAGCATCCTGCCACCTTTGCTACTAAGCAAAATTAGGGAGCTAATTTTGTCTTAAATAACATTCACCAATAATGAAGCTTTGGAAAATATCAGACATTTGTTTTGACCTAAAGAGATAAATAATATGTCTAATTCTAAATTTTCTGAACCACAATCATTATATTCCCTTACAGCCTAAAGATATGCATCAATATTACTATGTAAAGAGACATATTTTGGTGACAAAGTTCTAAAATATGCAAGAAACCTGGTGTAATTTTGACCTTAGTGATATGTAGTAATGTAGAAGTGTGATTGTATCTTTTCTATAGATGTTATGATAATATTGGGACAACAATATGATGGCTTCTACTGCTTCCAGTCCTTCCTTATGTTCCCATTCAAAGCACTTTGACAGAGATAGCTGTTGTGTGTTGTATGCTAGGTCTGATTGCTGATGAATGCAATAAAAGTGGAAAAGATATCTTTCCTCTTTTTGAAGTAATAAATTTAAAAACGTGTTTCTTTTATGTGTGGTACATACATACGTGTAGGTGGGTACACATACACTGCAATCCATGTGAGGAAGTCAGAGAATAACTTGTAGAAGTTATTTTTCTCTTTCCACAATATAGGTGCTGGGAATCAAACTCAGGTTGTGTGGCTTCACAGCAAAACTCTTTACCTGATGAATATCTTAATTAGTGTTTTACTGCTGTGAACAAACACCTTGACCAAGGCAACTCTTATAAGGACAACATTTAGAGGTTCAGTTCATTATCATCAAGGTGGGAGCATGGTAAAGTCTAGGCAGACATGGTGCAGAAGGAACTGAGAGTTTAACATCATCTGAAGGCTACTAAGAGAAGACTGGCTTCCAGGCAGCTAAGATGATGGTCTTAAAACCTGTACCCACAATGACACACTTCTTCTGAAAAGGCCATACCTGTTCTAATAAGACCACACCTTCTATCTGCCACTCTTTGGGCCAAGTATATTCATACCACCACAATGAGCCATGTTATTGGAGAGTTATCTTTTCTTTTAATGCTTACAATCCATTAGAGACATATGAGGACAAATGGACAATTAATATATGATATGGAAACCTCCTTCCTAAAAAAAAAAACAAAAACAAACAAACAAACAAACAAACAAACAAAAAAACCCAGCTTTCCTAGTATCTGAAGGTTCTATTCAAGGTACCAAGGAAGAAAAGATATCAGTAGCTTTACACAACTATAAAGACCATGAATCACATGGATGCCCACCATCTCACAATATGCCAAGGGATACAGAAGTGGCTACTATTTCTAGGAGTAACCAGTAGGCATTTAATTGTACTGAAGAGGAAATGAATGGGAGAGAAACTGTGATTGGAATTATAAAACTAAACAACAACTTATTGTTGGGTTAATGTGGTGAGTGAGTCCCGTGTCCTCCCCAGGGCTCGGGCTTCTGGGAGATGTGGGAAGTTTGATCATGCTCACCCCATGGCACCACTGGGCAGGTGTTGGGCTGTCCCTTGTAGGGTTTTCTCCTGCTGGGGACCCCCTACTGGGTCCCAGGGTTTTAAACCTTAGCTCTACCAGAAACCAGGCTGCCTTTCATGGTCCCACAATTTATGACTGATGAGATTATATATCTTAGAGAATTACTTACTAATACTGTTTTCTTAAACCAATATAACTCCCAACTGCATTGTAAATACCCATCCTTATATCCAGAGGTAAATATAGTGCTTACCCTTCATCAAAGAAACTTCTTTTAAAAAGAACAGAAAGCATCACAGAAATTGATACTAGTCAAATGCAGAAAACAATTGACCATGGGATGCCCAATCCCATATCAATACATTTATAAGACAAACTCAATATCCACAGCACAGAAACATTGTAAACAAGGAGCAGAAAGTTTGTTAGAGCCAGAAAGCAAGTATGTTTCTACAAGACAGTGTCTCTCTCAATATGTATCAGTGAAACTATACCCAAGAAATCTCAAAATATGGTTACCTAAACAAAACTTGCCAAATAATAATACCAGGTAACATCTCAACATAGGTGGAGAAATCCCACAAGTCCCTAGATGAGGAGCAATAGAAAAATGACAGCTTTTGAGGAAAGGAGACTCCATCCTTTCCAGAAATGAGCTCCTACAAGGTTATCCAATTCTAAGCTTTTAGCCATAAGTACTTGTACATACCAGCTATACCAAATGGATGTTGGGATAATCTTTCTTCATATTGTGTAAAAATGTGTCTCTGTATTTTCAATTATTAATTCTGTACTGGCAGAAAACTAATTGCTGGCAGGATTCTGGTATTGTCATTTCTATGTCCATTACCTGGTTTTCTGTTTTGTAAATATTTGTCCCTCCTCAACTGCTTAAAGGTAGTCTAAAGTTGTATCAGAGGTTGTCTTACTTCTGATAGGTAGTAATAAAGATCTGGTGGACAGAAAATAGGGGTAGAAGTTTCAGGCAGAGAGAATGACACAGGAACAAGGAAGTCGATGCAGGAGATTCAAAGAGCAGAGATACAAAGTAACTGACACAAACAAGAGTAGAGCAGAAAAATGTACATGATATTTCAGAGTTCAGTTAAATTAGATGAGTCTGTCCTAGCAAAAGACCTAAGCTTTAAACTATAATAAAAGTCTTGTGTCATTATTTATACCACGGGTAGGTCCATCCACAAAAATCCTGCTAATCTCAGCAGGCTGAATTTACATCTGTGTTTAAAATGATGGATAGAGAGATGATAGATGATAGATAGATAGATAGATAGATAGATAGATAGATGATAGATTAATTGATAGATTGATAGATATCATGAGATAGTCATGAGAAGAATTGGAGAAGGGAGAAGGAAGGGTAGGAGTGATATAACTGCAGTACTGATTTATGACATTTTCAAAATATTAAATTAAAATACATAGTATGGCAAATAGAAACAGTATGCAGACGGCATAGGGAATCATGCAAAGATGTAGAAGATACTTAAATCTATAAATATAGAAATACATCATTGGTCTAGTATGTGAAAGATAATAATAACATTGCCTTTAGGGGAAGTACAGAAAAAAGATATGTTGCTTATAAACATGGAAATCTCTGACATTTTAAAGGTAATGTCAAAAATACAGAGCAAACCTTTTTTTTAACATTACTACTTGGCAACATCTGATTGCCAACAGACCTGTTCCCCAAATATAATAAGCAAGACTTGCAACTTGGAATTGATACATCAGAGTACTAGATTATAAGATAAATGTCTGTAGATTGAATGGAAAATGCCCCCCATAAGTTCATGTGGTGGTTTGAATATGCTTGCCCCATGGGGAGTGGGTCTATTAGGAGTTATATATTGGAAGTGTGTTATAGGAAAAGATACAGTCTTATTCGCAGAAGATTGTCACTGTGGAAGCAGGATGTTTAGGCTTTGTATACAGACTCAATCTCTGCCCAGTGTGGAGGAGCAAACCTCCTCCTGGATACCCACTGAGGACAGTCTTCTCCTGGCTGCCTTCCAATCAAGATGTAGAACTCTTGGCTCCTCCAGCACCATGTGTGTCTGGATACTGCCATGCTTCATGGTATGATGATAATGGACTGAATCTCTAAAACTGTAAGCCAGTCCCAAGGAAATGATTGCCTTTATAAGAGTTGCCTTGGTCCTGGTGTCTCTTCACAGAAATAAAACCCTAATTAAAATAGAAGTTAGTAGCAGGAACTGGGGTATTGCTATGATAGTACTGACCACACTTTTATTTGGAGAAATGTAGATTTGGGACTTTGGATTTGGAATGCAGAAGAATGCTTTAAGTTTGGCTTAATGTGCTATCCTAGCAGGAATTTGAAAGACATAGATGCTGAGGGTGATTTGAACCCTGGGGGTCTGACTCAAGAGGTTTCAGAGGAGAGAAATTTTAGTATGTTGCTCAGAGATCATCTTGTAGCATTTTTGTGAAGAATGTGCCTGGGTTTTGCCTTTTTCTGAAGAATCTGCTAGAGACTAATGTAAAGAGATTCAGAGTAATTATATTAACAAAGGATGTCTCATAGCCATACACCCCTGCATAGGTTTTGTCCTCTGATTTACTCTCATGAAGAGCAATTTGATCATGCAAGCAAGCTTAGAAAGGAAAAAAAACACAAACATATGTTTCAAGTAATAAAGGGGCACCAGGAAATAGAATGGAGCTGAATCCTGTGCTTAAGGAGATAAACAGATTAAGAGACTGGTGGCCTCAGGGAAAGATCCCACCCAGCTAAGTTTATTGCTTATGTGTTTGCAATTGAACAAGGAATAGTTATATCTAGGCATTATTATTCCATGGTATTTGTTTTCATTTGGACATAAGGAGATATAATTGCATCAAATTGACAAGGGATGGTCTGTGATGGCTATTCTTGGTTGTGATCTTGACTATATTTATAGTGCACTATAGTTATAGTCTAGAACATAAAGATCTTGTGAAAAGGTAAATAATAAATACTTAGATTCAGGCATGGTGGTACATAACTTTAATTCCAGTAGACAGAGACAAGCAGATCTCTGAGTTCAGAGCTAGTTGGGTAAAGAGCAAATTCTAAGGAGAAAAAGCTTAGGTCCTGCCAAAGACTAGCTTTGACACCAAAGGGGCAGATACCAAATGGGGGGAGGGGTGTCGGTGCTTAGAGTGGGATGTATCTAGATACCTAACAGGGGCTGCTACCTATGGCAGCCAGCATTTAAAGAAGAGAAAGGGGTGAAATCAAACACTCACACAAATGGTTGAAGCAAAGACAAGCTCCAGCAATGTATTTTTCTTAACCCCTTTTTATACCCTTTGCAAAGTTTTTTCTATTAGGAAGAAAATTCAACTTACACATTTTCCAGAGACAATCACCACAGAAACATATTCTTCAAAAACAGATTAAAATCATTAAACAAAATAAATTACAAATGTATATTGAATACATATTTCTTATATGAAACTTATAACTAACTAAACAATCCTCATATATCTTTCCTTCCAGAAGCTCATTGTGACTTCAAAGCAGTAATTTTTAGTCATTAATTAACAAAGTTTAAGCAGGTCACATCTATAGTAGCAAGTTTTTCCCTATGCTTGGTTGATAATCACCTGTACTTACTATGAGCAAGTTATCTTTCTTATGTCTTATTTTTGAAGTTCTGATCAGCTAAGCAGGCTAATCCTCTGTTTTCTGTCCTTATACTCATAATAGAATTATTTGTGTTTTCTTATAACCTTATTATTTCCGGTGCACACCGAAAACCTGTTACCTCATGCCTACATCACAATCAAGAAACTCAGGCCCAACCTAGAGTACGTGCTTACTTTGAACATTAGCTTGCCCCAAGCCTATTCTTCTTGCCTATACAACTCTGTGCTTGTAAAGCATAAATGCTCACTGTACCACTTTCTTTAACTCAAGTAACTTTTGCCTTTCTATCAGGAAGGGGCACACTTTATTCCTGTTTCTAATTTAAAGCTTTCCTAACCTAACTTTATATTTTCTAAGAATTACCCTAACTTACCAAAATAATTTAAATCAAGCTCACTTCTTAAAATTACTTAAATCAAGTCGGAAATTCCACAAAACCATTAATTCATTTAGACAGCATTATCTCAAGAACTTTCATCTTTATGTTGATCTGCAAGAATCTTGCCCATTAGAGTGGCCTATCACCCAGGAAGTAAATATACCAAGTGATAGGCAGTAAGGGTCTCTTGGCAACTACTCATACAAAGTAAATGAGGAATGTGACAATGACATACATGAGGAAGCACATCAGTAGCAAGAAGCAATCCTGGGATGAAGTCTCTCAGGTCGTGCCACACCACAGCTCACCCATTACTGCTGACCAGGATGGTGGGTCATGTCCAGGGAGCTTACTTGCCCACTGTAGTTTTTCTGCATGGTATCTGCCAAGGTCCAAAGTATAGTAGACCATGCTTTAAATGGAAAAATTCAGAAGACAGAGGCATGCAGGTCTCTGAGCTTAAGGTCAGTTTATAGAGCAAGTTCTAGGACAGCCAAGCCTAGACAGTGGAGGACAATAGAACAAGAGGAAATAGAACAAAAGGGCAATGTTCCATCAGTAGAAAGCTGCAGAACTTGGCAACTTTGTGCATGTGACTCTGGCTTTAGAGTCAAGAATAGAAGGCATTACTGGGACAATTAATGCTGCTTAGCTGAAACTAAGATTAAGAGGCCAGTATCACTGAGGTGAAATCTAGAAAATGTTTTCTGAGAATACAAAGCAGCTATGCTCCAGAGGTAGAATTTTTGCTGGCAGCCAGATTTGGTAATATATATAAGCATTATTTAGGTTGTATTTGTTTTGAGGGCATGGAGGGTTCATGGCTGGCAGTTGAGGCAGGGCACTGTGAGAGGCCAAGAAAGGCCATTGGTGAAGATCTCACCCCAGTTACATATGATGACCCAGGACTGAAGGGATCATGCAAAGAAGTTGAGACTTGGCATCATGAAAAAGAACCTATGAGAGGTTATTGGTGAAGCCCCCTTGCAGCAAAATATCCAGCAAATTGGAGATGCCAGTATCATGGGATAACATTCAGGAACAGTAGCAGCCATAGAGTGGAGTGAATCCGAGCCTAGAGTGCTACAGAGGGAAGAGCTGGAGAAGTGACCGAAGCCATTTGGAGGAGCCAAGAAGATCATGTGCGGATTGCAGACACTGGAACAAGAAGCTGCAAAGTTGAAGTTGCCTTGGATACCTCAAGATGTTAGTGATGGCAGAGCTATGGGATACCTGCAAGGAAAGCTGCTAACAGGGAGTAGAACAAGCCCAAGAGAAAGTAGTTTGTTGCAGGCAACAAAGCTGAAGGGAGTTGGACATCAGACATGGAGATGCAGAGTTTGGAGTTTGCCCAGCTGGTTTTTGGTCTTATTTTGGACCAATATTTCTTCTCTATGATATTTTGAATGATGGTGTATATCTTGAAATGTTGGGAGTATGTTACCTGCTTTTTGATTTTGATTTTATAGGAGATTACATTTAAGAGACTGCATGAATTTCAGAAAAGACTGAACTTTGGATTTTAAACATTATGGAGACTGTGATAGACTATGGCGACTGTCAAAGTTGGACTAAATATATTTTCCATTATACTATGGCTAGGTATGGCCTCCACAGACTCATGTGTTTGAATAAGGCCATGAGTGGCAGGGAGTGGAATATAGTGGTTTGAATATTCTTGGCCCATGGAAGTGGCAATATTGGGAGCTATGGCCTTATTGGAGGAGGTGTAGTCTTGTTAGAGGAAGTGTGTCACTGTAGAGGTGGGGCTTTGAGATTTCATATATATGTTCAAGTTATGCCCAGTGTGGAAGAAAGAACCTCCTTCTAGATACTTGTTGAAAACAGTCTTCTTCTGGCTGCCATCTGATCACAATGTTGAACTCTCTGATCCTCTAGCACCATGTCTGCCTGGATACAGCCATGTTTCCTGCCATGAAGATAATAAACTGAACCACTGAAACTGTAAGCCAGCCTCAATTAAATGTTGTCCTTTATAAGAGTTGCATTGGTCATGGTGTCTCTTCACAGTAATAATATTCTAATTAAAACAGTTCATATGTTTGAACACTTGTTACCTAACTAGTAGTGTCATCTTGGAGGATTATTGCAAGAGATAATTAAGAGATAATGCTTTACTGAATGAAGTCAGTTACTGAGGGTGGGCCTTGACAGCCACATCATTTCCTATCTGTTCCCTTCTTCCAGCTGCAGAATTTTGTCATCATGAAGCCATTTATTCTTCTTCATAATGAACTATATCTTCAATCTGTGAGTAAAATAACTCTTCCTCTCTTAAGTTGCTTTTTTCAGAGTGACAAGAAATGTAATAATGCACACGTCTATATACCTGTGTAGGAAAGATAAAGAAATAATGGGTAGAGTAAGAGGGAGGAACAGAGGGAGGGAAGAAGGGAAGAAGAGAGTGAGAGAGCTAAAACAATGTTTTGAAAAGACATGAAGGTGAGTCATGAGGTTTATAAAATGGCATCAATAACAAACACAAATAAGAATGACAGTTGAAAACTGAGAAGAAGTCTGGGGAGATGGATTAGTGGTTAAAAGCGATTATTCCTCTTGCAGAGCATATGGGTTTAGTTCCCTCTGACCACCTGGCAGCTCACAAATACCTATATCTCCAGTTCCACGGAAACAAATACCCTCTTCTGGTCTCTGTGGGCACTATACATACATGGTACATATTGGCTAATGTACATAATATATCACATAAATTACTAATACATAGTATTATACATGTAGTGGCTTGTGTTCTCATGCTAATTATGTTACTTAAAAACCTGTTTCCAGTGTTCTGCATGTAGGCTAAAGGAAGCCTGCCCCCAGTTGGCTATGGTTGGGATATAAAGTAGCCAGTGGCTAATAGCTGGAAAGGGAGACAGAGGCAAGACTTTTAGGATTCCCAGTCAAGAAATGCACAGGAAAAAGAGGAGAGTCCACCATGAGAAGGGCTTTGGACAGACCATGCCTGGAAAGTGCAGTAGGGAGAGAAGGTGCAAAGGGGAAAGCAGTCCCAGAAGAGCTGCCCAGAAGATCCATGTGCAGCAATGATACAATATAGCTTTAGTAAGTAACAACAGAGGAGAGAGTGTGTTAGCCATGGGGAGGTTTGGAAGCATCCAGACATTGCACTTCTTAGGGCATATTAAAAATAAGCCAGCATGTATGTGTCTTTCATTCGTGAATCCAACATGGGCAGGTGCAGAAGTGTGCGTGCACTCACTGGGAGCATAGAGCGGTTTTAATATAATACTACTACCTACATATAAAGTAAAATAAAAATATTTCTAATGGAGGGAAATGTTTACGTGTTGAAATTTTAAGAAATATATAAATAAATTTAAATAAATGATAACTTGGCACTTTAAAGTAGCAACTGTGAAAGTAGATAGGAAACAAGCATTTGAGTTAATGTGATGTAAGACAAGGTGACTTTCAACCCCAAGGAAACGAGGACATACCAGGACACATCCACAATCTAAAATTTAAGAATTTAAATCCTTAAAACTATAAAAAATTTCAAGTTCAGATATTATATTGCAAATAATAAATCTTGCCCTTCACCTTATGTGATAAGTTATAATGGAAATAAAGACACATTATCATATTTTATATGATTATCCTCAGGCTATGAGTAGAAAGTTGTATATGAAGCAAATGAATTCAGAAACAGTTTAGAGTACATTCCCCAAATACTTTATTAATCACCTGCCCAAACAAAAAATACATGAAATAGTTCTTGTTCAAATTTATTTCAAATGAGTAATACTCAACTATGTTAACTTTGCTGTGCTGCAAAAAATAATAAATAAACAAATAAATAAAAACAATATGCTTGACAGTTAGCCTGAGCTGGATTCCTCGTCACTGGTGTCTTAGCTGGCTTTCTATCCTGGTATAATGTGAAGGTGTGGCTACCCATTTCTAGGAAAGAATGAACCCACTCCTAATCTCATTGCATTATTGAATGATTCAGTACTTGAGAAACACAGGTAGAACCTCTTGTGCCTTTGCAGACTTTCAAAGAAAGTCTGATTATAGCTCTAGAGACTTTGCTCTGGTCTTTGCACATAACTCCTTCATCTTGGGACCAAAACTCTATAACAAACCCTCCAAACACCTGAAATTTCTTTACCTCTGTCTTCTGACCCATATTTGTCTCCTACTCTTAGTAGACCAAGGTCTTTGCCTTTATAGGATCATGTGATTATATTGAGTCTGCTTGGATAATTAAGGATCAATCTTACATAGGTCAGCAATTAGTAACCTCAATTACAGCTACAAATCCTCTCATCGTGCAGCTTAGTGTATTCAAGGAGTCCAAGGACATGGACATGGACACCTTTTAGGACATTTTCTATCTACCACAGTGAGTGTAGTTCTTAAGACATAGTGGACTGCGCTTCCTGGCAAATATTTGATATATCTGCATTTTGTATGTGGCTCTGTTTAATTGCACACTGATTTCTAGGCCAAAAAATACTTCTCATGGGTGAAGTCATACATAAACAAACATGAAATTTGTGTTCTGTTCAAATTGTTTCAAAATGTCACCTGTGTTGGAATAAATGTGTTTTGAAAACAGCCACTAGAGCAGAACTGATGACACACATCTTAAGTACAGGGAACTAAAGCTGGCTGACGCTAAACAGGGACAGTGACAGATGTAGAAAAACAATAGGTACAGAAATTGACTCAGTCTTATAACCGCACTAACGGCAGGAGTTGTCACTCATTTTCCCAGTTCTCTTGATATAATTTCCTCACAGGATAAGAATCTCTTCAAAGAGTATCATGGTCCCTTTCTGATAATTCCATAACAATCTAACTACTAATAAATGTATAAACAGCTTCTCAAAAGAATTTAAAGAAGTAATGATTATTTTCTCATTTTAGATGAAAGTTGAAAGTCTCTTTTCTACAAAAATTAATATTTTATTCCTCTCTGATTTTGTACAAAGCAAATTTTATGAATGTTAATTTATACTTGGCCCTAGGGAAATATCACAGTGTATGGAAGAAGGGAGAAGGAAGTCAGGGTCTAAATTTAGCTGCTGATGAAATAGAAAGAGTACACAGAATGCTTTCCTTCTAATAATGTCATTAACACCTCAGTCTTGTATTTTGATTTAACTATGATTTTAGGAATAATCAGAAAGCAAAATATAGTGCCAGTCACCCCAGAGAAATTATCATGCCCATGTTCAAGTCAGTTCACTGTACTACTTTCAAAGGCCATTGAAAGAGAAGAGAGACACCTGTTTCTAAGAGTTTAGTTAAGGCTGTTTGGTAAAGGGGTAAAATATATTCTTCCTGGAAGTAATATTTTAATATAACAAATTTATTAAATATCCAACACTTCCTAGGTTTCTTGCTAATTATTAGCAACTAAAACATTACAATGCTCAGTCCAAGATTTTGTAAAAGAACCTCAAAGACCCCACTCTGGAGCCCTTTCTTACCATATATTCTTTGATTTCATTCCACACACATCTATCAGGAACTAATCAAAGGAAGCTTCATTTGAGTTATCTGAATTGTACTTCTCAAGAGAGTCCCTATTTATTATGTCCCTGTGGGATTTGTGAGACAAATGGCACTACAACTGTCCGAGCAGAAAGCTTCACACACATTCATATCCTTTAGTGTCTGCTTTGCTTCCTAATGCCCTGTCTTTTCACCAACTTACTTCCCTAGATGCGGAACACAGCTTCTCTTGTTTCCTCCAGTATTTTCTGATGTTTACTTTAAGAGTAAATTAGGATGTCATATGATATCCTACAGTGTCTTTGTCTGCTAACATTACAGTTGGACATTCAAAGTGTGGGAAACTGTTGTTCCCAGGAAATATCTCTTTCTCTCTCTCTCTCTCTCTCTCTCTCTCTCTCTCTCTCTCTCTCTCTCTCTCTCACACACACACACACACACACACACACACACACACACACACACACCTCTACTAAATATTCATAAGCTTGATTGACTGATAGAACTTAATGATTGCAAAATCTGGAATGTTCCAGAAACAAAGACAAATTAGTATAGGTTATTGTTAATCCCTTGATAGCCATTTAATACTCATCTGAGTATATGTCCTAACTAACATCCTTTCAACTCTCAGGTCAAACCTTTAGAGAAAATTAACTTAGCAGAGCACCAACTTCAGGCCACCCTGAAGTTAACAATGTCGTCACATAGAGTCTGAGCCCTATGAGATTCCCTTCTTTTGCTATAAGCTATCTATCTGATGCTCCCTCCAGTATACTTGGTAAATGCCTTAATTTATCGCATTGTTCTGTGGCTATAAAAATCCATCTAATTACATTAGCATTGGGAAGTGTTATTGAGAGCACCCTAAACCTGTTCCTCTGTGATATTGTTGTCCATATTTACATCAGATCAAATTAACTCTTGTTCTCTTTGAGAAGAGAGCTGTGTTTTGTATCTCCAATATGAACTGGGAAGCATATCTTGGGTCTCTTGTCTCTATCTCCTTGGCATTGGAAACTCTAAACAAATACAGGAAGGACAACAGGAAAGTGTTTAGAATGAAAGATGTTGGTAGTAGTTCTGGCAACTATCAAGCTGCACCTTCTCACTAGGCGAGACTAAGAACAGTCTGTACTTGGAAATGAAAAGACCTCTTCACAATAGACGCTTTTAGCTTTAAACTCTTTCAAACCAAGGTTAAATAATTTCACTAGAGTTGATATAGATGGGAAACAAATTTATATGTTTAATATCTCTGTCCCGGTTTTTCCCTCGACATTCCCTCATCTGTCACAGTGGTTGTGTCTAGAGTAATTGCATGGGGAAAAACAATACTTATGAAAATTTATGGCAACCAGAGATGAGTTGAGAAAAATTGTTTACTAATAAGATTATAATGACAATCATGTGAATCAGTGTTGCTATCAAATATAAAGGTCAGAGTAGTGTACTCACTCTTCAAAGAACGTGGTATCATGGAGTAACCTTAAAATATTTCAGGGTGTTATATTCTGGGGTTGTTAAAGATTCAATTGCCAAGGTGAGAGTAAGTAGGGTTAGTCAAATGGAAGAGAGAGAGAGGAAACAGAGTCAGGGCTGGTTCAAGTCTTGATTTAACATCTTAGTTAACAGCTCTCATATTTACCTTGTTAAGACCTTAATTGTTCTCCTATTGTTGACTTTTTGGCCCCTATATTTTAAACCGCTTGCCAGGATATAACAAATGGTGGATATGCAGTACTAGATTAACCCCTTGTGTCACTACTTCAGTTTTCAACCAGTCTAAAGATTTCTGTATTATGGTTCAGCTTGTTCCCCGAGTCTATTACCATCCTGGAGGAGTGGTCATTGATGAATATGACTCTCAACCCACTTGGTTTAAAAGGGAACCTGTATCTCTAACCCTAGCAGTCATGCTGGGACTGGGGGTAACGGCCGGAGTAGGAACAGGGACTGCAGCCCTAGTCTATAATCTAGTACTCTGATGTATCTATTCCAAGTTGCAAGTCTTGCTTATTATATTTGGGGAACAGGTCTGTTGGCAATCAGATGTTGCCAAGTAGTAATGTTAAAAAAAAGGTTTGCTCTGTATTTTTGACATTACCTTTAAAATGTCAGAGATTTCCATGTTTATAAGCGACATATCTTTTTCTGTACTTCCCCTAAAGGCAATGTTATTATCTTTCACATACTAGACCAATGATGTATTTCTATATTTATAGATTTAAGTATCTTCTACATCTTTGCATGATTCCCTATGCCGTCTGCATACTGTTTCTATTTGCCATACGATGTATTTTAATTTAATATTTTGAAAATGTCATAAATCAGTACTGCAGTTATATCACTCCTACCTCTCCTTCTCCCTTCTCCAATTCTTCTCATGACTATCTCATGATATCTATCAATCTATCAAGCTTAGAGAAAGGCTAGGAAGACACAAGAGAGAACGGGAGGCTGGACAGGGGTGGTTCGAAGAATGGTTCAGCAAGTCGCCTTGGATGACGACTCAGTTTTCTGCCTTAGCAGGACCCCTGCTGATTTTATTCCTTTTGCTCACTACTGGACCCTGTTTAGTTAATGGATTAATAGCTTTTGTTAGAGAACAAGTAAGTGCTGTACAGATTCTAATGTTAAGACAGCAATACCAGGCTTTGGGGGAACCCAACAAACAGGTCTATGACTAGACAGAAATATAGTTCTAAGATTAGAACTAACCACTAGAGGAAGTGGGGAATGTAAGACCTGACCCCCTTATGAGGAAAGTTAGACCCCTAGCACACCTGGAGCCAGAAACAGAAATAGGCCTGAAATTGCCTGCTTGATCAAACCCCACCCAGCTACATTCTTTCTCCTAAGAAATGGGTGACCTTGGCCTGGCCCCAGGGCCAGAGGCACAATGTTTCAGGAACTAGAAATGTTTGTGCAACTGACTGGAGACTAACTTAGAACATTCTGTACTTCCCCATAACGCAAATTCCTTCCGTTCCCCACCCCTTTGTGGTTTTTTCCTTTAAATACCCCTGACTTCAGCTGCTCAGGGTCGGACTCCTCTACCCCTGCGTGGGTTATGAGCACGACCCCAGTGCACTGGCCCCCAATAAACCTCATGTGATTGCAAAAAAAAAAAAAAAAAAAGCTATAAGTATAAATACATTTCTGTTTCTAAACTCAGAAATAAATATGGATTAAATTTTAGTACATTAAAAAAGGAAAAAAAAAGACAACAGGGCATTCTCTTCAACATTCTGAGACTCTGACTTAACATTGAGATTATTCACAGTAAGTTTCATTCTGGTCTCTCCGAGCATAAAAAGATTTTCATAATAGGAACCTCAAATTGGGAAAAAAAACAATGCTATAGTAGTTGGCTAAACTGATGTGTTTATTTTTAAATTTTTAATATATGTCAAAGCAGTTCTATTATGAGAAATAACCTATGCATCTATGCTGGGTGTCAATTATTACATTTGTTAATCTAAATTGATTGTAAAATCTCAATAACTTTAAATACACACACACACACACACACACACACACACACACACACACACACACACAGAGGTTTCAGGCTCATTGCTGCCTTACTTAAAGTTGTGAGAGATTGAACATTTTTGTACTTCAGTCACTTGCATTAGAAATTAAAGAGCTGATGAAATAAATTCTATGGCCAATCCACCTGTTTATCTCTTCTTTTCACACAACATTTGAGCTTAATTGAAGAGGGACTATCTCAGCCTAATGCTACAATTTTTAATAAGAAATAGATCTTGATTCCTGTTTGCCTTACTTTCTTTTTCAGTGCCATCATTGGTTTAGCAAGAAAAGAGACAACTTTATTCGAAGGAATACAGACAAAAAACCCAGCAAGGACACTCAGTTTTTGTTTCCTGGAGTCCTGAAAAAGACTAATGTATTAAACACACACACACACACACATACACACACACACACACACACACACACACACACACACACACAATGGGGTGAGCTGACTGAATAATTCAGGAAGGATATCAATAAAACACTTACTAGTTGCTGACTCATTGAGCTGCCATTTGCTATCTATGAACTGGCAATGTTAATAATTGACTGTGAAAACTGAATTATGTTATGCATACAAACACTTAGCATCATGCCTGTGCTATCATAAATTATGAAAGGTTTTCAGATGACAAATCTCACTTTGATCCCACTTACCAAACAGGCTATTCTAATTGCTATTCTAATTGTCTTTGGAGAAAGGAAATTTCAGTGCTTTTCAGTTCAGTGTGGCTCAATGCTCCCCCCCATACCCCAGGTCCCCACTCCCCACCAGCCACAGCTTTTTTGCAAAGTACCTCTTCTGTTTTGAATCACTTCTCATTTGGGGCTGCATTCTAATGAAGTTAACTGCTCAGAAGAAAAAGGAGGATCTTTCAATCATTCATTTACTCAGTAGGTATTTATTGAGTGACTACCAAGTGCTGAGCACCCTGTGGAGCATGAAGACACAACAGTGATTAAAAACAGCCTTTTTTTCCTCTCCATTCTTTTGAAGTGTAGAATCTATAATTTAAGGAAGTTAATGAAATAATTGTGTATCTCCCATAGATTTGTGTAAGTTTCATCAAAGGAAGTTACAGAGTATTTGGAGAGCCCAGAGTTAGGTTTCACCTTTACACACGGTTAGGAGCACATGATGCACATGGACAAAGAGTTTGAGATTATGCAAAATTAGCTGAGAAGTTGAAGACTGAATTTAAACAGTAACCTAGGATAAAAAAAAAAAAAGCCACAAGGGAATGATGAAAGAGTAAGAGCTAATTTATCTGAGAAGATGGGGAAGCTGTTGACCATTTTCAAATTAGGAGTGGAGGATTCTATTATCTGGCCTATGGGTGGAGAATATGATGAACAGGAATCCGGCAAAAGTCCTGTTCCTAGACTGTGAAATAGCAGAGACTGTGTTGATGCAGAAAAGAGAGAGATGGAGATGATATTAATCACAGTGACATGTCCAGAGATGCTGATTTGAGGATAAAAGTAAAATTAGACCTTAAGTCTCCTTTGGAAGAACAACAAAAAAAGAGATACTAGAAGATTAGACTTCCAAGAAGCAAATAGAAGAGCAATAAAGAGATAGAACTTACCTGTATGTAGATGACAACTGAAGATACTTATGAATTCACTTGAATAAGAGGATACTAAAGTAGGAATACTACTGAGACAGTATGAGGAGAGACAGAGAAAGAGGGAGAAGTGGAGGGAGAGCGGGAGGGAGAGGAGGAGGAGGAGGAAGAGGAGAGAGAGAGAGAGAGAGAGAGAGAGAGAGAGAGAGAGAGAGAGAGAGAAATATGTAGGTAGTCTAAGAGTCAAAGAATGGGTATGATAGTTGAAGGGTCTGGGAAAGTTTGGGAAATCTTTTCCTTGTGTCAATTTCTACTACATATGTGAATAAAGTTGACTGATGAAGAAACTAGGAGGCCTCCTATTCTTATTACCCAGAACTTACTGGCTGTTTTAGTTTTAAATTTCAGCATGACTATTTAGAAAATTGACTAAACATAATAAAGTCCCTACAATTCTTGTAAAATTAGGGACTCTGAAATAGAAAGTAATTGTAACAGCAATAAAGCAACTTCTAGTGAAAGGCTCTGTTTAGGTTTTACCCTAAATGATTTTCCATTTGCCTAAGAATCTCTTCTTAGGCATTGCTCCATTTAGTGAGCAATGAAAACATAGATGATTGACAAATTCAGAGGACAAATCTCTTTTAAATGGGATATGGATGTCAGAGTCTGTGGCAGTACCTGGGAAATAAATCAACTAAAAAATGAGGAAATAAACCAGAAAAGGGGTAGTTCTTAAATTAATTCTGAATGGTAGATTTCAGCTTCCATATCCTGTAAAGCTGCCTGAAGATATTAGAGGACATTGTTGTAATTAAGAATTTTGACTAATTCTTTATATCCATTCAACACATTTCAACTTTTGATTAAATAAATTTAAAATACTTAATTTGGAGGATCATATGTTGAAATGGTGTCTCCTACTATCTTATTCCAGTTAAAACAAAACTAAAGTAGCTCAGAATTTCGTTAAATCTTAGAAAATATAATTTTAGAAGAATCTAAGTTTCTTTTTAAGCTATGAACTAACTGCTCCATTTTAATTTAATAGTTTATTTCTGTCCATCTTGTACTACTAATAAGACATTTAAATGAGCATAAAACATGAACTCGCCTTTACAAAGGCTCACACTAGTAAGCTGTTCTTAACAGTCAGAATAGCTCAGGTTATGTAGATGCACTTAATAAATCCAAAAGTTGGTCACTATTAAATGGAAAGTTAAAAATCTATTCCTTAAGGAGCAACCTTTCCATAAACTCTAAGTACATGGTCCCTTCTCTTCTTATCCAGCAATGAGTGACGTTAGTACTCTTCACTCTTCACACATGCTGTTACTTAATGATCATGTTCATCTGGTTACTGTCTTCCTTGTCTGTTAAATACATGTTCCAGAGTCATAGGGACTCTGTGAGTCCTCAACGCTAGTAGAATATCTGCCTTGTGCGAGCTATCAAATAAGCCACTGGCAATTTAGTAGATAAATTATACATTAAACACAAGGAATAGAAACTGAGTAGATTTGATCTTGCTGTTGAGAGAATATATGATGGGTAATGAAAGATATGAGTAACCATGGTGAATAGGGTAGGGTGTGTGCGTACAGAGACATCAGTTACCGTACAAGAGCAATAGGCCATAAATATTTAGAGAAAAGTAATACACAGAGTTCTTATTGCTAGCATATCCTCATGGCTAAGTGCCCATACAAATAACAAAGTAAAGTTCTTCACTTTGGTATTATATTATAAATGTAGAGGCATAGTAATACCTGTATCTAAGCACTAAACCTTTAAGTAGCTAAGGGAATTCTGAGTCACCGAGGAAGGTAAAATATAAATAAATAAATAAATAAATAAATAAATAAACAAACAAACAAACAAACAAATACAGGAATTTTAACAGCATGTTACTAACATGGGAATGAATGGTCTTTTCTATGAGCAAATGAAAGAAAATAATATCTGTAAGCGTGACACTTTCCAAATCATCTCATTTAAACTTCAATGAACTTAATTACTACATTGCTGTTAAAAATGGCAGAAGACCTATATCCTTAAGCAAATCAAATCATTTTGTAAACATATCTGTTGTTTATTTTGAGAGCACCGTAGCTTCATCTCCTCAGCATCACCAAACTTTTTTCTGTTGCCACAGACTAACACTTACTTTTCTAGGTTTGAAAGTACAGATGTGCTTCCTCCTGAAGCTGGGAGCACATTTCCTGTTTTCTCACTCCCTGTCTGTTGTGATCCAAGGAGTCTGGGCAGGACTCAGAACAATGTCTTGCAAAACTTACACATCAGAACTGAGGGCAAATGACCAGATTACTCATCATGATAAATGACTAAAGAGGTCATAGTACCTACTCAGTGTTCAGAAACAAGGAAAAGCAAATGAAAGAGAGATTTCAAAGAAATCTGCTGAAAGGAACAGCTTCTGTATTTTATACATTATCTTCAACCCAGAAAAATAGGACCAAAATAGAACAGATCTAACAGTAGCCTAGTATGGGTCAGGCCATCAAGTTCAGAGATCTGCTTCATCTCATATACACTTCCCAGAAACTGCGACTGTGTGAGAACACAGCCAATGTAGGGATCTCACAGAGATTTCTCAGATGTATTTACAACTCCAAATCCTTGACTGTTGAAGAGGACAATTATGAAATTTATAAATTGAAATTAAAATTTTCATTGGATATTTTATTTATTTACATTTCAAATGTTATCCCCATTCCCTGTTTCCCCTCCAGAAACCCCCTATCCTATCCTCCCTCTCCCTGCTTCTATGAGGAAGTTCACCCACCCACCCACTCCTGCCTACCTGCCCTGGCATTCTCCTATACTGGGGCATCAAGCCTTCACAGGACCAAGGGGCTCTCCTTCCATTGATGTCTGACAAGGCCATTCTCTGCTACATACACAGCTGGAGCCATGGGTGCCTCCATGTGTACTCTTTGGTTGGTGGTTTAGTTCCTAGGAGCTCTGCGGGGTCTGGTTGGTTGATACTGTTGTTCTTCCTATGGGGTTGCAAACGCTTCAGCTCATTTTGTCCTTTCTCTAACTCCTCTATTGGGGTCCCCGTGCTCAGTTCGTTGGTTGGCTGCGAGCATCTGCCTCTTTGTCAGGCTCTGGCACAGCCTCTTCAGAGACAGCAATATTAAGTTCCTGTCAGCAAGCACTTCTTGGCATATGCCATAGTATCTGGGTTTGGTGTCTATATATAGGATGGTTCCTCAGCTGGGGCAGTCTCTGAATGGCCTTTCCTTCAGTCTCTGTTCCACACTTTGTCTCCATATTTACTCCCTTTAAGTACTTTGTTCCCCATTCTAAGAAGGACTGAAACATCCACACTTCGGTCTTCCTTCTTCTTGAGCTTCATGTGGTCTGTGAATTGTATCTTGGATATTCCAAGCTTTTTGGCTAATATCCACTTATCAGTGAGTGCATACCATGTGTGTTCTTTTGTGATTGAGTTATCTCACTCAGGATGTTATTTTCTAGTTTAAGAATTTTATGAAGGCATTGTTTTTAATAGCTGAGTAGTAATTCACTGAGCAAATATACCACATTTTCTGTAACCATTCCTCTGTTGAAGGACATCTGGATTCTTTCCAGCTTCTGACTATTATAAATAAGGCTGCTATGAACATAGTGGAACATGTATCCTTGTTATATGTTGGAGCATAGTCTGGGTATATACCAAGGAATGATATAGCTGGGTCCTTAGGTAGTATTATGTCCAGTTTTCTGAGAAACTGCCAGACTGATTTCCATTGTGGTTGTACCAGCTTGCAATCCCACCAACAACGGAGGAGTGTTCCTCTTTCTCTACATCCTCACCAGAGTGATCGTATCAGTTTGCAATCTCACCAGCAATGGAGGAGTGTTCCTCTTTCTCCATATCCTTGCCAGCATCTGCTGTCACTTGAGTTTTTGATCTTAGCCATTCTGACTGGTGTGTGGTGGAATCTCAGGGTTGTTTTGACTTGCATTTCCTTGATGACTAAGGATGTTGAACATTTCCTTAGGTGCTTCTCAGTCCTTTGCCTTTCCTCAGTTGAGAATTCTGTGTTTAGCTCTGTACCCCATTTTTAATAGGGCTATTTGATTTTCTGAAGTCTAACTACTTGAGCTATATATTGGATATTAACCCTCCATCAGATGTAGGATTGGTAAAGATCTTTTCCCAATCTGTTTTCCCAATCTGTTGGTTGCTATTTGTCCTATTGACAGTGTCCTTTGCCTTACCAAAGCTTTGCAGTTTAATGAGGTCCCATTTGTCTATTGTTGATCTTAAAGCATAAGCCACTGGTGTTCTGTTCAGGAACTTTTCCCCTCTGCCCATGTGTTTGAGGCTTTTTTCCACTTTCTCTTTTATTAGTATTAGTATATCTGATTTTATGTGGAATCCTTGATCCACTTGGAAGTGAGCTTTGTACAAGGAGATATCAATGGATTAATTGACATTATTCTACATGCTGAATGCCAGTTGAACCAGCACCATTTGTTGAAAATGCTGTCTTTGTCCAATGAATGATTTTAGCTCCTTTGTCAAAGATCAAGTGACTGTGGGTATGTGGGTTCATTTCTGGGTCTTCAATTCTATTCCATTAATTTATCTGCCTGTCTCTATACCAATACAACACAGTTTTTTATCACTGTTGCTCTGTAATATAGCTTAAGGCCAGGGATGCAGATTCCCCCAGAAGTTCTTTTATTGTTGAGTATCCAGAACTTGCTCTAGTGGAAGAACTGGGTTCTGTTGATGCCATGTAGCCTTGCTTTCTGTTGCTTATGTTCTTGTGCTTGCCTCTTGCCATATGGTTATCGCTGGTGTTAGTTGGTCTTGCTATCTCTGACTGGAGCCTGTCCCTCCTGTCATCCTGTGAGCCTGTGATCTTATGTTTGTCAGCACTCCTGGTAGAACAGCTGTCTCTGGGCAGGATTTGGGAATGGAGAACTGTGCCATATGGTTAACTCCAGGGCATGGATGATTCTGTCCCCAGTTGTTCTGCAATTCATGAGCCCGGTGGTCTCCTTGAGGGTTCCTTTTTGGCCAGTTATTGGAGCAAAAGTGTTTGTCTCACCTCTGAACTTAGGAGTGAGAATATTCCTGAGAGACCAGATCTCTCTGTGTGGGGGTGTTTGGGTATGGAGAGCTGTGCCACAGAGTTAACTCTGGGCCACTGATTGAGACCAGAAGGATCCTGTCCCCAGTTCAAAAAATTTTTTTTTTAAAATAAGGCCAAACCATATAAAAAATAAAGGCATTTTTTCCATTGAAACAAACTAATCCCAACTTTGTCACCCCTCAAAGGTTCAGAAAATACCGTTGAAAAAAAGGCAGAAAGAATGTAAGAGCTAGAAGACAGAGTGGAGAATCATGAGATGCTGTTCTCTGGAATAATATGGCTGTCGTACAGAAACTCAGCATAGCTGCGTTTATTACACTAGAGTTGTTTAAGAATGGGTTCATCAATATCATCTCATGAAGAAAGAAGTGGTGTGCTAGTCTCTGCCCTTCACTGAGTATTTGTAGGCAATAGCTGCTGAAAGAGTATTTTCTTCAGTGATATAGCCACTGCTATGGTGCCCATGGTCATGTAAATAACATCTCAGTCATGTTCCTTTAAACAGCACTGAAGAAACTCATTTGATAACAACAAAGACAGGGAGGAGAAGGATGAAAAGTAAAGGAAAAAGTGATCCATGAAGGTAGGACCCTAATTGGCATGAGAAATGGATAAATCAGAAGGTAGCAAGAATGAAAAGGAAATAAGATAAATATTTCACATTTAAGAGTCCTCCTAGTGGGAACTAACAATGCTGTTTATGAAGACAGCACTTCTATCAGACTCCTGACATCCCTTACTAAGCACCAGTGCTTTGATCATGACATTTATCATAGTTCATTGCCATTATATACTGATATGAATTCAGTGAGGTGGCAATGACCTTGCCTCATTTTTTAAAATTCAACTCATAGCAGAGTGCCTGGAGTATAAAAGGGTTCTGTGTGATTTTGCTGTATCTTTGAATTCTCTACTTAGGGATTGAAAAATGTGGCAATTGTGTAAGAAAGGTCACTTTCAAAGATAATGTTGTTTAAATGCTATGAGAAGAAAGCTCAGAAACAGCCACTGTCATTTAGAACACTAAAATAAATAAATAAATAAATAAATAAATAAATAAATAAATAAATAAATAAATAAAAACCGACATCGAGAGTTCCTGGTTATTTGAAAGACTGGGAATGCCAGAAATGACTTGCATCATACATTCAGGAAAAGGTGCCTGTGAATATGTTGTGTTTGCAAGCTAGTTCATTAAGGTAAGTACAGCAAGTCAAGATCACATACTCCTACATGAAGCTCATCAGAAGATAAACTTTTTAAATACATATTTTCTCCAATGTTTGGCTTGAAAATTATGCTTTCTTTATAAATATGAAAACACAGGACAGAGATTGCCAGAAGCTTTTCCAAGAACATAAGGGAAATAGCTTTATTGCTGCCAAGAATTTCATGAAATAATTCATATAGGGAAAGAAATGGTGGAGTCAGTGAGCTGGTTCAGTAGGTAAAGGTCCTTGCCACCAAGCCTGGTGACTTGAAGCACAGGATCTCCATGATGTCAGGAGAGGACAAATTCCAATAATTTTTACACAGTGAGTTGTGGCAAGCAAGCATTCTCTCTGTCTGTCTGTCTCTTGCTCTCTCTCGCTCTCTCTCTCTCTCTCTCTCTCTCTGTCTCTAACACATAAACACACACACACATACACAAACACTAAAAATAGGATAAAAAAAATGCAATTTAAACATCAAAAGTATTTTTTCTGAGACTTGGTGTCTTGATACATTCCATTGGGAGTTTTAGACACTGTGTCTGAAAATGAGGTAGTATTTATGATATTAAATATTTATTGTTTAGCATAATACTTAGTTTTTCTTTTCCTATCAGTGCAGTAGTGTTCCAAACAACACATAATTATATAAAAAGCTTCTCCTGTGTTTTCCTCCTGCAATTGCCTTTTACAAAGACCACAGACACCTCAAATTAAATATACCTGCCCTTTCTCTCAATCCTGATCATCTCAACATACTCTTACCAAGCATTATATCACTCTGTATTTTAGGGAGTGTATTCTCAACTAGTTGGTACAGAATGCACTTTCTAATTTGTGGTTTACAGCTTCATATACGATAAACTGAATTAAAATATTTGGAAGCAATTATACCTGTTGCAAATGTATGTAAGCTTCAGCACTTATCATTTCCTATGCAGTACTGGGTGAGCACAGAGCACATGCACTGTTAGATATTATAAATAAACTGGAGGTGATTTAAAGTATATACATAGCTGTAAATGATGGCCTTTGTATGTAGATAGCTGAGGCAGGAAATTTGCTGTGAGTTCCAGTCCACCCTGTGGTAAAGATTGAAAAACCGCTCAAAAGTAAACCAGCTAACCTACAAAGGAACAAATGAAATAAAAACTCAAATCTGTAGAGAGATGAACATAGATTAGATGCAAATTGTTCTCTAGTTTGCAAAAGTGACTTGAGTGTCTATAATTTCACACCCATGGGAATCATGAATCTCCTATTAATACCAAGGGATGGCTGACTTACGAATAAGTGATGGACACATCAGCTGTCCTGGGTATGGTGGCTCATACTATGTTTCTAGCACTCTTGGATCTGAAACAGGAAGATATCCATGAGTTCCAGACCAGTCATATATATGAAGAGAAGTTCAAGTCAGCCTGAATTATAATACTGATAGCCTGCCTCTTCTTTGTTTGACAGTGAAGATTGATTTCATGTCACATTTGATGGAGGAAAATGTGAACTACAAAGAAACGGGTATCAGCCTTGATTACTTGATTTTACTGCCCTTGCAACCAAGTGCTAGGATTATAGATATGCACCATCATGCTCAACAGGTTTTTAAAGGTTTATTTTATATGTATGAATATGTTCACATATTTTCGCTCATAGATACTATTTGTGGTCCTGGTGCCTATGGAAGCCAGAAAAGGGCAAGGGATCCCTGAAACGAGAATTATAGACTGCTGTGAGATGTTATGCAAGTGCTGGGAACAAACCAGGGTTTTCTGCAGAGACATCTCTTTACCACTATGATCAACCGAGACAGATTTATGATTATTTATGAAAACATATTGTGACATGACTAAAGTGGAACAGCCTTTGTTAAGAGATCACACTCCCCACTCTACCCTCCCAAAGAGAATACAGGCTTTAAACTCAAAGTATATTTAGAGCACTATTTCCATAAGATGAATTTACATTTCACTTTCCTGATAGGATGGGCTGTACCCATGAACTGTCAATAAACCCCTTTTCCTCTAAGTTACATTTATCAAGGTGTTTTATCTCAAGGCCAAGAAAAGAAACTAAGAAATTCTTTGTGTTCCACTAGGTGACCCCTTAGCTATTTTGACATGGTTTTTGTTGTATTGTTAGAATTGTAGCTGGCTACAAAGCTAATGTTTGCATATAGCTACTGAATTTTGAGGAAATGGGACAGAGTAGGAGAACATACCTCTGAAAATGAGAGGGGAAACTGGTTGCTGTGAAGTTTATAAGCCTAATTGTTTGACTTTGCAGTTTGCCTACAGTTATATATAAAAATTCTTCACATTATAAAGTGGTATCACTTAAGATTTTGATTTACTGTCACTTCTTCAAATAAGAAAACCCCAAATTTCTAAGGATTCAAAATGAATAAAAATACCATTAAAGGAAAATTAATGCTCCATCAAGAAAATGTAGTAATTAAATACACACTTGGGCGTCAATCTCCTTCAGTTCAAATTGAAATACTATTGTTCATTTGTTTGATCTAATAGTAGGCATGTTATAATTTTACAAAGAGAAAATGGTGTTGGGTTCTACTTTTTTTCAACAGTGTGAATATTAAGTATCTTGGTATATTTATTGTGTAAGCACTTAGTTTAACATTATGTTTTATCGTGCTTTGTGTCATACTACTTGAAAGATACAGACATTAATTTTGAATAAGAAAACAAGTAAGGTGGCTCCAGAATCCTTGATGAATTAGTTTAGTCAACAAATTGTTAATGGCTCTAGAAAAGTCCTGATGCATCAGTTTTCGGAAAAGAACACAGAAGAGTATTTTCAATGTGAATTAATTATCACTTTAAAAAAATAATATTTGAAGAATACATTACTAAAAAAAATCATTGTTATATTCATATTTTTGTAGAAAAGATGGTAAATTAAAACAAAACATTTAGGGAAGAATGTAAGATGATTGAATATAACATAAGTCAAAAGTTTTACTTATGCTACTAGGATGATTTATTCTAGTTTCCCTGGAGTTTGCTCTTTTCAGCAATCTCAGTGTTGGAATGACCTCTGATCTCTGCAAAAATAAACAATTAAAGAAACTATAAACTCAGCTTCACTGCCTTCTCCTCAAGACAAAAACTTGTTTCAAGAATTGACAAGAATTAATGAATATTATTTTGTTTTCATGAAAAAAATCCAAGGACAAAATATTATTTTAATGACTATCCTTTGTCTTAAATGGAACAATAGTAAACTTTGTGGGTTATAATGTCACTAAATATGCTTAAATTTAAAACATTGTCCCAATGTTCTCTCATTCATCTTATTAGACATTACATAGCAGCTTATAGGTTCTCCCCTCTACATATTTTGTCAGGTAACTCAAATAATTTGATACTTATTAAAGTTTATAAAAATAGAGAATCAAACACAATAAAAGATTAAAGTTCTCGCCATTCATATACTTATAAATGACTCTAATCCTCAGAAGACAATAGTTAAGCAGTTTATGTTCAAGGTCTGTTGGTCACAGCATGCTCCAATTTCTCCATCACACTTCATGAAATATTTCTATAACACAGATATTATAAGCAGAGTTAAAAATTTTTTACCTTGCAATTATTTATATTTAAAAGCTAAAAGTAAATCTTATGCATTATATTCTTATTTCTACAATATTTTATATTTATATTAATATATATTAATATTATTTATATTAATATATATTAATATAAATAGCATATATTTTATGTTAGTACTATTTGTGTATAAATATCTACTTTTTATGTCTTTATTGAAGTAAACATCAATCAAGTACAAAGTTTCATTTTCCCTGTTAAGACCTTACAAGATTCACTGGTGATTAGAACCAGCCTTAGGTGTCTTATATGACCCAAAAGACATAATAAAAATATGTCATTGACACTTCCACATGAACTATTACCCCCCAGATTAAAAAGAATAGACATACTTAGCACAATTATTTCTTTTTCTTCTCTTCTTTCTTATTTGTGCACTAACATGATACATATTGCACACATATTGTATGGCTGTGAAGATAAATAATAAGGAGTATACAACAGAACATTAAATATGTCTTAATCTTTGAACAATATGTTTGGAATAAGATTGTGACTCTGTGTACTTCTAGGTTTCTTATTACACAATAAATATTGTATGTATACACAAACACACATATGTATGTATATATACATAATGTATCTTTGTTATATATCACTCAGATTTACTAATTTATGTTCAAAATAATCTCTTTCTTCCCAAGAGATTGGAAGAGCATTTTTTAATCATATGACTTCTAATTAGGGATAAGTATGAATATTTTGGGATATTCCAAAGAGTAACTAAAGTCCTTCAGGAATCTGCATGGCATCACTACAAAGGAAGGTTTCAAATATCCTTCTATAAAGCAGGTGAGATGTCTAGAGATGTACTATTACATAGAAAGAATGGTAGAAGTAATTGATTATTTATAGTGCCAATGTGAGATTTAGAAAACCAATTTTTTCTATTCCCAATTTTAATATGCTTCACTTTATACGAACCCATAGATCAGCATCCAAAATTGCAAAGAAAGCCTAACACCAGAATTTGCTGCTTTAATGCAATTTCCTTCTAGGGAAGAATGTCAAGAATAGATAAAAGATTTGAAAATTGTCTATACGACTTTATTGGAAATGTATCCTACAATATAGAAATGATTTTTTTAAAGGTGTGACAAAGCCAGTGAACTATTAAGTTTAATTTTCTATGTGTACAAATTAACACACATAGAATTTGAGGGAAAGTCAAAGAATTTAAACAATAATAAAAATATCTATAACCTAGAATTTTATGATTTGTTTATTCCCAGAATGAAGAAGGACTCTGGGTTTGTCAGCTGTTGGAGATGCATTTGGGTTACTAATGAGTTACTTGTATTTTTAACACAGAGATGCTTTAAACAGAAACAAATACCTGCTATTGGCCCAAAGATGTTTCTGATTCTGTCCTCATGTGAGAAGGACTGATGATTCCTAAGCCCGTCATGTTAAGATGAATTTTCACAGACACAGATATGCTCAACAGTAAAATGGATTTGTATGTGAAGCTACCACAGAGCTCATTTTCAGGTGTCTTGCAGTTCGTAAAAAGAGGCCAGTAGATAGAAAACAGCAGATACAGCTAACATCCTAGACTCAAAAAGAAGAGTTACATGGATAGTCAGTGAAATGGGCCTTTCAAGAGACAAATGTAAGATTATCAGTTTCTAAGAGTGAGTTGGGAAAGGCAGTTCATTGCATGCCTCATAAAGGAAATCCCACAAAGTCATTCTTGTATAATGTACATTTATAAAACATGTTGTAACATGTGTAATGTACAATAGTGTTAAACTGTTTTTTATGCATACAAGTAGGTACTCTAATTTCTTTCAATCACAAAGAAGAGCAATGATATTTCTAAGATTTAAAACTCTTATTAGATAAAAGAACATGCTTATAATATTATCTGCATGATTACTTATAAAGTTAAATAGGCTCATACCACCTCATATTGATCTCAACATTTATTTTTGTTACTTTTATCTTCATTTATTTGGGTGTATCATGTGTTGTAACATGTTTGAAAGTGAGAAGACAACAATTTTCACAATTTTAGGTAAATATAAATACTTTTCTTGTGTAGGGAATATGGATGTACCTATAAATGACTGATAAAGTATGTTAAATTCCCTGATTATTTTGAGTTTCATTATGCTAAGAAAATACAAATTTATTGATTAAACATATTTCTTCAGAACAGAGGATTTTTGTCTCCTTCACCTCTGCACTTGTTTATGTCACATTGATTCCACAAGCTATATCTATATTCACCATGTGAAAACATGAAAGAAAATTATTTGTACCATTCATCTATAACAGCTATAGCAATGTCATCATTGTCTTCTTCTTCTTCTTCTTCTTCTTCTTCTTCTTCTTCTTCTTCTTCTTCTTCTTCTCCTCCTCCTCCTCCTCCTCCTCCTCCTCCTCCTCCTCCTCCTCCTCCTCTTCCTCCTCGTCCTCCTCCTTCTTTTTCTTCTTCTTCATCTAAGGAACAATGGTCTGGATGCCTTTTCAGCTTATTCTGACTCTCTAATCCCTAGGGGAATACCATATTCCACTAGTAACCATGACTTTCATTTTAGCTTTCAGATGAAATCTAATCACACTCAGAATCTTTTCTTTATTGTGCCTATGTCTCACAAAACTTAGTTCTAAATGTAAGTCATAGATCATTGATTTCATATCCTGCTCCATTTTTATTGTGAGCAAATATTTTGGCAAAAGAACAAGCTGATGTAATCTTTAGAGACCTGTTCACTCAACCCAGACATGGGTCAATGGAGACCAGGAAATATCAGTCTAGAACTGGGTTGTCAGCAGTTTGTTTCTGTGTCTAAATTTGTGATTACATGTACCCACATCATTACGTGGATGTTGGTCTTGTTTCTACTCTATGACATAAGAACATTTTATAACTGTGAGAGAATGTCTGAATATGTTCCTCTGAGGTTTTCATGCCCCACATTTGATAATATCGAGCATTTCAGAGGATATGTACAGTAGTATTAGGTTGTAAAATGTAAATTTAGAAAACTAAAATTACTGTGACATTTAGAACATCATTCTAACATCTGTGAGAATTGGATCACTCTTAACTTCTGTTGCTCTATAATACCTAGTAGTTTCTTTTGATGACTTAGAAATGTATTTGATTGCTTTCAGCACTCAAAATGATTTTCTCTTATTTATGAAACAACATTGATATATTTCAACAAAAATAACTTGATTAGTGAAATACAGGATATTGCATGCTACTGCTCTACAGAAAGACATATGGCATTAACAATAAAAATGAGTTTTCTCAAGAAGGATATCATTGTTTATTCAAATGTGAGTTAAAATAAATATAGTATTTTTCCAACAGGCATTCCCAATATAGTCATAATATTTACAAATTGCTCCCAGTTGTGTAAACAAATTTGAGTTCAAAGATTTCTGCTTACATTTAAGATATCAGAAGCACTGCTGTTCAGATTCGTTGAACACTTTAAACCCAGAGGTATCATGTTGATCATCAGAAAGGGTTCTATAAAATGTTCTTATTACCATTTTAGTGTTTATTCTTCTGTGTGCCGTGTTCATGAAAATATGAGAATAGGTGCTTGAAAGAGAAGACTTTGACATGTTGTATGTTAAAAACAATAAGAAACAATGTGTTTCTTTAGTGTAAATAAAATGAAACAATGAAACAGACATCACTGGAAAACAGCTAGGTTTATGATAGAACAGGGCACAAATTCTGCCCTCAAGATGTTCTTTAAACCCATGGAGAAAATAGATTTAGGAACAGTAGAAATTTTCAGCCATCTATAATAGAGGTTTCATAGGCTCTTTAGGTAAAAGCATTACAGAAAATGCACTGAAAATGGAGGTGGAAATTAAAGGGAGGAGCTGATAAGGGAGATGCTAAGTGTGTGATTCTCGAGATGAGCTGCTCATTGGGATTGAACGGTAGACAAAGAACAAAAATTGTCATTTTAGAGAAGTGACTAGCAAGCAACAGATACAGGCTTTGCATCTGCCAGTTCAGGTGGAATCACTTATTTTAAGAATCAAACAAGGTGATTGATATGAAGTACCTTTGCCAAATCATAGAATATATTAATAACTGATACATAATAAATACGTTTTTGTTACATAAATATTATTTTCTTTTTCTACTGGACAAGTAAATAAAGGAAGTTTCAAGTGATTATATCTACGAACTATGACAACTTTCAGGGGAGATCTTTAGAAGAGAAACATCAGCTCTCTCCAAATTCATAACACTCAAGATCTATGAACGTAATACATGATTATTTTATTTCATAAATACTAAGGAATTCATTATTTACCATGAGATGATAAGACCATGTGCCTGTACAACCTAATCTGCTTTGATCAGTAAAAACTAGTGAAAATAGGATCATTTGTTATGATTATAAAATTAAATGTGTGGTGTGAGAACTTGATGGGAAGATTGGAGATGTAAGCATTCCCTTAGTCACAGATAACAACAAAGGTCTTATTGCCAGGACTTGGAAGAAAAGTCAAAGTGGTGGGGTGTTCTATAAATACAGCTGCATTAAAAAATGAAAGTACTTGGACTCCTCATATGTGTGATCATAGAATAAAGCATTAAAGATAAATACTGTGGTGGTATCATTTTAGTGAAAAGTGTACTGTGAATTTGACTTAGAGTTCACAAAGAGTTTTCAGTACTAGATGAACAATCCCGAGGATTATTCTTATGGTTGCATTGTTATTACTCATAATGACTCTTATAATATATCAAGCCTAACTTTATGCCATACTCAAAATCTTTAACCAGAAACATTATGTTATTATAGTCTTTCTTTCTTGTAAGAATGAGAAAAAAACAATAACAACAAAAATAAATAAACAAAACAAAATAAAACAACAACAAAAACTGCGAACAATAGCACCACCATCAATACTCTCATGATAACCTACCAAACCCAACTGAGTCACAAGGAAAGCATGCTCTTACAATAATAGTTCTTACATCTATGAAGGAATTAATGCAGAATTGGTCAGAATTTGCCATAGTAAATTTCACAAGTGACTGAAAACCTTCCTAATGAGTGTCAAGTAACCATCAAATTCTATAACATATAAAAAGACATGGAAGTCGAAGGAAGAATGGTTGGGAAGAAGGAGGCCATCAGAAATGGGAAAGGGCAAAGGAGAGTAATGTGGGGATATGATTAAAATACATTATGTCACAAAGTGAAGCCTATTACATATAACTAAAATAGACTAATAAAATCAACTAACAGATGAGCATTTTCACATCTTATAGCTAGAGTTCTTTAATGTTCTTTTTTTTCTGTATCAATCAATGCACATTGCTTTTGGAAAAATAAAGCCATCAATGGCAAAAGACAGTAGGTAGTGTGACAGCAGAATCCCCTGTCTGGGCTGGATATTAAGTAAGAGGCAGATTGATGATTTCTTGAAAAAGAAGAAAATGAGAAAAAGAAAACCTTGAGAGAAAATAATAGCAGCATTTTGAATAAGAGGAAAGCAAAATGAAATGAAAAATTGAGTTTCCTCATGTTAAACCTTTCACATTGAACATAAAATGATTGTATCCACATGCCAGAACAAAGAAACGTATGAAATAAATTCAGAAACACACAAAACTGAACAAGAGCAGACTATCCATCCTAGAATCAGTTATCTGAAGATA
>CM052715.1:7150683-7211652 GCA_028551405.1 Uromys caudimaculatus
CCACAACCTAAGTGTGTTTGTTCATGAATGCAATAATTTCATTATTGCAGATATTTACATATAGTATATACTGTGTTTTAAAACAGTAAAATGCAGTGGAACAGAGAAACCAGGAGGGCTGGCCAAGGTGTTCCCCTGAGGAATCACTGTAGGGAGCAAAACCCATGAGATGCTGGGAGCCAAAGCCATGAAATTATCCTCTGTTCTGTGAAGACTAGTCAGTTAAAGTGCAAGGTTAAGAAAGGACAGGGAGTTTTCTGTCTCGGGTCCCAGGAATTGCTCGGGTCCCAGGAATTGAAAGATAGTCTGGTATTTCCCATAAGCCGGTTAAGATAGTGGGTTGGCCTTAGGCCATGTGTAACTTTCCTGCTTGCCTGTCTTTTTAAGCTACTGTCCCGAAATAAACTTTGAGAGCTTGATCAGAATGCACGACTTGCTCTCCTTCCTTGTGTCTCTTGTCCCCCATTCTTACACCCTCTCCCCAGGTTCCTGCTAAACCCCTGCAGGCCGGGGCAATTGGCACCCAATGTGGGGCTGGGGTACAAGGGTCCAATTGAACTTTGCTCACCCAGGGATGTCCCCTACCCATAGGATCACCACTTCCCCAAGGTTGTGAGAAAAGATTTGCATTGTGATAGCAACAGAGCTACCCACCTGTAAGTCTGATTCACTGAGGAAAGATAGAGCAACACAAATATGGGACAAGCATTGAGTAAGCATGACTTATTCTTACAGGGTCTCAAGGAGTCCCTCAAGACATGAGGAACTTGGGTAAAGGAAAAAGGATCTTATTAAGTTCTTTGAATTTGTTAATTGATGTCTGTCCTTGGTTTCCTCAAGAAGGAACTATTGATGAAAAAAGATGAGCCAGCGGTGAATAAACCTTGAAGAAGGGCAAGGTAATGGTAAAATGTGTTTTGTGTATGTGTTTAGAGTTATACTAAAATCTAGAGAAGTGAAGGTAATTCTCATAGGTGCTTTTAGTCTTTGGACCCTGACTAGAGATAGTTTACACCCTAGACGTGAGAAATTGGGTTTCAGAAAAGCAGTTCTCCCTGACAATCCAGGGATGCTTTTGCAAAAGAGAAAGAAAATGAACGTAAGCTGTTTCAGAGCTCTCCTAGGAACAGGAGGAGGTCGGGAGACATCCTGCCTCCTCTATGGCTCCTACAGGAGAAATGCTTATTTCTAGTTCTGGGTCTCTTAGGTAGGTTATCTGAGTCCCTTCAGGACATCTAATTCTTTTTCCTCTCTGTGTATTGTATGTTCTTAGTGCATCAATCTGTCCATGTCTGTCAGTTTATGTTTGTGTTTCTGTTTCGTTGCTTGAATGTTGCTCTGTGTTTCATGTTAAAAAAAAGAAAGAAAGAAAGAAAGAAAGAAAGAAAGAAAGAAAGAAAGAAAGAAAGAAAGAAAGAAAAAGAAAAAGAAAAAAACAGTCTCAATTGGCCTTTGGAGCCCTGCACCTGTAGCTAGGAGTCAAGCACAGCTGGAGAAGCCCTGCCAGGGGCTAATTAATTGTCTACACAAGGTGCTTTTAAAGGGGCCAGCAGCTTCTTGGCTTTTATGATAAAGGAGCTGATGGCTGTTTCTCCTAGAAAAATCTCTGTGATTGTGATTATTGGGTTCAGTGGGTGACAAGGTGCTCCTCTCTTGAAATTACAACTAGAAAAAGTAGAATTTTGTCAAAATAAGTAAATGTGTAGCTACTTCATTTTTGTTTCTGACTGGTTTTAAAAGTATAAATATGTTTCACATGTCTTGGTTATAGATTATTGGCTTATAAGTTATTGGGTATGATTAAAAATTTGTAACTTTGGTAACAGTAAGTTGACTTAAAACTGCTAACTCAGGGTTGGAGTCATTCTAGACAGCAACACATGGCATGAGCCAACCCAGGGAAACAGGTCTCTAAAGATACGTTAAAATTGGGCAACATTTTATGTAATTCTTATCCTAGAAACTATACTTATAAAAGATAGAATTTAGGGCAGTGTCTGTTTGGTGAGGTATTAGAGGCTGCACTGTCATGCATGCAGGAACTGGCAGCCAAACCTTGTAGCATGGGGGTGAATCACTTGGTGACTTTGGAGAGACTGGATTTTTTTTATTGGAGGTTGAGTTTTGCTTTCTAAAGTTATGTTGTGCTCTGGTGTTGGAAGGGAAACTTGAAAATTATAGTTAAACTGCCAGTGTTCCATTGGCTACAGTTTGCAGTTCAATCACAGGGTCAGAATTCTAACTTACACATATCTGTAATTAAGAAAAAATCTGGCAGGTGGAGATTGTTGCAGGGTTTGTGAAAAGTTGTGGAGGATTGGAACTTGTGAAGGCATTGCAGCCTCGCTTGCCTACTCCAGCTGTCATTCCAGGAAATGCATATAGAATTATGGATTTAGAGAATTGCTCTTATACTGCTTTTTTGCATCCTGATGATTGTAAAAGGTTTGCATTTATTGAACTTGCTTGTAATTTTAAAGAACCCATGAAGCAATATCATTGGAAAGTTTTGCCTCAAGCAGTGGCTAATAGTCCTACTTGTGTCAAAAATTTGTTGCTGCTTCAATACAAGAGGTTAGGACCCTGTATCCTTCTGTATATATTAGTCATTTTATAGATGATATTTTATTAGCTGAACCCTCTGAGGGAGTTTTACTACAAGCCTTTGCTCTTATACAACAAGCTTTAAAATATTGGAGCGTAGTTGTTGCTCCAGGAAAGATTCAAAAGCAATATCTTTTTCAATATTTGGGACATCAATTATATCCTAAACAAATTGTGGCACAGAAAATTCAAGTAAAAAAAGATAATTTACTTTACTTTAAATGATTTTCAAAAGTTGTGAGGAGATATTAATTGGCTAAGACCTCATCTTAAGCTTAAACTTATGTTTGATATTCTCAAAGGAGATGCAAATCCTAATCCCCCTCAATAACTAACTGATGATGGACTAAAAGCTTTACAGAAAGTAGAGAAGCTAATTAGCCGACAACAGATACATTATATAGACTATGATCAATTGTTGGCTGTTTGCGTTATTGCTACTCTTGTGCCCACAGCAGTTCTTTGGCAAAAGAGACCATTAATGTAGATTCATCTTTCTTCACCTCCAAGTAAAATTTTAACACCCTATTATGAAGCTGTTGCTGTGTTAATACAAAACTATGGAATAGAATCAAGAAAATATTTTGGGAAAGAACCTGATGAAATATTTATTCCTTATTCCAAACAGCAATTAAATTGGTTATTGCAAACTACTGATATTTGGCCTATTGTATGTGCAAACTTTTCAGGGAAAATTGATAATCATTATCCAAAAGATAAGTTGTTGCATTTTGCCTCTATGCATGCTTTTATATTTCCTGTTAATTTACGCATGCAGCCCAGAGAAAATGCACTTACTGTATTTACAGATGGCTCATCTAATGAGAAGACACCATATGTGATTGGACCACAGGTTCATTTTCTTGAGTTTCCCCCTGCTTCAGCACAAGTAATTGAACTATGTGCTGTAGCTGCTGTTTTTGAAATGCTAAAAAAATCAAGCTTTTAGTTTATATACTGATATCCAATACATAGTTCATGGTTTACAATTCCTTTACTGTTCCTTTTTTAGATACGGCTAATTCTCAAATTTTGCAATTATTTATGCAAATACAACTCAATTTAAGAGGACATACAGTTCCTTATTTTGTAGGACATTTAAGAGCTCATACTAGATTGTCCAGACCCCTTAGTGAGGGCAGTGGTACAGCAGATTTGTATACCAAGAAGGTTATAGGCCTTACACAGGAACAATTAGTCAAATAATCCCATTCTTTACATCATCTAAATAGTAATAGCTTGAGACAACAATTTGGTATTTCTAGAAAATGTGCATGTTAAATTGTAAAGACTAGTCCTGAATGTCCTCAGTTTCTACCTGTACCACATAATGGTATTAATCCTCGGACTTATATCTAGCCAATTATGGCAAATGGATGTTACTCATATTTCTGATTTTGGAAAATTAAAATATGTACATGTGACTATTGACACCTTTTCAGGCTTTCTAGTTGCAACTGCTTTAACAGGAAAAAACAACTGAAAATGTAATTAGTCATTACCTACATTGTTTTTCTATGCTTGGTGTTCCCAATCAGATTAAAAAAGATAACAGAGCTGGCTATTACAGTCATGCACTTGAGACTTTCTGTCAACAATTTAATATTTCCATATTATTTGGATTCCTTGTAATTCTCAAGGACAAGGTATTGTGGAACATTAGAATAATATCTTCACAAAATATAAAAGGGAGAGTTATATCCCTGAACACCAAAAAATTATTTAAATCATGCCTTTTACTTTAAAATTTTATAATTTGGATGTCAAGGAACTCTCTGCTAAGTGTCTATGGCACCCTACAACTAGGCATACTTATGTCTAGGTGAAATGGAAGGATCCACTTACAGGTATATGGCATGATTCAGATCAGATATTTAATATGGGGAAGAGGGCATGTTTGTGTTTTTTCTACAGGATGTTAAAGGAGCATGCTAGCTGCCAGAGCGATTGGTGAGACATGTTTATGCTGTTACAAAGAATGATGCTGGCCGTGAGCTTGCTGAGTGCCCTGACAATGGTGACAGAAAAGCTGTATTAGACATCTCTTCCTGACTTATCTTTGCTTGCTTATATCCCAGATTGGACAAGCTCTCTTGCCTCAAGTTTTCAGACCTTGTGGGACAGAGAACATGGAGATTGTGGAAACTGCCTTCAAAAGTTAGTCAAAAAGAGAAGTTATAATGACTCTTCTCTTTCCTTTAATGAGACCAGTTATTCTTACTTAATCATGGACTGGTATAGAAATCAATCCAATATTGGAAATGACATCTTCATTTGGAAGGCTGGTTCTGGGCATTTTCAGAAACATGTTTGGAAGTTAGCTGCAGTTCTCTATAATGTTATGTTAGCAAGAGATAAAGTTGGGACAGGATCTGGACATTGAACAAGTGTTAGTGCGTGTGTTAAGGCTCCTAATCTTTTACTAATTGGTCATGTTAAATTTACTTGTTCCCACATTATTTAATGTAAGTTGCATTGATTGTACTTTTTTTATTTGTGTTAGTGTGCTGAATCTGGCATGTCTGTTATGGCGGTCTATTACCTAGCTTTTGTTTTATTGCTTGTGAGTATTACAGGACCTTGGTATTCTGAAAAAGGCTTGCAAGTATTAGAATAAGTGAGTCAGACTTTAAACAGAAGCAAGAGAGTAGTGGGCTTGATTATCGCTTATATAGCAGCTTTAATTATATTAATAGCTAACACCACTACTTCTACAATTGCTTTGACACAAGAAGTTAAGACAGCTACCTTTGTTAATCATTTAGCAAAAAATGTTACTAATGTTCTGAGTATTCAAGGGGATTTAGTTAGGCATTTACAACAACAGATTGACTCCCTGACATCCAAACCTCTGCAAGTTCATTATCATAAACTTGATTTGGCTGATAGAGGCCTGGCTGAGTCCTACAATGACGTGTCTCCTTTGGGAGCTGCATAAAACTCAAATTTATGCTCGCCTGCCTTGGTGTGGGCACCTGCAAGGGGTGCCAGACTAAGTACCACAGGGGGAGGACCCAAATGTCCATCTCTGAGTCCCCCGTGAAGCAAACCTGATTGCATAGAGGTTGGTGTCTGCCCTTCCTTTGATCATAGTCTGTGGGGATACCTACAGAAAATTGACAAAGGCTAACCTCTCCTCCCCAAAAGACACCGATGACATATAAAGTGCTCGGAGGATCAGGTCAATACTTCCCTCCTCTGGTTAATGCCCATTCATCTTCATAGTGTGATCATCCCTAGCTACTCACTGGCCTAATAAAAATTGTTAAAAGGGAGGAGATGTCAGGAGCCAAACTCATGAAATTACCTGCTGTTCTGTGAAGCCCAGTCAGTAAAAGTGCAAGGTTAAGAAAGAATAGGGTGTTTGTGGTCTCGGCTCCCAGGAATTGCTTGGACCCCAGGAATTGAAAGAATGCCTGGTATTTCCCATAAGCCGGTTTTGATAGTGGGTTGGCCTTAGGCCATGTGTAACCTTCCAGCTTGCCTGTCTTTTTAAGCTGCTGTCCTGAAATAAACTTTGAGAACTTGATCAGAATGCACAACTTGCTCTCCTTCCTTGTGTCTCTTGTCCCACATTCTTTCGCCCCCTCCCCAGGTTGCCGCTGAACCCCTCAACGCCAGGGCAAATCACCATCATGCAACCATGCAACAGGCTTAGTGCAAAAGGAAGTTTATTGCAGGGAGAGAAAGGGTAAAGGCAGAGAAAGTAGGGGATGGAGAAGGAAAGAAAGAAAGTGAAGAGATAAAGAGAAAAGAGAGGAAGAGGCTGGCTGGCAGCGTGTGGGGAAGAGAAAGAAAGAAGAATAGGAGATGGAGGGAGAGTGAGAGTGAGGGTGAGAGGGTGATAGATGATAGATATAGGTAGATAGAGACAGATGATAAGATAGATAGATAGATAGATAGATAGATAGATAGATAGATAGATAGATAGATATAGAGAGACACAGAGACAGAGAAATAGAGACAGAGAAAGCTGAGATAGCCAAGCAGTTCTTCATATAAGCCTGGTTGGCTCTCACCTGGTGGTAGAGACTGCTGAAGAAAGTTGTTGCTAGGTAGCCTTTGGGCAGAGTCTATAGGAATTGTAACAGTACAGATATATCCTTTTCTATTTAATCTGTTTTCATTGCTGTGTCTCCTACATATTCATAACAAAAAATTTCTTTTTTTAAATTAAGCTTTGGTCAGATTCTGTCTTCTCTATACATCAGTACCAACTCACAAACCTTAGAAAGGCACTACAATTTGCAGTAATATAAAAGGTATTTTTAAAAACCAAACTCAACTGTTATGACTTCCTTAGGCTGTTCGATTTACCAGATATATAATTATGCCTTATGTGGTTGCATAGAAAGAAGCAGCAGTCTCGAACATCCTTTTAGCCACAAGGGTCCTTGCCTCTGGTTGGCAGGAGCAGTAGCAATGATTGCAGGATCAAATCATTTTGAATGAAAAGAAGCACAGAGAAATCAAAAGATACTATCGATTCTCATGTGACCATTGACAAATTAAACATTAGTATCATCAACTTAAAACTGAGGCATCAGACACGAACCTGCCATTTCTTTCCATCCTTGTTTACAGTCAATTAAGAAATGTCTTCAATTTCTTGATAAAAATAACAACTAAGATGCCCTGCATGTGGAAGCTAGGAAATGTGGTGTCACATCTGGCTGGCAAGTTTATTCAGCAAAAAATCGGTCAACTTTCAAAGATTACAAAAAGGGCATTTCACACAGTGCCAAAAATAGTAAAGTTGCTGAGCCAATTGGGAGTTATGAAAGGACTTGGGCAAATTAGAGCTCAGCTTGGAAAAATATAAAACAGATTAATCCTTCCCTCCCTCTCTCCTTACCCCCCTCAATCTAAACAAATCATCAGGGCCCAACTAAACACCTGGCCCTGCTTTATCGAATTTTCCTCTTTATACCTCCTTTCTTTTAGCAAGCATATACTCTGACTGCTCTCAGAAGTCTATGGCCTACCCGTGTCATCTGGTTTTGAGTTTTCTACACATGTCTGTTAAGCTGGCACCCTTTCCATACCGTTTCCTTTATTTCCCTACAAGGGACGGGGAAGGATGATTGGTGTTTGTCTAGAATATTATGACTAGAGTGTAGGATGTGTCTCTGACCAGTCAGGGTGCTGCAGAAAAAGTCCATTTTCTGTCTTCCTGCAAATGGAGAGGAAGCTTTGCCATTTACAGGGTTTAATATGTATCCTGTAAATGGAGGAAATGCTTGTTTGAAGTTCTGCAGCTAAACACCTTGATGTTCACAGGGATGGGACAAACTACTTGATGAAAGAAATTTTCAGAAAAGACTGCTAAAGGAGGAAGGCAGTCTATTTATTTACATGAACATCAAAGAACCTCCTGTGAATTGAAACTACTTTTTATTCCCTTAGTGATTTGTGAAGAGTAATCTGCATGGCTGGCTGAGAAAAGTAGTGTCTTCATTGGCTTTCTTTTGCTTTTATTTTATTTATCTTTAAAATCTCAGCATACTAAAATGGTATCCTGACAGATAATTTTTCGGAAATAGTTTATATTTTCTATCCTGATAATTACTAAATTCTGATGGAGTAGATGTAAAAAATCACTAATATTTGTTTCTTCTTTAAGGAATAACCAGCTATTTGATTTGGGTTAAGAGAACGAAAGCCACAGTTAACAAATAACTGCTAGCCTTGATTAAAGGCTGTCATAATGAAAGCCAGTGGAGTATTGTACAGATGCCAGGATAATTTAGGACAACAAACAGAATCCCTCCAAGTACCCAAGACCAAAATGATCTGCTGCCTAATGCAATATTCTTCTCTTCCTAAAAAATGGATGTTTCTGTAAATGAAAACTTGAGCATGATGCTTCAAGTGTGGGAGAACCACACATTCTTAAATCATTAGCTTTCCCCTTCTTTCATGTAATGTACCTCCTTTCTTTCCTACCAAGGTTGGCTGAGCTTTCAAAATAGGAGGGAGGTAAAAAGGCAATCAACTTCAAAACTCATTTTGGCAGAGCACAGCAAACTGCATCCAATTAAAACATTAAACAGTATGCTAATAATTATGTTTCCTATAGTGCCTTTTCATCAAGGATTTCAAAGTCAAATTTACAATTCCTCAATTATGCTTTAGACATTTATAATTCTGATTGCTGGCAAGCCTTTCTACCTTCCCACTGAACTCACACTTATATTTCCAACCAAATTTGATAAAGGACAATCATTTTGCCTTCCAAATGTGTTGGCTGTTGGCCCTTAGTGATCTTTGGGTTTTGGTCAGCAAGCAGAGTTGATAGATTCTGAATACTTTGTAAGCAGAGGCTGGCCAATTCTAAAATGTTAAAGTTTTGAATTATAGGCTTTTAAGAATGAATGAATTTTTATGACTTGAAGGTGTGAATGCTTATCTTGAAGTGCAATAAAATTCTGCTAACATAAGCAAACGGTGATTAGCAAGGAGCATTTACTGCTGCTACAACTCTTATAAGCAGCTATATTTCCAAATACAGGACTACAAGGGAACAACTTTAATCTCAGCAGCTTCTGGGAGGCTGACACAGGGCACTACGCATTCCCAACAGACCAGTCTAGGTGGCATAGAAGACCCTATCAAACAACCACCACCACCATTACCAACACTAGGACCACAAGAACAACACATCACAATCAAGCAAATAGATATTCAAGTGTGGATGAGAAGGGCTCAAAAGTTTCAAATCCTATCTGATATGCATTGACAATTGAGTCTAAGAAATTGCTCAGCTGTTAAAAGATTGAGATTCTCAACCAAAAGGACAACTGATGCCTTCAGGTAGATGGAGAATCAATTTTCTTCTAAGATATGATTTCTCATAGGCTTCCCATAATCTAGTGTATGGCTACTCCTATGCACATAGGAGATCCACTACCTGGACTTAGTTTGTTTTAAAGAATTAATCGGAGGGAGAAAGGGATTGGGAGAGGGGAGGGAAGAGGGAGAGAGACCGAAATGAAGAAAGAAATAAAACAAACAAAGAGAGAAAGAATAACCTTGAAAGGAAAATATAGGTGGATCTGGAAGAAATTACAAAAGTGGGAATTTGTGGGTAGATATGACCTAAATACATTGTGTACATGTAGGAAATTATCAGAGAATAATGAAGTAAAGTAAAAAATGTAAATGCAAAACAGCAAGTAACATAGCTAATATATTATGTATAGATTTGTTTTACTGGCCTAAAATTCTTTTTTTCAATGTATTTTTTGAAAAACATGCACCTAAAGCTTAAACTTTGTTAAGATGACCACAATTTCTTAACAGTTGTATCTAACAACAGGAAGAAATATCCCTAGTATATCTTTATTTGTATCTATTGTCTTTAGTCCTTAATAAGTCCTACCCTCTCTTAACTAAGCCTCTTTCTTTCCAAGCTTAAAAAGTAGTAAACATTTTGAATATGTATGTAGGACCTTCCCTTAGAAGTAGAAGTGGGATATTGGTTTCCTTATATCGCTATTTTACTCTTGCTGCGTAGTCTATTAAACTCTGAGCTGACACTGTTTTTCTTAAAAAATTTCACTCAAATATCTGATGAATATTTTTCAGCTATTTAGAATATCTTGTAATCAGAGTCATTTGTTATTACGAACCAGGTTCCTGAAGCAGGCAGGGCCTCATGATCACTAGACAAGTGCTTGACCACTGAACTAACTCTGGGATTCCATAACCACAGTCTGAAAACAGTAAGTGGAGAGCCTTATACAGCCATCTGTCATTAACTTCAAAGTCCTTATTAACTGATAACATATTATTTATTAATCAGATAAATGCCCTGATATTTATGATTCGTATTTATAAAACCAAATGAATGATCTTAATATGTCTTTACCCATTAAAAGTCACATAATTAAAGACTTTTCTTTTGTGTAAATTCCTGATGGATCATTAATCCCAGCAGTAATGCATTTGCACTGAAGGTTTAAATGTCATAAAGGGCTATGCCAGCAAAGAAATAAGCTAATTTAATAACTGGAATGTATATCTACTGCCCAGTCTTATGTGTATGTACATACTTTCTGGCCATATAGTAGACTCCAGTAAAAAAAAAAAAAAAAAATGGTTCCTGAAATAAAATATCATGAAAGCAGAAAGATATCGGCCTCATTTAGAAAATGAAGATGGCACGGTTCACAGAGATCTAAAATCTCACAGACCTCTCTACCTAGTAAGATGCTGAGCTGTGACTGTATACGCTGCAACTGTTCCATATCGATTAGTGTGCTCTGCTCTTGAATGACATTCTCTCAGCCTGACTTCCTGAACTGCTTCATACTGTCCCCCTGTGAAGCAGCATAACAATTTTGTATTTACTTCTAATGTCTCTCAAAGGGAGCCTTGTTTAATGATATAGCATTTGTAAATCTCTCTGAATAAAAGAATCATTTAAATGCAAGGTATTCCTGAACATTTCCCCCTTCCTCTGTCTCCCAGTGGGTTCATAAAAATCACACGAGGCTGACTGTGATCTTTTAGGAACAAATGCTCTCATATTTCCCATAAATTGACAGTTTGGACCTTACTACATCACCCCCCAGAGAAGCTGTGTGCCTCATGCAGATTTCTAAGTGAGGTTATAATGCCCAGGCCACCAGCCCTCCATGGAGCATAGCAGGAGAAATTGACAAGCTAAAAACCTTCTCTAAACTTCCACTTAGTCTCACATCAACAGTGGGGATTTACATTCCCACACAGTTGAGCAAAGATCAGGTTGTTATTGAGGAGAAATCAAGGAGATTAGAATAAAAAAGAAGCTGCCTGCCCCCCTGTTGTCCTGGACCACTGAGATACCGCTTTGTCCTTTTTCCTGTCAGTCTATCTGTAGTGTCCACGAAGTGACATTTGTAGGCTGTCTCCTTTCCCTTCATTGCACCCACCAATAAAACTTTGAGAAGCCATGCATTAGTGCTGCTTCTTCAACACACCCATACTTTTGCTGTTCTAACTTATCCCACGCTCCCCACTGTTTTCTACTGCCATGCTAACAAAGTGACAAAATATTCTGGAATTGCTTTGCTAACTCATCAGTGGCTAACATTCCTTAATTATTGAAAGCAATCAAAATCTAGCTCTCCTTTCCTTGATGTTTCAAATGTCAACTTCCATAATTTGTAAATGATTTTTAGGAATAAACCAGCTTTAACTGCAGCATCTGAATTTCCTATTTCACCAAAATCATAGTAATTAAAACTTTCTTAAGACTTTTGAAACATTTAGCATGCTTTCCTTGATGACACATCGTCTCTGTCTATACAGCCATTATTATAATATGTCTTATTTAGCCACATCATACAGATTTTACACAGTATTTTAAAATTATCCATGTAGAATTTGTAAACAGTACAAGGTACACATATAAAATAAAAAGTTCAATGAATTTTGATAAGTGAATATACGTCACACAAGGCAACGAATATTTCCCATTCACTTTCTCAATCAATACCACCTTGTCATGTCATTAACAGAGTAAAGTTGGGTTTTTATTATCATAAATATATTTTCTAATCAACAACGTCATGAAAATTGGATTGCATAAAATGTCTTCTTTTGCATTTAGTTTTTAAAAAATTTGTGTTAGAATTGTAGACATGATTTGCTTCATTAAAATTTCTTTCTATGTTTGTATTGCAGGTAATTTCATGATTACTGGAAGTTGCTTTTGTCTAATGATGTTTTTCTGCATCTGTTGAAATAATTATATTGCTATCTTCCATTAGCTCATTAATATTTTTGTAATTTCTGTTATTTTTATATTATAATATAATGAAGTCATTTCAGTCTTCTCTTTCCTCTCTCCATATCCTCCCATACACCCCTACTTACTCCTTTTCAAATTCATGATCTTTTTCATTAATTGTTGTGAAAATAGAATATACATATATTCTAAATACAGTCTGTGTGACTGTAGGCACATTTCCATGGCTGCCAATCTATTTGATTGGATAACCAGTTGGTATGTTCTTCCCTGAGGGAAAATAAAACACCTTTCCCACTTCGAGCATTTCTTAGTTGTCTCTAGGTTTTTTGTAGGCTTAAGGCCTCATGATCTTTGGATTGTCCACACTGGCATGAGTTATTGTTTTGTTCACCTCATGGTTAGGCTGTCAGGTGAGTGAGAATGCACTGGTGTAGTTTCTGATTTTTTTTTTTTTTTTTTTTTTTAGGAGACATTACTTTCTGGAATATTAAATACAAAATAAAACAAAATTAAAAGCATTGTGCTTTTGTAATAAGTCCAATTTGCCACACTATATTTTTGATGTTTGATAAGTTTCATGAATTGAAGTTTTTTTCTAAATATGGGTGAATATTTATAAATGGCCTTTAATATGCTACTTTTTAAAGTTTTACATTTAGTTTGGAGAGTGTGTACGTGGAGGCCTATGGAAATTCTAAACATTGGCTCTCCTCCCTCCATGTAGGTCTCAGAGATTGAGGTGGGGCCTTGAGGACTGGCAACACAAGCCTATAACTTCTAAAACACCTCAACAGAACTGCAGTTCTCTTCCCATATACTCTCTTAATTTAACCTCATGAAATCTGGTTACTCCATGAGATTAAGTGGAACTCTTTTCATTTACCCCATACGCGTGATAAAATCCTAAGTGCCATCACAGTTATCTAGAGATTTCTCAGCAGGAAGAGTTTTTGTTTATTTGTATGTTTGTTTTTCGAGAGAGGGTTTCTCTGTGTAGCCCTGGCTGTCCTGGAACTCACTCTGTAGACCAGGCTGGCCTTGAACTCAGAAATCCACCTGCCTCTGCCTCCCAAGTGCTGGGATTAAAGGCGTGTGCCACCACTGCCCGACTTTTTTCTTTTTCTTTTTTTTTTTTTAGCAGGAAGAATTTTTTAATACACTTGCTATTTGAGTGGAACAGGACAAGGAAAATTTTATTAAAGTGATCTAGGAGTTACTTTTGTGTCTGGCTTTTAGTGTGGTTTTCATTATATCTATGGTGCTGAGCATGTTGTCAGGAATGGCCGGCCAAATTCTATTCTGACGTTTGGCTTTAGGATCTGAAGCCATGTACCTTGATAGTTTTGAAACAGGTTTATTTTGTTTTCTCTTTTTATTGATGAGTATAGCTAAAAGTTAATCCATTTAATAGTATTTTCTTTCAAAAGTCCACTTTCCCCTTGTGTTGATGTATTTTTTCCTAAACACAGATTTTATTCAAAGTCTACCTTTTCTATATTCCTGTTTGGAAATATAGACAATTGATACTGAATCTTCTTTACACATTTTAAAAACTTTCTCAAAATAAGAGCTGGAGCTCTAATACGTTTCAGTAAGATTGAGATTTTTTTTTTTTCTTTTGAATTGGGATATCTACCATTGGGCAACAAAACAATTTCCTTTTATTTAGAACATTTTTTCCCTGTCAAATTTTAACAAATTCCAACCTTCTTTCTATTACTGTTCACATGGTATTATTTCCTTTATCTTTGTACATTTTATATATTATTTAATTTCAATAACTTTTTCTTAGCCAACATCTGTTCATCTAACAAACTGAATTCTGATTTTTGTAAAAAATCTTGGATATTTAATGGAATAACACACTTATACAGTTATGGTTAAGTTTGTGAGGGTAAGAACCATAGGTAAGAATGAAGCTCTGCTTTTTGTATCTCTCCATTCAAGCTTGATATGTCTACGTGTATTTCTTGTTCACGTGTTATAGATCTACACTGCTTTGTTTGTTTGTTTTTTTGGGTTTTTTTTGTTTTTTTGTTTTTTTTACAGATCTATATCTTATAGTTGATTGCAGGCAGAAATTACCAAATCTATAAAAGCAGATAATTTATGGTTATTTAAGTATTCAATTATTTTGAAAAATATGTTTTATAAGACAGGCTATAGAGAAAATATCTTGTGTTTTGTATGGATGTGTCATCTGTCAATAATAAATTGTTGGCCTAAAGGTTATGCAAGAACTAGGAGGTAGGAAACCCAGGAGGCAGAAAAGATGCTGGGACAGTGCCAGGAGATTTGACTGGGAAGATGTGACAATATGGATACATGGTACATGAGCACAGGTAACCAACCACATGGCAGAATGTAGATTAGAATATATGGGTTAGTTTAAATTATATCTATTCAGAAAAGAGTCTAAATATATGATCAAGGCATTTGTAAATATATATTTTGACTTTGAGACTTATTTCATGGGGGCTGAGAGGAAGAATCAGACATAACTTCTACAACAGGGTTTCTTTGTTTAGTCCTGGCTGTTTAAGCTAGTCTGAAACTCAAAGATCCACTGGCATCTGCCTCCCAAGTACTGGGACTGAATGCATATGTAAACACTAACTGGTTCAAAATTTAATATTTTTATACTTTTATTATTTTTAAAATTGATATTATCTCTGTAATTAGGAATACATTTCTTTTGTATAGTTATATTGTATTATTTCTTTGATCAGACCCAGAGATGCCAAATATCCGTGGAGCAAATACTCTGAAATAGAAATAAATTAAATCTTTTATTTTTTTACATTGACTTTTCCAGGTATTTCATTAGTTTCAGAAAGATTACACAGCATACACATATAATATCTAATTTTATGTATGGACCTGGTTGGACCTTCTGGTGCCTACTCTTTGGTTTGAACATAATTGTTGTCTAGTTTGTTTAAGATTCAAAAAAAAAGTTTTATTTTAACAAATTACTAGAATTCAGGTGGCATTTGCTTCTCTAGCTCAAGTTCACCCAGACTGACAGGTACATCATGCAGTAGCTAGATGGAACTGATTAAAAGGATCATAAAAATCTGGTGAGAAAAGTAAAATGCAGTGTGTATAATAAAGATATCAAGGACTCTAGCTAGTACAGCATTTCAATGAATCCACAATATTTTAGATCATTTGTTTGGGGGTTGTAAAAAGACTGAGGCTGGATAATCGGAATGAAATGATACATCAGGAGCATGTCTGAATTCACAACAGATGTTGCTTTCACAAGAAGAAAAATAGTATGTGGATAATAATTAATCCCACCCTCTACCTGTGAAGACCGAAAATCAGACAGAAGCATAATACTGAGGAGAAACAAAAAAGGGAAAAAACAAACAAACAGACAGACAGATGAGGAGTTAGCAGAAGTTGTTTTCTTGAATATCATAATGTAGCATCTATGTGTTAAAGGTAAGAACTGGCATGTGACTGCTTTGTTGTTACTGTTGTTTTGTTTGTTTGTTTCATCATAAAACCGTAATTGCAATTCTATCCTTTTGTAATTTTAGGATATTAAGAGAGCATGGGGCTGATCCATAAGGGGGACTGAGAACCAGTTTGTCAAGGAGCTGTGTGGTTGTATCCACGCCTTCCTTCTAACATTTCATTCAAGAGAAGCAGATGTAATGCCATCACTTTACATCTGGGGAAAAAAATTCATCTTTTCATTATTTTTGTGATGACTTCATCTTACAGGTGTTGGACAACATAGTTGAGCAAGTTTCCTTCTCATTCAACAAAATTAGTCAGACCGCTTTCAGCCTGCTCTTCAGGTTATGGTTTGTTTTATTCCAGGACAGGTAATAGTTACCTTCAGATAGCCTTCCATTTCCTTACTATGATTTCTATTTTCTAAGTCCATGGCCATGGCCTTCGTTTGCTCAGCACAGAGTGGATGGCTAGCAGGTAGGGGCTGGCTTCAAATCCACTGTTTCATCTAGGTGCACTCTGTGTCCTTGGCAGAATGCTAGAGGAGAGAAGCCTTTCACAGCACAACACAGAGCTTTCCTGATTTTTTGTTTGCCTAAATGAATACAATTCATGACAAAACAACATTATTGTTCAATATTTTATTGCCAGATTACTGATTCAATTTTTTATTGGCTATACTATTCTCTAATATTATAACACAAGAATTTATGAAAATGAAGGGACTACCATTCTTTGTGTTGCAGTCCTTTTAATACTGATTTCTCTATAGGAAAGAGTTGAATGAGAGAAAAGAGAGATAAGAATGTAAAAATCCTATAAAATTTGCAAAGCCAGAGATAAAATTAGAATATGAAGTTTAAAATTCTAAATAATGAATGTAGATTATTGTATGTAAATAAGTTGAGAGAAACTGGATGTTTTAGTCTTACCTCCTATTCATTTCTATCTCCCATAAGATTCTCCTGAAATATATTGGAATTAGTGTGGGCTGGTGCTAGCACAGAAGTTTCTGAGGTTGATTCAAAGAACAATAGTCCTGAGAGTTCCTGCTGAATTATGAAGGGAAATTCCACTCACTATATTATCTTGGAGAGTCCCAACACACATTATTAGAACTCTGAGAAGAACTGCTTTGCAAGAGTTTGTTCAAGTGGGTTTAATACAATTGCTCCAAACTTATTTAAACAAGGAAAGATTAATCTTTTCAAAAACAAGTATCAGTAAAGCTTAAAACTAAAACATTTTGGACCATGCTGTGGTAAATATGCCAAAGTTATTAGAATACTTGAAATGTAAAATCTAATTAGTTCAGTTCATAAAAGATTGTGTTTAGTGCTGGGCAGTGGTGCCACACGCCTTTAATCCCAGCACTCGGGTGGCAGAGGCAGGCGGATTTCTGAGTTCGAGGCCAGCCTGGTATACAGAGTGAGTTCCCGGACAGCCAGGGCTACACAGAGAAACCCTGTCTTGAAAAACCAAAAAAAAAAAAAAAAAAAAAGTTTGTGTTTAGTAAATATTTTTTTATGATTTAAAGTCAATAAATATGCATTGTTTCAGTTGTTTAGCTGAATTTGTTTAGCTGAATGGTGCCTTGAGACAATTTGGCTTCAGAATCTTTGTTGTCCAGAAAAGCCCTAGTAAAAAACCCAATTTAAATATGAATCCTCATTCATCTATCCCAAGAGATTTTCTATTTTGATAAACTTTTACCTTCATTGGAATTGTCAGTTGATTTGGCAGAAGAATTATTCTAATTTTATTCCTGAGTATGGCTGAGTTTTTTGGTTTTTTTTTTTTAATCTCAATAGCTTTTCACTATCTGATTAAAAATAAAAATAATACCAAAACTGAAGGTATTGTCAAACAAAAACAGGGTCTGTAGCAGTTTATTTACATGTCATTTTATGTGTGTGTGTGTGTGTGTGTGTGTGTGTGTGTGTGTGTGTGAGAGAGAGAGAGAGAGAGAGAGAGAGAGAGAGAGAGAGAGAAAGATCAAAACAGAGAGAGAAAGATAGAGAAACACAGAGACACACAGAGAGACAGAGACACACGGCACACACACAGACAGAGAGACAGCAAGAGAGAGATTTTTGTGTTGTGTTATTTCTTTGGGGTTTTTTTTTGTTGTTGTTGTTGTGATCAGAATATAGTGTATGAAAACAAGGTTTTAAATAAAACTCCTATGTCAGAGAAATGAGAGATGTTGTAACTATTCAGACCATGAACCAGTGCCTTGTTTTCCAGAAATGAACAGCAAGAAAGAATGACCAGATGAAGCCATCTGAAAGATACAGCTTAAGGTCCACGGGCCAGAAACAAGTCTGAATAGTGGAATTATCAGAGTTTACGTGGAATACTACATATTTTGTGTGGGTTGCAAGAAGTATTTTCTAGTCAGAATTATAAGAAAAACTTTCAAAGCCCATTGAAATGTTCTCAGAATTATAAGTAGTTGTTCTTTCATTTCTATTGTATATATATTTTAGGAATCTTTTTCAAGCTATTAAACATATATCCCTAATCAATATTTGACAGACTTATTTGAACACATTTATTTAACTTTGTTAAAATGTTGATAATGGTCATACTTAGAAAAAAAATTGGATTAGCCTTTAACTTTAAAAATACATCTTGTCTTAAGATAAATATATTCTCTCCATGGTTGTACAATTAGTATTGCTGCTCTTCTAATTATCTCACTTGAAGTAAGTAGGATGTTTCAGATCAACAAACACAGACCTTGCTCTTCCTTTCTAGTGACAAACATGCACATTTCAAGCATTCTTCCCAGGAGAAATTAGAAGTTTCCCAGGGAGGGCTGACCTTCTGAATTTAAAGTCAAAATAACAAGCAAATGCCAAGAAGTATTAAGCAGACCAAAAATAATATCTCTACATATTTGAATTTTCCCACTTAAAGTTTATTTTGTTATTGAAAATATGAGTCACCATTATTATAAAAATGTGATAGTGCTTCTGAATAATAGGACAAACGTTTATGAGAACTAGATAAGAAGAGTATCAGCATAAGCTCCAATGATACTGACAAAGGACTTAGTGAAATTGGGTCCCAGGACATGTCTGCAGAACCGGGCATGCCTGGAAGGCTCTAGAGGTAGGTTCTTCTATTTCCTTCCTTCATCATTTTGATGCTAGGTTTATATTACATGGATTTGGGGAGACATATAAAAGTATGAACTCCAAGACACATTTCTGTGTTTTTACAGATAATTTTTCATCACGTTGTTGTGGGCATGGTTACTGCTTGTAGTCTTTCAATTGCCTAGAAGTATAGCTGAATTAGTACACTATGTCAGGTCCATTGATCTGATTCCTACAGAAGGCTTTCATGTGCACCAACAATAGTTACAATAAAAACTTGTAAGCTAAGTGTTATAAAGTTTTGATTTGGAAAAAAATTCTCAACCTTGTCTTACCAACTCCCGGCCTGAGACTCTAATTTTTAGATGGCTTTTTAGCACAGTATTTTTTCTCTGCTCAGTTACTGGTTTAAACTGTTGTTCAGTCTGTGGTGTGATGACTCCTGATTAGCTGTGTCAGACAAGTCCTCTTGGAAGCCCTGCACAGTTGCTCTTCAGTGCTTCTGTTTTGACACATTCTGCTAAGGGTTACACAGAGTCACTTGAAGAGGCAAGTGATGTAGGAAGTGAAGGGAGAGCAGGACAAAAGGTTTGACAAGAAGCAGGAGAACTTAATAAAGAAACTGCAGTTTAATGTGCTAGGTGTCATTTTCTTTTGAATGGGGTCAATACACATGGAATTAGACAACTTTTTAACCAGTTTGGCTGATTCTACATAAACTTGTCAGGCAGAGGGTTACAGGTAGAGGATGTGTGCTTCCTATTTTACATATACATCAAGATGTTTTTCTTATTAAAAGAGAGAAGAAATTAAAAGATTAATTTTCCTGAAGAACTACGTCTTTGAAACCATCTTTCCATATCATGATAATTGAACTCAAGGCTATATCAGCACAAATTTGCATGTAATTTTTCATTTTATTTCAGTTGTACTAAAGATCTTGTTCTAAGAATTCCATTTGCCCTTTTTCCTTTTATTAACTTTAAAAGCCCTCTATGACTGTCTCTTTTCCCTTTTTCTTTCTTTGCTTCTAGACTCCCCTTTTCTTCTTTCTTCTTCAGCTCTTTTATTCTCATCTCTTGTCTTTCATCCTGCTTATAAAATTGAAATTAAGCAAGGGAGGTGATCCTTTTTAGATACAGACACAGTTTTACTGTGTCACTGAGATAATCTAAATATGTCCATGTTCTCCTAAGGCATTCTTATAGAAAGAAAGTCATGTGTTGTGAACTTCACATAATTGTAGATATACAACTTTATCATAGGAAGAGCACACAAACACACACATTAATACATACATACATTCATACATACACAGATACACTCACACAGAAAGAGAAAGAGAGAGAGAGAGAGAGAGAGAGAGAGAGAGAGAGAGAGAGAGAGTACAAGGCAAGCTACTATCTACTCACAGTGGTGGCATGGATTTTCTATAAGTCCTAAAAGATTTCTTAGAGCCTATTAGCTGATCACTGTTTTCTTAATAATTTGATTTTTGCCTACTTTTTGACAATACTGACAAAAAATCTGCTGCATACTTAGAACTAAATCTCTACAACAGTAATTCCTCATTTTCAGTGGGATCACATCCCAGGACCCTAAAGATAGCCAATACAAATTCCTCCATATAAAACAGGAAAGTATTTTTATAGAAAATGTGAGCATCACTTGCATCTCTACACTATTTACAATGCCAGTCACAATGATCATTCTATATAAACTATGGTTTAGTGTACTTTTTAGGTAAGGAGGAAAGGAAAATGAAAGGTTGTATATATGTTCAACACAGAGGAAATTTCAAATATTTTAGTCCGTATTTAGTTGGACCATTGGTTATGGAACCTTCATAAAATAGTATGTGGAGGAACAATTGAACTAAATTTGTAGATCACCAAACAAGATAAGGTCCTTTAGGAGACACATTTTGTATTTGTAACTGTCTCCTACTCACTTGTTTTACATGGCACATTTATAAAGATACTTAGACTTAGTTAAATGAAATGCTTTCTTCCTTCACAAGAAAAGTAAATATTCTCTTTCCCTCATCGACCCATCCTGGTGTCTGTGTTCTAGAATCACCATTGCATTCTAGGTAATACCAATACACATCAGGGTGTATGCCCTAAAACCCTATAAGAAATATGTGTGCCTTGCTCACCCTTCTACATTTAGATTTTGAGATTTATAATATATAATGTGCACAAATAAATTATATATTCTTAAGTTGTTAAGTGTTTACATTTATTGTAATAGCAAGAATTCAAAATATTGTATGTTTTAATTCAATTAATATAATAACCCAATCATGTTAAGACATTTTTAATTTTCTTTTAAATGAAATAAAACATGATGCTCAGAGGTGCTAAGGGATTTTCCTAAGGCCCCACTCCTGTCATGGGAACAGATCTGACATCTGCATTCAGATAATTTTAAAACCTAGAATTGTCATGCTCATTCACTCAACTCTTAGCTTAAGAAATCTTTTTTGTTGTTTAAAGAGATTTTTCATAAAGAAACATTTCACATGGCAAAGGCTATCTAAAGTGTTTTTTGTCACAATGAGTTATATATTACATAAAAATGTTGTGTGTGTGTGTGTGTGTGTGTGTGTGTGTGTGTGTGTGTGTGTAAGTCCACCCATTCCAACTGTTACATTCATGTATTTGGGAAAAGCAATGTCCTTGTATGTGAAAGTTCAAGCAGTATTCAAGTTCAAGAGTTCTTTGAAGAACTCTTCTTTACATTTTCCTTGGGATTTGGATCCTCCAGCGTCAAAGTATAAAGAGAAACATTGGTTAAACAAGGGCAACTTTCATGAGTGACTATACTTCCTCATTATATAAAGAGATGAAAGTCTTAGCTTCAGACTACAACAAAGCTAAGACATAATACAGCAAAAGAAAAATAATAGGAAGTTGCTTTGTGCCAAGCTGAAAATTGTAGCTAATTCTTCTTGTTGCTTTTTAACTTAATTTATTGATAATACAAATTTTATAACAGGTATGGGAGAGTAGCAATAAAAATCAAGCTGGCGACATATGGCTTCATCTCTAGTTTGTAAGATTCATGCATCTTCCCATGGTTTATGCATTGCTAACTCAAGCTCCACAGAAATGAAATGTCACAAGCAAGGTTTGTTTTATTACTTAATTTGTGGCCTGTCTTTGTATGGGGAAGAGAATCAATGTCCTGCTATTAGTCTCCATGTATTATTTTATGTATCCCTTTCATGAAAAATCCTGTGTCTGATAAATATTTCATGTTAAATATCTGGTGATCTAATAGGAAAGTGTTGCACTAGGATAAGAACACTGTAGGTATGTAGTAATTAAATGTAGCATGCAGGAACTCTGTAACCTACAGAGAGAACAGAGCGAAGCTGCACTCTCGCCTCCACAGAAGAGGAAATTCAAATAAAGCCATGTAAACAATGCAAAAAGAAACAAGAATGTCCACTTATTTTAATGAGAGGGGAATTTAGGTTCTGGAAATTACCTATATTCAGTTACATATACCCATCTTTATTTTTAAATGTATTTTTACTTTCAATACTCGCAGGACAAGAAACTGGCATCTGATAATTGTAGCTTTTGTAAGACATACAAATTCATTAGATGTGGTAGGTGGAAGCATTATATTAGTGGCTAATATGTAGGGACTATTTTGACTATCAATTAAAGTACACAGAATAAACTATTCAAGTCAATTCTTAGTCTCTAAGACATACTAGGTAAGTTTTCTTGAATGGGAAGAGAAAAATGTATCTTTAAAGTATGAGGGACCACACAAGACTCTCTCCGTTAGAGTACATTTAATGTGTGAATGTTGTAGATACTCCTCAAAAGAAATTTGTATATTAGAGTCAGATGTAAGTCCACTAGCCTCAGGTTTTTGATCATTCAAGCAGTGTGGGATATGATCTCCATCTCATGGAGTAGGTCTTAAGTCATATCAGATGTTGTTTGGTTAACTATCCTGGAGATATTACAGTTACAAGGAACATACCTCAACTTAATAAAGCAATTTACATCAAGTCTATAAACAATCCCAACTTAATTGGAGGAAAATGCAAAGGACATTTACTAAAATCAGGAATAAGACAGGATGTTTTTCTTCATACCTATTTAATGTTAAACTTGAAATTTTAAACAGAGCAATTAAGATGGAAAGAGACAAAAGAAATACAGATTGCAAAGGAAGAAATTGAAGTACCTCTATTATATTGCAGAGGATACGATAGTATTCATAAATGACCATGAAAATTCCACTGGGAAATTCTTACAGCAATAAATACTTTCAGCAATGCAGCTGGATACAAATCAACTCACAAAAATCAGTATCCCTTCTATATAAAAGCAACAGTCAGTCTGAGAAAGACACAACACCTATCATAATAGCATCAAAGTAAAAGACATGTATGATAAAAACCTTCAAGTAGTTGAAGAAATAAATTGAAGAAGATATGAAGAGATGAAAAGATCTCTATGGTGATAGACCTGTAGAACTAACATAGGTGGACATCTTACCAATAACCATCAACAGATTCAATGCAATTCCCAACAAAATACCAATACAATTATTACCAAAAATTGAAATGACAATTTCAGCTTCATGTGGAAACACACACACACACACACACACACACACACACACACACACACACACACACACAAAGCCAGCATTGCTAAATCAATTATGAATAATGAAAGACCTGATAGAGGTAATATTATCACAGACTTCAAATTGAACTACAAAGCTATACCAACAAAAACAACATGGTATTTGCATAAAACAATCACATTGATCAATGGAATTGAAGTGAAGACCCACAAATAAGTCTACACACCTATAGACCCTTGATTTTTTTTAAAATAAAGAGTCTAGGAATACTCAATGGAACAAAAGACAGTATCTTCAACAAATGATGCTGGTCAAACTGGATTGCTACATGGAAATCAATCCAAATGGAGTCCTCCTTCTCACACTGTATAAAACTCAGTTCCAAACAGATCAAAGACTTCAATTTGTTAAAAAAAAAAAATTACACTGAGCCTGGGAGAGGAGGAAGTGGACAATAGCCACAAACTCATTGGCACAGAAAAGAACACTGAAATAAATAATTAATAAATGGTATCTGACAAAACTGTGAAGCATGTGCATGAGAAAGTACACCATTATTTGGACAAAGCAGTAACCTGTAAAATCAAAAAAGATTTTAATCAACTCCACATTTGATAGAGGCTAATGCTGAATGTTCATATAAAGAAATCAGGGAACTCGAAAGAAAAAAGTATCACAATTAAATCTCTCCCCCCAGAGGTAGAGGTACCCAATGGAACACAAGAGTGCAAGAGCTAGAGGAGATGGAGAAGACTTAGAAACAAGGCCTATAATCAACAGAGGTGATCATATGAACTCACAGAGGTTCAGGCAGCATGCACAGAGCCTGCATGTGAAGTCATGACTTCCCCGTTAATGTCTGTTTTTTTTTTTTTTTTTTTTTTTCAGATTCCAGAATGAGTAGACAAGTGGCTCTCTATTATTGTTCCTGCTTTTGAGCTTTTTTTCTTTTATTCATTTGTTTTATCAACTTTGATGTGATAGTTTTGTTTTACCTTATTATATTTTATTTCATTATATTTTTCAAAAGGTGGATGAATGAATGAATGAATGAATGAATGAAAGCAAACATAGCTGCCAGAGTAAAAGTTAACAGCTGAACTATTACACATACTTGTTGAGAGATGGAAAATCAGATTTCTCCAACCAAGTGGCACTGTTTTTATCAACCACTCCAGGTCAGGCTTCTTGTTCAGGAAGTTGCCTAATATGTAAGGAACAATATAGTTTTTGTGCATGTCTGTGATTTTACTGGCTGTGATTTTACTGGGTTACAGTCTGGTGGGGTTTTTTGTTGTTCGTGTTGTTGTTTCTGGTCATGGTTCTATTTTCGTTTCTTTGTTTTGTTGGACATTATTATTGTATTGAGTTTTATTTGCTTTTTTGAGAAAAAAATTTAATGTTATATGTGTAGAGACAGGAAGATCTGGGTGAACTTATAGGAGGGAAAGAATATTATTAAATATAGTTAAACTTAAAAATTGATTTAAATAATTAAAATATAATAACAAAGTAAAAATGGAATTTTGCTATTTTTCATTACTACTTTCCTGAAATACAGATATTCTTATAAAATGTGAATTAAAATAATTTGAAGCCAAAATAAAGTAAAAAGTATAAGATCCAATTTATAACACCACTGCTAGCTTATAATATTGCCATAAGCAAAATAGTCAACTCTTCAGCTCTTCTATAAACAAATTCCTTTATATCATGAAGTTAGTAACAAGCATTGTACAACTACAAAGGGTAATTTATAAATGATAATTAAAATCATAGAAAAATGATTCTTTAAGAAAACCATAAGAATTAATTATACTCAAATTGAGGCATTTTTTTCCCTGGGAAACTGTATTAAATACTGGAATATCTAGAGTATGTAACAGTTTTAGTTCATTCATGTAAAAGACTCAAATATAATCTTTCTGTCTCTGTAATTTGAAGATACCAGTATTCATAGTAAATCAATTATGTAATTCTAAAATTTTGGCTTTGATGTTAAATTTGTAGCTTGGTGAATTTTCATTACTCAAACTTAAGTAGCCTTATTTCAAACTTATTTGACATTTTGAGCCTCAAAAATCTCTTGATTCAATGGGTTACAGAATAGTGTCCTTTTAATTTATACCATAAGGCAATAAGGGGACAGCCAAGTAGAATTTGATAAGTTGCTATGGTTAGTTGAACAAAGGTCAAGATTGTAAGAGACAAGGCAGAGGTTTAGATTATTAAGATAAAAGTAAGTTCCCTGATGTTGCTATGGATGCAGCAGAGAAGAAAGCAAATGGATGTCAACCAAGTAAATAATACAACACCAGCAGTAGGATTGAGTGCTTGCCAAGGTGAATTCCCGATTCTAAGGTCAGTGTGGTTGTCTTTGGAAATGTGAACAAAGTTAATTCTCTGTGACTCTGATTTCATGTTTAATGTGATGATGATAAAGATGTAATACAAACTCAGCATAAGTCTGCATTATCACAATGTCTTCTTCAGGATGTTTTCTACATAATGATTTTTGAAGTAACACCAAAAGTGTGTTCTATTACCAAGGGTGGCCATCTCTAGATGCTCAATCCATTTGAAAATTCTTAACTTCACCATATATGATTAATAAAAAAAAGACCAAATACTATTATGTCTGTGTCCTGGTACAAACAATAAAGAATAGGGATGTTCTTAACTGGGAAAAACGTAAACATTACATTAAAATGAACAACTAGAAATCAATAACCCAAGTATTAGTTTAATAATAATCTTGCAGAAAAATACTAATGAGCAATTTAATGTTTTCTCTATTTTCCTATTTCCAATCCCACTGCCCATGTCCTTCTTCACATATCCTCTCAGGTTCATAATCTTTTCTCCTCTATACTGTTTTATATATGCATGCATACATACATGCATATATACATACATACTGCATACATACACAATCTAATGTAACCATTTAATGTTCCAAATATGTACATATGTTTAGGGCTGACCACTTGGTTACTGAATTAGACAACATATAAGAGAACACATCCCAAGAGGGAAGTGTTTTTCTTTCTCTCAGCATCTTTTTATTGTCTATAGCTTTTCATCTGTGAGGGTATCCTTGAGAAACTTTTCCCATCAACTTTGACATATTGACTGGTGTGGTGATTAAAATCCACAGATAAATTCTACTCATATGTCTTCATGCATGGAACAAATGGTGTAATTATTCCATGGGAAAAAAGTCTTTGAAAAAATGCAACTTTTATGTAAATACTTTGCATTTTTATATGATCAAAAGACAAACATTAATGATTTTGCATACTTTTGGAATAACATTGTCTTAGAGGAACAAGAACTCTTTACTCCAAAAAAGCAATCGGGAAAATACAAGTACAGTTAATTCACAGTCTAAATATATCAATACGAAAAAATAGCGTAAAAACAATTGTAAAACAATCTTTATTAACCTGAGAATCACTACTTTGAACATTTTAAATAGGATTATTGGCAATATGGATTCCTGCGTGTGTGTGTGTGTGTGTGTGTGTGTGTGTGTGTGTGTGTGTGTGTGTGTATCTGTACATGTATGTGTGTATATATATGTATGATACACAGGTATGCACATGTAAAAAGTGGAAAATTGCGTGTAAAAAGAGATAGGATGATGAAAGTAGTAAATGCACTGGAAAATAGTGTGATGTCAACCAACGCTTTATTTATTAAAGTTTTCAAGGAAATATAGGGAATTGATTAAAGCCTTGTATCGTCTGTACTGGGAATTCAGATCTGTCAGACCTGAGAAGTGTTTTGTGGCCCACAACATTGAATAGGTTCTCTTGTATGTATAGGTCTAGGCATATGCATTTGGGGGATTGCTCATGTACGTGGACAGCAAAAGTCAACACTGAGAGTCATTCTTCAGGATGCTGTCAGCCATGTTTCTTTAGGACAGGGTCTTTCACTGGCCTGAGGCTTAAAACATAGCCTGAATTAACTGACCTGTAAGGCTTTCACAGCTCTAAAGTTTGGCTGTTAATGGGTCATAGTTGCATATCATGGTGGAAAGAGTTCCCCATCCAATGATGTGGCTACCCCCTCATAGGCACATTTCCAGACTTTTTGAGAAAGGCTTATATGGCTACAATTATTTGAGACCCTTCTGTTGTTCTGAGGTTCTCTGAGGTTGAGATTTCTGTGTGGAAATGATGGTCACCATGACCATTAACCCATCAAACTTCAGTTTGGCTCTAATGCTGTTTACTTTGCTGCATCACATCATTGTTTTAAATTTCATTTGTTTTTTTCCCCTCAGTGGTTGTTCTTAAGAGGACCCCTTTTTTGCCCTACAGCCAAGAATGAGAGGATCACTGAGCTTTGATCTCCTGGCCTCCATTCTCCTAGTGCTGAGTATTCAGTTGTGTGCTATTGTACTGTTTATCTGGCACTGGAGATAAAACCCAGGGCTTCAAGCATGATTAGCAAGCTCTGAACTATCTGAGCTACATTCCCTTAACACGTCTGTTTAGCCTCAGACTTTCTTCATAAGGACTAGCTATGACAGGACTTGGAATTTGAAAACATTAAGATGGTAGGAAATTATGTTGCACCAATATAAGAAAATAGATGAGAAAAGAGGTTAGAATTCAGGGTAATTTTTTTTTCACAATTGAGTCAATACTTTGGAATGTATTATGATTATATTCAGTGTCTGAGGGATTTGAACAAAATCAAAAAACTCAGATGCCCTCAGATTGCTGTCTTTATGAACTGTATGAAGAGACAGCGATCCATTTTCACATCTGCCGTGTTTTAGGCACTATGGTTGTCCTTTTCTTATTCGTTCACTTTTTAACATCTATGAAACTATTCATGCATGAGATTTAACTCTGCAGAGCACAGATAATTCATATAAAATGCAGTGCTTAAGTTAGAATATAGACATGAAACCCAACATGGCAAACTGTGAAATAGATTATGTTATACTGGGCCTTATTTCAGTGGATAGAAAACTAGAAATAATAGGGTGGGATGTTTCCTAGACCAATTTAAAGATGAAGCTGATCTTTGAGAGAAAAATATAAAAGTTATATGTGGCAAAGAGTAACATTTGACAACATTCTTTCTAGAGGTCTAGAGGCAGCACTTTGTCCTGGGACATTTGAAGTAAAAACTAGATGTTATGTCTATTAGGACGGAAAACATTGCTGACTAAGGAAGAATGTAGTCAGGTGATGATCATTTCTGAGTCTTAAGGAAAGTGGTTTGCATTTAGTCTTGTGAAAGTCAGAAGAGCTTTGAAGGAGTTAAAATAGAGGAATCAAAGGACAAGACTCAGGGCTTATAAAGATGAGTCTGAATGCCAGGTGTTATACCTTCCTCTCTCATTTAGAGGTCAAATGTGTAACTCACAGTCCTGGATAATTAACCAGTGACATTTAGGATCACCTTTTCCTGAAGTATATTTTTCTAAGTATAAGAAACCTAGTACAAATGATTCTGTTCTCTCAGTCAAATGCCCAATTTGTGGGCAGAATTTATGGACCTAAGAAGAAAGTTTCTTCCTTCTTTGAAATAGAGTTTCATATATCCTGAACAAGTCTCAAACTTGCTATGTAGTAAAGCATAATAGGATGGCCCTAAACTTCTCATTGTCTTATGTGCCACTAAATGCAGGGATTACAGGAAGCAAAGGGTTTATGGAATGTGTGGGAATCAAACCAAGGTCTCTGTACATATACTGCAAATTACTCTACCAACTAAGCAATAACACATTATCAAAGAAATCTGAAGCACTCCTGGCTGTCACTGGAAGAATTCAATGCTTATCTGGGCAGTGATGGCACATGCCTTTAATCCCAACACTTGGGAGGCAGAGGCAGGCGGATTTCTGAGTTTGAGGCTAGCCTGGTCTACAGAGAGAGTTTCAGGACAGCCAGGTCTATACAGAGAAATCCTGTTTCAAAAAACTAAAAAATAATAATAATAATAATTCAATGCTTGCTGCAATCTACTTTCTCACTATTGAAAATGAGACAGTGTATAAAATGCAATTTAACTTCCAATTGTATTAAATTAAATTTCATTCAGAGGAAGGTAATTGCAAAATGAAAAAAAAATCTAAAAAGCATCTGAGGCAAATATCAGGCATGGGAGTTAGTTATCATTAAAAATTTTTTTTTTTGTTGAGAGGCCTTTTAGGAATTTCCCATTGCTCAGCTCTGAGGCAGAAATGTAGTTCATTTGAGTCTGGTTTATATTAACTTTGAGAGGCAGTGCAGATTTTAATAGAGTTCAGCTGTGGCATTACCATGCAGAAAGCATTTGGAAAGGACAGTGGGAACAAAAAGTCTTTTAGTCACAAGAGTATCTAGAAATCCCGATGAGGCAAACATTCCTCCTCCTGCTACCCTGTACTCCTCTTTTAACAGTACAGCCCAGACAAATGAGCTCCATAATGAATCCATCAATCCTTGCTCCTGTGTTATTTACTGCTCAGCTTTTTTGAACACATTAATCATAGTGATTTAATTTTTTGTTAACTACAAATCATGCACCATCTAACAATACTTCATTAATGACAGAGCACATATATGATGGTGGTTTCAAAGATTCTAGTGAGGCCACAGACATCTTCAGTAACTGAAGTCTGTAATGTTTGCACAATGAGGCAATCATTAACCATGTGCATCTCAGAACATTTCCAAGTTATTAGAAAAACTATAATTGTGTTACTTTCTGGGTCATGTGGTCTGCTTCTAGTGTGTTTGGCCTGCTATGAATTGTCTTTCTTTCCTTCTTTCTTTCTTTCCTTCTTTCTTTCTTTCTCTCTCTCTTTCTTTCCTTCTTTCTTTCTTTCTTTCTTTCTTTCTTTCTTTCTTTCTTTCTTTCTTTCTTTCTTTCTTTCTTTCTTTCTCTATTATGCAACACTGCAACACTTTGTCTCTAGAAGAATCTTAGAGGGTTCAGATATCATTGACTTCTGCGCAAGAAGATATATCCCTGTGATAATTAATCTTTATTGTTAACTTGCTTGGATTTAGAATTCCAATCTAAACACACCACCTGATTGTGCCTATGAGGGTGTGTCATAAAGGTTGCATTGAAGAGGGAAGACTTATCCTGAAAGTGGGTAACAGCATTTCATAGAGTGGGATTTCAGAGTAAATAAAAAGAAAACAGAAAACTGAACACCAGTGTTTGGCTGTCTGGTTCTGGACGACAGAAAGTGAGTGCTTGTTTAACATATCTCTCACCTGCCAAGACTGGCTGGCAGTTCAAACTGTGAGTCATGATCAATACTTTCATCTTTTAGGTTGTTATTGATAAGCATTTTGCCAAATACTAACATACTTTCTTCACCTTGTGCTTAGGCAAGTAGGACGGGTAGGGTTGTACAGTAGGTGACTCTTGATGATGGGTTGAAATTCTCAATTTATATCTGTGTCTCAGATTTATAGTTCAAGTTCTTTTCAGACTATTTACTTTCTTCATCATAAGCTGACACCAGGAGACTTCCTTTATAACCACACAGGTTCATCCTTCACTGTCCAGCTTCTTGCCTTAGGCAGCTTCAGTGTTGGAGAAATTGTTGGTGGAGATGTTGCTGGTTTGTGTCCTGGAACACCCATTCTCCTGTGCTTTTGTTTCTTAATTGTGGCAAGACCTAAAGAGATTTTTTCTGATCTTAAGACAAGGTCAACTGAACCCTATAAAAGTGACCCCACCATGACAGCACTTAGCATGGTCCCTACGTTTTTCTCAAGAGTCAGGTTCAACATCCCAGTTTTCAAAAATGAAATATTTTGCTTTGTCTCCTAGCTGAGCCTTTCTGCCCAGGCAGCTAATCAACCTGAAAATCAGCAGAAATTAGGAGAGCTAATACTTCATCATTCTGGTAAGTCTCTCTTACCAATAATTATAACTTACCTTATTATCACTTCTTTCACAATTATTTAGTATTTTAATGTTTTGATTTCATTTTGTAAACTTCTCAATTTTCTCAAGTTGTTTATTCTGTTTTCACAATCTACATGAATAGCAATTTTAAAGATAAAATATTCTCCTGAATGTGATAAATGCTCAGAGAACATGGAAAAACAGTAAGTGGATTTTATAAATATGACAGGTATAAAGGAGACAGGTATGACAGGGTCTTGCTGTCAGATAAATGCTGGGTGCCTACAGGAGCCAGGGTATGGGCATTTGTTGGAGGATGATTTTGTGTGCTGTGTATTCAGATGCTGATTTATATGCTAAGACATCTGATTGAAGTTCGGATGATGAAAAGGTCAACTATTTCTTTTCTCAATGAAAACTAATGTTTTCTATCACCTCTGCTTGTTCAGTAAAAGAACTGATAAGCCAATTAGCTGAGCAAAAGAAATAGGACAGAACTTCCACTTCTAGTCAGTAGGCCCCAATGGAGACCACAGAGTAGAGAAGGACCACAAGGAGAAGAAGACATGGACAAACCATGTGGAAAGACCAGGAGGATTTGCCATGAAATCAGGATGAGAAAGCAGTGATGGAGAAACACATGGACCAGAGAGACCCAGAGCAAAGCCAGATGACAAGAAATGGGTCATTTGGCCAGGTAGAAGCAGCAGCCTAGTCAGAAGAGAATAGACCAGAATTCACATAGATATTATTGCTTGCAGTTTGTAAATAAAAAGACCAAGTCTCTGTGTGTACTTGGAGGTAAACTGGGCTATGGTGTGCACAGAAATGCTACACAGTTATTCGGAATCAAAGAAGGCATAGAACGCCCTCCTCCCAGGAATTACATTTACAGGCTTTAAGCATATCCCTGTTGACCATGGTTGGTATGTTTCAATGACATGTTAACTTTATATATAAGCTTAGAAAAAGGGCAACAATTTCTGCAGCTAATGCACAGGGAACATTGAGGAAGAGGGGCTAGAAAAGTAAGAGCCAGAGTGACAGGAAGTTTGCTGTAAAATTGTGTCTCTTAAAAAAAGAGCAAAGCTAAACATGTTGTACCAAAATATAGCTGCCTAAACATGGCCCAAATGATGACAACCCAATAAACATGCTCATGTGTCAACAGGGAAATATTAAGGGTCCCCTATTCCTAGACAGATAACTATAGGCAACTAAGAAAAGGTGAGCAAGGGAGAATTGATCTTCCCTTCTCCTCCTCATTGGTTATTCAATACCAAATAGCCAGTTCTGAATGCATTTGCCTACAAGTAATATTAAATGGATTCAGCAGGATTATTTATGTGTTTATTCATAATAATAATAATCAAAGCAAAAGAGGTCATAACATTAAGAGTGAGTTGGTGGAAAAGGTTAGAGGGACGCAGAAAACAGGGAAAATGATGGAATTATATTTTAATTAAAATAAACAATTATTGAGGGAGAAAAGAAAATCACCGAAGATATACCACATGGATAGTTTTCCACCTTGCTTTCATATTCATACAAGTGTGCACAATTACCTGTGACACTGAGGAAAGAAAACCAGTGACTAGCAAGGCAGCTTAACTGTACTGGCAGATCATTTAGGCAGACTCAAGATTAAACAAATCACAAAAACTGACAATATTTTATTCTTCTATTTTAAGATTTTAAATTCATCCACTGAATTCATTCATCCACAAAAGAGATGTGTCATTTGTCTTACAGTTCTTTCTTTTGATGTTTAAAATAGTGAAACATGTTAAACAAATCAAACGATTTCTTAGGGTCAAAATGGACAAACACATATGGACATTTCATGTTTGTCATCTCTTCCAAAAATGCCATTCTTCAAAAAATAAGAAAGGAAGGAAGGAATGGGGGGGAAGAGAGAGAGGAGAGAGAGAGAGAGAGAGAGAGAGAGAGAGAGAGAGAGAGAGAGAGAAAAATGAAGAAAAAAGAAAGAAAGAAAGGAAGAAAGAAAGAAAGAAAGAAAGAAAGAAAGAAAGAAAGAAAGAAAGAAAGAAAGAAAGGAAATGAGGAAGGAAGGAAGAAAGAGAAGGAAACAAAACAAATCATAACAGCAACAAAAAATATCCTTAGTTCCAAACCTTACTCTGAACAATCTGAACAGAAGTCTTTTGAGTACTCTATATACATCCAGAGAACTAGCAAAGCATTACCTAATTTGGGGAGCATACTGAAGTAAAAACCATAGAAATTTCAGATATTTTCAGAAATTATCCCACAGAGACCTTAGATAAAGGTTGTTCAAGATTGCTTATACATGAAAGTTTATTATCACATTCGATCTCCCTATGGATGGGAAAATCACATGAAGTATCATTCATGAACGTTCTAACTGAAGTGACCATTTCATAACTCTCCCCACACCGAGACTCTCTTTAGCCTATTACATCTAGCACATCAATTCTCATCAGTAAGTCAAATGGCAACACTAAAAGAGTCCTTGTTTCTATATTTTAACAAAAGAAAAGAGTTTTCTTATAGAAATTATTTGCAAAGTAAGTCCCATTGCAAAAATAAAGATTAATGTATTAATATGGGCTTTGTCAATGTTCCCAGTATGCAGCTTTGTTGTTTTAATTCACTTGTAAATGCAGAATAGAATGATTCTCCTATTACTGAATATCATTCTTAAGGGCCTGATTTAGAAAAATAAAGATGTCCTTTATTCCTGCAAATGATTTTACATCCTGAATCAGCAGTATGAAAGTCAACCTTATCTTCTTTTTCAACATTGCTATATTTCCATGGAGGTTTGTATTTAGTTTATTTTGTATTTTAGTTTAGTTTGTATATTTAGCTTATACAATTTACAAAGAAAATATGTAAAGGTAAAGAAGTAACAGAAGGAAAGTTATCTAGTTAATATCTTTTATGACCACCATTTAAAGTACAGTATATACTCAGCTAAGGTGAATCTCAGGGCATCTATCTTGGAGGGAAGCACTGGTAGCTAATCTGAGGGTTACATATAAAAATGAGATGCACTGTTTTTCTTACAATGTTTGTTTTGATGTTTTAAAACAATGTTGAATTATTGTGCATATTTAAGAATTGGGAAGTATGAAACAAAATTCTCATGGAAGTACAGAAAGTACAGGAAGTGAAATACTCATGTGACCTATCTCTTTCAAATGTGGAACAAGTAAGAACAAGCAGAAAAACCTACCATGCCCAGGAAGAATACTGGATAGCACACTTTGAGTGTAAAACTAATATGTTCTATATCAAGAATAATATAAAGCAAAAACAAAAAACCTTATAATAATATTTATCTTTATTTATGTAATTGAGAGTGGTGAGTTGAGGGTGTGGCTGTTATAGAAAGCTTTCCTGACATCAAAACAGCTTGTGTTGGGTGCAACACACACACATATACACAGCAAAACAATAACAACAATAAAAACAACAAAAACAGTTTCACCTAAAAGAAAAAGAAACAGAATAATAGAAATTTTAATAAATTGATAAACTCTGCATTTTTTTCATGATTTAAAAATATTCTTTGAAAATTGTATTCCTGTATAAAACATCTTATTTGTAACTGCTTCCACAGTTGTCCCCAATATCATGTCTTTCCTTTTTGTGCTTTTTTTCATATAACCCACTAAGTCTAGACAGTACTACCCATATCTTCATTAGTGTAGGACCCATCACTAGGACATTTGCTATTTATAATTGATAACATCCCCAAAGAATAAAGACCACTCTCACTCGAAGCAGTTAACAATAATTGCCAATTGCTTCTCATCTGTGGTAGAGCTGTGGGAACCCCTCTCCCATCCATGCTGGGAGTGCAAAAGCCATGTCATATCAAGAAGATAGTAATACGTTGGTATTTTGTTGATTGCTGAAAGAACTTTGATAAGCTACATGCTGTTACAAAATTAGTTATTTGTTTTATAAAAATAGTGCCCAAGCATTTTGTAAATTTTATATCTATAATTGATGGCAGACTGACTGCAACATAAAGATGAGCATGGTGAGCATTTACAAGATTCTATTTGGGTCAAAAGGCTTTGGTTTATCATATCAACTATATAACTGATAACTGACACAACAGTGTGAAGCACAAACTCAAAGCATTCGACTGCAATAAACCAGAAATTAAATTTTGAGTTGGGCATGGTGGATGCCTGAAATCTCAGCATTCAGTAGGCAGATGCAGAAGCATGGTGTGTTCAAATACAGCCTTAGATACATAGTAAAACCCTATTCTTCAAATAAATAAAACATTGGATGTAATTGCTGACTTCTTATCTATACTTCTCCAGTTGAACTTTAGTGACAACTTTAAAAATAAGACTTATAAGATACAAAATTTTAAATGTAGAAAGAATATACTATGTACTTTGTGGATACAGGACTTATCAATAAAAAGCCTGTTAACTGAGGCAGGAACTAGAAGGTGGGTTGTCTGACAGAGAAAGATTGGAACTCTGGGAATTAGTCAGATGTGAGAGATTCTCCCTGAACTCTGAGGAAGTTGGACACAGGAACCTGAGGAGAGCTAACAAACCATGTGGTAAATATAGGTTAGAATAAACAGGTTATATAAGTTGTGAAGTAGTTGGGAAGTGAACCAAAGCTTATAGCCTAGAAAATCATTCATAAATAATTAAGTCTTAGAGTTATTATTCTGGGAACAAAGAGGTCAGGTTAAAAAAAAAGCTCATAGCTACATTCAATCTATGCCATGTTTTGTCTGATGAGAAACGATTAATCTTAACTCAGTAATTTAAGTAAAGCAAGATGTAGATGCCCCTTTCATAGTTACAATATACAGTGATAGTTACCTCAGTCTACTGGTTTCAGACTTCCCTCTAAGATAAACTTACATTGGAACATTTAGGACTTGGCACTTGATAATGTAAATAACTTTTACCTAGTTTGATTAGCGTACAAGAGAGTAGACTAAAATGTTAAGTAGAGTTTAGGTAACTAAGTCTTGACCCAATTTAAAAAAAATGACTTGCTTCTGCTCTAAAAAACAAATTCTAAATCTGAGATCACATATTAGTTCCTGTAAGATATTCTGGGTAATACAAGCAATCTAATATTTTGGAACAAACTCTAGCCAAATTCTTCAGTTAGGCAACGGCATCATTTGAGTTAACAATTTCTGTTCAGATTGTATGTTGAAGAATTTATGTTGGCAAAATATAATAGAGTCCATTTAGTTTTCCTAAATCAGTTTCTAAAAAAGACAGTGAAAGGCCCATAACATTGAAATACTATGAATGTCATGTCCAAAACTTGTAAGGAGGGAGTGAGGAAGGAGTAGAAGGGGAAAAATGAGGGGTAGATCTGATCAAATCACAATATATGTATTTATAAAATTTTCAAAGAATATAGAGGAAAAGATTAAAAATAAGTAAGGGCTTTCTTATTTTGTACTTTTGCAAAATTAAAGTGCATTTTTAATTGATATCAATAGTGGTTTGTAAAATAAAAAAAACTAGAATTGAATTTGTTAATAATAATAAATATAGTGAGATACAGGAATAAAGTCTGACTATACTAATATGCTAGATCTTTTACAATTACATTTGAAATATACACAGGAACATGTACACACACAAACACACAGTTATACTTAGACACAGACAGTTTCATGGTCAAAATCTCAGCTTAACATACATTAAAGCTAGTTATCTTCATCAAATTATACATGAGCAAGCATAGGCAAATGTCGTGAGTTGGATATATCCTTCAGTTCTTTGTCACAAATGATACAAACCATTGTGTGTTTGAGATATACTCACTGGGACAAAAGAATCTCTGCTAATCTTACTACCAGACAGAATTAGGAAGATTGTTTGCAGAATTTCTTTTGCATCACTGACTGTAGTGCTTGATATTTCAGGGTTGGACATGAATTGCTACTCACATTTCTACCACTGAACTATTGTCTAGAGTTAAATACATGATAATTAAGAAAAAAGAATACATGGCTATGAGGCCATAAAGTTGAGTGCAGCAGGTGTCTAAGAATACTAGCTCTGAACGTCCACTGAAGGAGCAGAGGCAGAAAATTGAGGGGATTTTCATAAGATTAGATCCTTCTTGGCCACTTGTCTATAATACTTTGGTCCTGGAAAGCTATTGTCTTTTATTCAAATTAATGGTGGTCTTCTAATGTAGAATATGAGCTGGAGATAAAAAGGAATTGCATATGACAAGCTAAAAGAACTTGGGACTTGCTTCTTATATTGTCCAAACTTGGAAGACAGTTTAATGCATTGCTAATCAACCCAAGACACAGTGATCCCCTTTTATGACTCTGCACAGGCCATGGCTTGTCAAGCCCTCGAGCATGCTGCATTCTCATGGTCAAGTGTAGCTTGTTATGATATGCCTACCTACTTTGTTCTACTACTGGTGTTGATAGAGATGCATGTCTATGCACTGAGACTTTGTTAGAAACTACATGCCATGTCTGTCTCCCTTTGGGCTTAGTAATTGCTCTGACTGAGTGTTAAAATAGGTACTGATTGCGGATAAGGAATCCAAGCCAGATTTACCATTAATTTTTTTTTTTTTGACACACACAGTTCTTTCATATTCAGAGATAATGTCAAAATAGCCAAAAGCTTCTATAGTCTTTAGATGTCTTAAGATATCTTTGGTTCAGAAATAGCACCAATGATTTTGGAAAAATATCTATATAAATCTTTATTAAAAATTCCTTTGGAATATATACTCAAATTGAGGTCCTGCGATAATTTCCCAGTGCTACCTGATACCCTATAAAAATTGCACATTGCATATTTCATCTAAAAAAGATCTGTTTTATCAGAGGCAAAAACACATATACCAGTGCAGTGACAACTCAGAGTGGCTCAGTTAGCAAATATCTCATACTGATTGGTGGCTTTTTCATCAAATATTCACACTCTTTCTCAATGCCATTCCAGGAATGAACAGAAATGTTTAATTCATCTCTAATCATGTCCAGCAGTTGAGTGAGAATTCCAGTAAACAACATGAAACTGGTTACTGAGCTAGGAAGGTGCCTACTGCTCTTCTTCTATTGGCATGGATTAAAAGTGGATCCACGGAAAGTGTGAGGGGTTAAGACCATGTTAAGATATATTACCAGCAACCACATGGTGGCTCACAACTATCTGAAAAAAAAAAAAGATATATTACATGTAATTTAGATACCCAATATTGTTGTGGGGTGTGTGTGTGTATGTGTGTGTGTGTGTGTGTGTGTGTGTGTGTGTGTGTGTGTGTGTGTGTGTGTGTGTGTTTGTGTGTGTGTGCTATAGTTAAATGTATACCAAAGTACTATCAGGTACCGCAAAATGACATGGTAGCTTAAAGATGATGCTGTACTTCTAGCCTTAATATTTTTACAACATTAATGACTAAATCTGCTTGCTAACTTAAATAAACTATAAATCTTTGGTATAAGGCTAAAGCATGAAAGAATTTGATGTTCGTTACTTCACTCATCACAGCAATGATTTTGCCTTAATGTTACTAGGAAATGTTCCCCGTGCTTACAGTTAAACACTTACACTGAAAATACAAATTTTATGACTTTGAGCCAATTATTGTACATCTGAGTTTCAGCAGCAGAACTTACAACATGTGAGAGGTACTAGTGCTTGTAAAGAGTCATAAGTCACTCATCCATCATTTATCCATCTGCCTATTCATCTACATATTCATGAACAAGCTTGTCTTTTAAGTAACAAAAAATTATTTCACTCTCATACTCTATTTGATTGAAATGGCATGAGTAGGGATGAAAGAAATCATGCTACAGAGCTATTCCATTTTAGAGTAAGTTTACTTCAATGTGTTAAGTGGGGTTTTAAATGGGCTTTAAAAATGTTAACCTTTGAACTGGAACATTTAGTATGAGTGAAAGATGACAGAGAACCTATGCAAAAAGCAGAGAGAAGTTTGACAACGTATCTCAGACTTGAAAGCGTAGACGAGCTATGGAAATGTAAAGCCTATGGAACACTGATTACAATGATAGAAATAACTCCCATCAAATGCAGCTCAACTGGCAGGTAATTTATTTCCCCCTCAACCACAGATCACAGCAGAAAATTTCCAGATATAAAATTTATTTTATTCAGTCATTACTGAACATAGGAATCTGTTTATCTTTCATGAAAATCTTTCAGGTATGTAAGAAAAAAGGAAACATTAACACACATTTTACGTAACCTTTCTATGCCTGTTTCCTCATCTTTAAAACAGAATTAGCAGAATTTATCCTCTCTCCCTTAAAATGAGGAAGATAAGTCAATAGAAAAAGATTTAAACAGAAAACAGAGATTGGAAATTAAAAAGAAACTTCAAATGGTTGATTAATATGTTAAGTGATCTGATAAAAGAAGAGTACAGCATGCAAGATCAGGCAGATAAATTTAGCAGGATGGACAATATTTAAAAGGGAGGAAAACATAAACCTGCTGCATCATTGAGGAAGAATGCTTCTAGTAGAGCACAAATAGATATTAGAATAGAGACTAGGTGGATAAACAGTGAAAATCATTAATCATCAGGGAAATAAGAATTAAAAGCATAATGAACTATTGTGCCATACCTGTCAAGGTGATGGACAGGAAAAAGTACTTGAGGAGATGAAAAGACCAGTGAACAGTTTTGCACAGTTACTGTTAAAATGATTTTGCAAAACTTTTATGAAAAGATTACTAACCTTTCACAAATAATAATACAACCAGATTGCAATCCAGAAGTTTGATTTCCATACCTATATACAATGTAAACAAAATTCACACTTTGTAATTCTGTACATTTTTTACGCTGGTGGTAGCCATAGACATTTAAAAGTAGCCTAAATGTCTATTGAGATATACACGGATTCAAAATATTATAGATATAAAAGAATGTTTTCCAGCCCTAATGTTAAAGAGATGCTACAATTAAAAGTACATGTTTTAGCTAGAGAACATACACTAAGGAAAATAAGCTGAGAACAGAAGGGAAAAGTCACATGAAATCACAAATATGAATGATGAATGAAAAAAAATATAAGAAGAGAATAGGAATGCTCCTTGATATGGTGGACAAGAACGTTTATTGCAGATAACAGGGAGAGCAGAGACATCTGGAACAGTGTGGAGTGGACCTGACTCTGAGGCATGTGGGGAAGGGAGAAGAGAAGGGAGAGGAAAAGATGGGAACAGGTGCCACAGCCAGGAGGCTCAAAGAGAAGAGGTAATCAAACAGGATGGACTCTATAGGGAAGGGAATCTGGGGAAGGGCAGCCTAGCTCCGGGGTTGGAGAAGTTTAGGGTAGAAGGTAGGAGGACCCTGTAACAGGTAACAGTTATGGGATGCTGGGAGAACCTGGAAGCTAGCTTCACTTTGAATTGTTCAGTAGGCATCTTAACCTTTTTTATTTTTTTCCATTTGTCCCAGGGTTTGAAACTTAACATGTAATTGACACTTAACATAATAGCAGCATACTTTGTACCTTAAATGCTTATGATTATTTAAAAAAATTAAATTATGAGATTCAGATTGGGAACAAATATTTCGAGAAATGTATCCATAAAGTTTTTGTTTAGAATGCACAAGGAATAATTCTCAGCCTACAAGAAGTAGTAAACAACCATGTTAAAGTGAGGAAAATCTTGAAAAAAAATAGTATGAGAAAATATAGAAATGAACCCCATGTCCATCAAACCATTCTTTAGATTCTTGCTCATCAGGCACATTACAATTAAAACCACAGGAATAACCACTGTGTTCTCTCCTTTGGAAATGTTAAAATGAGCACTTGGAGGTAGAGGTAGGAGGATCTCTTTGATTACAAGACCATCTTATTTTACAAAGGGAGTTCTAGGACAGACAGAGACAACTGTGAGACCCCATGTCTCTACAAGCACAAATAAAGATAAATAAAAGTAAATAAAAATGAAAAAATAAATAGCTATGGAAAATCCTAGTCATGTAACTGCATGGTGCTATTCAGTCTCTGTTCTCCTGATTTTACATTCCAAGTATGTGGTGGACCAGGAAATGTGCAACTCTCCAATGAATCTAAAATTCCAATACTGATTCCAACTGTGAGATTGGTGAGGTGATTTTGTAAAACTTCGTAGAGATAGCAATATTTCACATTTGAAAACAACTTGTGATTGAACAACAATAAAACACTAAGCCATTCAACAAACATTTAATGTTGTACAACAATGTTACTTAGGAATAGTGATAGCTAGGGCTAGAGTCCTTGTCTTGAGAAATCAATGAAAGAGAAAGCTTGTAATCATGATGCACTATCTCCCATAAAACTTATTATTTGTATGTGCTTGTTGGTTTCTAAGTGGTGTCTCTTGGAGGAATATATTCACTTCTGTGGTTTCACAATTATTGTATGGTAATTCAGATAATCAATAGAGGGCCATCACAGAAGTTGAGTGATTGTGAATCCAAAGAACAAAATGCTGTTTTATTTTCCAGCTTCAAAAATATTCGATAAATATTCGTGTGATTTAAAAGAACTGTTTAAGAGTATGCCTTGTCTAACACCCCACTCCATTAACACATAAATAAAATACTTTCTATAGTTTTAATACATACAATGTATTTTTCCAAGATGCAATCTTCACTGCATCAACAGAAGATTTTTTTATATGTATTTACTATTTCAGAAATTCACACTATCAACAGCAGTGCTGCTGTTTCCTGTGCCTTTCTAACGCATCCATCTGCATTTGGTGTTCTTACAGTAGTCACATTCTGCCTTCAAGGGCTATCTGCTTATTTCCTCGAATTTTCTACGTGTAAGTCTGATCACACATTTTCAAATTGAAATGTGTATTATTTAATTACATCTCATATTTATATTACAGTTGGAACTTTCTGTTGACTTTCTGAAAAATAAATGGTACATAGGTTATTATATTTGCATTTCTCCTTCTCTGAGGATAGAAGGTTGACTCTTAAAGTGGTTGCAAAGAAAGGAAGATGTGAAGTCTGTTGCAGTCTAGAATGGTTGTTTCAGAAACTTGGGAAAGGAACAAAATGTGATTATAACTAAAGGTATAAATTAAGGGACCATAACACTGTACAACATGAAAAGTTCATAGAGTTGTCTGCATAATTATAGACATGGCAAGAGGTACATGAAGAGGGAGACAGGACAGCATTAGCAGTACTGTCAATAGGATGGGAAAGGGAAGACAGGTATATGGTTTGTCATTACACGCCTAATAGCAACGTGTATCTAATGACCTCTTTTTCAATTACCTTGTATATGAGAGCATCAGCACATATTACTAATTAAGTTGTTTCTGTTTCATGTTACCATCATTACACCACTTTAGCCTAACCCACCTAATTTGAGAAACCATGCAAGTAGACTATACACTAAAATGTTGGTGAGTGATAAATTAATTACCCAACTGAATATAGTGACTGACAAAGATACTGTTTTTTGGGACAGAGAAAGTACTGGGGTGTGGGAAAACATACACAATTATTTTTCTTACTGGCACCATGGATCTCCTTTATCTTCATGCTTCTCTTCCTGACTTTAGAGCTTAAGTCAATGAGAGCAAATTTAGCAGCAACAAGAGAACAGAATAGATGACTTCAATCTGACATCTGAAAAAAATCAAGCTTTGAGAAAACAGTTGTGGCTTTGGGGAAAAATTGCTTTGACAACAGAGGGCAAGTGCTCTGCAGGCCTGATGTACTAAAGTTCCTACTTTGTGATGTTGCCTTACCCTGGCTTATGCCTTTGTTATCAAAGCTTAGAACTATGCACTCTTTGATCCTAATAGTAACAGCAGGAAACTCTTCTTATCTCTGGTTTTCAGATGAGGAAACTCAAGCAGGTGGTGATGTGACTCAGTAAAGTCAGTCAAGAAATCAGCGGGAGGAAAACAAACACTGGATCTCCTAAGGTCAAGCCCTGCATTCTCAAATGAACCCATGCAGAAATATCATAATTGAAAGTACTATTACTGAATTTATTCCCCCAAGTCTGATAACCTGATTAGAGGTTAAATAAAATGGATGGGCTTCATGGAAATTCACAACCAGAATAATGCTTACTTTGTGATACCTAACATGTTCAATACTTGGGAAGCAACTTTATTAGTTACTAAAATCGTAATGGATATACTGACTGAAATTATTTTTTAATGAGAACATTTATGACACTACTACTAGCTTTCTAAATATTATTTTACTCAGCTTAAATGTTTAGCTTTCAAAGAAGCCATAGGATGAATATTCTGTGTGTGTGTGTGTGTGTGTGTGTCTGTGTGTGTGTCTGTGTGTGTGTCTGTGTGTGTCTGTGTGTATGGGTTTAAAATCAGTTCTTATTGTGTAGTCCACCTACAAAAACAGATGAGCAGTCTTTTTAAACAGATTGCCACAGTCTTTTTTTTTTTTGGGGGTACCAATTAGGTATTTTTACAGAATCTAGTAGACAGCCAACATAATGTAAAAGCTTTGGATATTTAATTAGAAAGACTATGATGACAACATCATGCTGGCTATTAGCACCGTCCTTGATGCTCTCAGTCATTGCCACACCCTCATTTGTATTGTTTTTAGGAGCAGTGTCTGTCACTCTCTGATATTCTTAGAATTCTATAATGGGAAGCTCTATAAGACAGTAATTTTGCCTTACTTCTTGATTATTGCTTCTCTCTTTTCAAACTTGGAAAACTGCTATGCAGGTGAATAACTAATACTGATTATAACTAAAATTAATGTAACCACAACTTCTGGATTTTGATCAAATATACGTGCACACACACACACACACACACACACACACACACACATACACACATAATATTTTGGAAAAATCCCAAACTTTTCTTTTCTCTGGATCTCTGTAGTGTGTTTATGTGAAGGATTTATTGTATGTCCATCAGTCCTGTGGCCCTAAGAATACAAGGGAGAAATTGCATTCAATTCTAAGACTCCACAGTCTTATCTGGTATTTCAGAGGAAAATGGCATAATAGACTCTCTCTACTAAAATACTATTCACATGTCTGTATTTGCTGAGTGATTTCACATGCTGCTTTCCTTATTGTGTAGGTTATGTACAGATGTTAAGGCATTTCCTTTCAAGTTTGCTATTGAAGCACTAAACAGGGATCGAATATAAATATGCAAGTTTCAAAATGTCACATAGTAGATAAAGTTCTTTCTATTCTTTCTACTTTAGTTTTTCACTTTATAAAAGTAAATTTTACTCCAACAAGACTTCCACTTACTCCTCAATCAGAATTCACAACTACTGTCTGTCTTAGTTAGGGTTTCCATTGCTCTGAAGAGACATCATAATCAAGGCAACTCTTATAAAAGCAACATAGAATTGGGGCTACTTTATATATTTTAACTTCTTGAGAAACCAAGTACCTCATCAAATCTTTCATGGCAATAAGTTTGACATTGTTTTTATGAATAATGTAAACATTCAAGTTGTGGTGGATGACAAAATGAGAGAAAGGCAAATGAGAGGGAAAGAGGAAGAAGGCAACGATCAGAGAAAGACACAGGAAAGGAGAAAAGAAGAAGGAAGAAAAGAAATAAAGACTGATAATAAATAACTATCCTGTATTTAAAACTTTAGAACTGTTAAGTGCCCTTTTGACTCTGGTCAGTGTGGAGTAACAAAGATAGACTCGCATTACTGTTTCAGACTTTGCAAACCATCAAACAAAGCAATTGATGGCAAGAATATCAACCTGCAGAAGCAATGGTTCCAAAATTGTTAACAAATGAAAGGAGCCCTGTTCGTAGTCCAGTCATGTTATTGGGGTTTCTAGGATGTTGCACAAGAGGAAGTGTACAGAACTGAGAGTGTACAGAGAGAAATCCAAAAGGATGAATGGCAAGACAGTGAAGAAGAAAAGGGAGCTTAGAAGGAGAATCCTGGAGACCTACAAAAGGTTTCTTCCCAGTGTTCAGCTGAGCACTGATGCAAATACGTAGCACAGTACCTGGAAGCCAGGATATAATCACCTAGAAGGGTTTGATATAATAGCAACTATGGGCTACTTTTGCATAGGACTGACTGGGAATAGTGCCTGTTTCCACAATCTGGAGAAGCTTACTAGTGAATGCAGTGGAGACATGGAATGCATTGCCTTAGTTGTGACAAAGTGACTAAGTGATTGAGTTCTGCTCTTGTCTCATAACACTTAGAGAGGCCTGAGGTTCCTAATTCTTTCTCCAGCAGCTCACGTCCAGGAAAGAAGAGCAAAAAATATAACCAAGGCAATCTACAACAACTTGGAACCAAGACTCAGAATGTTTACAAGAAAAATACAAATACTATGTAACAATGTAACATCCACAAAAGGATACTTCTAACAAAGAAATTTAGCAAACATGAAAAGTAGAGAAGACCAAAAATGAAAATTAATAAAAGTTGATCAAGAATTGACTTGGTTATTAAAATAAAGCATTGCAAAAACTGTTTTCCACAAGTTTTACAAATTTATAAAGGATGAGAGTGATACTTTTAAAATCCAAACAATTAAACTCTGAAACATAAAAAACTCAAATATCTGGAACATGCCCTGGAATTAACATTAAAACAGTCACTTCTCTGACAAAGGCCAATAGACCTAAAGCTGGAGCCATAGAAAATCTCCACAGTGAAGAAAAAGGGCAAAGAAAGCAAACAATAGTAGAAAACCCCAAACCACTTCACAATGTAATTAATCCCTGTGGGTTTCCCTGCTTTATGAAAGGGCCCAGTGTTTTCTCTTTGCATTGGGGCTTACTCTTAGTGCAGTTGGTGTCACTTGAAGGATTAAAAACTGAGTAAGGATGAGGGGGTATGGGGAAGCCGTTTCCATTAAATAAGTCCTGCATGGATTTGTTGGAAGCAAAAATATACAGTAAGATAATAGTTGTGATGTGTAATTATATTAAAGCAGAGGAAGAAAATGCCTGCTTCACAGAGGAACATGTGTCAACATGATGGGAAATGATGCACATGAAGGCTTAAAATCTAGTCACAGGGCAGAGTATAAAGGGAACTTCCAGTCTGAATAGACTGAGAAGTTATGCAGCTCATGGGAGTTAAGCGGTTAAGCAATTTGAACCTATTTCTCCGATGATGAGAAGAGAGTGTGTTACACGGCTAGAATTGTACTCACAGCAGGTTCAGTTACACTGATTCTACCAAGGAGAGACAGAGACCATACAGGACACAGAGCCATGGGGGCAGTTGCCTTGATGCTTGCTGGCTTTGCTGTTGTGCTTTTATGTTGATGGGGATGGAGCAGCAACCCCAAAACATGATAAATAAATACTATACCAGAGTTATGGCCACTTCCAACTCTTATACTTTTCTGGATACCGGGCTCTCTCGTAAGTATAAGACATTAAAATAACTAGAAAGTACAGAAACAAATTCCACATTAGTATATGACATTACATTTTAATGTGACATGAGTGAGTGTATCAAGGGATCAGGTAAAGTCAGAGAAGGAGGGTGATAATTTAGAGGGTAACTTTTGCAAAATAATTAGACCCTGTTTCAATAGAAAAGAAAGAAAGGGTGAGAAAGGGAGAGAATATTTTTTAAAAGGTCTTTCCCGTGTTTCTCCCATATCACGTAATACATTAGGCTCACTCATGGAAAGGGATTTTACTTCAATTGTGTTGCATTGTTGGAATTCTCTGACACTGACATAAATGCAATGTGGAAAAGAACTATGCAGAGCTCTTTACTCTATGTGGTAAATCATTCAGAGCCAGGTGACTTAAATTACTAAAGATGATGAATAACTGTGCAGGCAAACTCAGGGTGACATTTCCTTTATTGGGATATAGGACAGTGAAAATCTCCAAAGAACAGGAAAAACATGCAAACGCTCCCACTGCTCCCTCCACGGTCTATCAGAAATGTTTTAAAAATGTGAAACCATTGTAACAACTTGAAAGAATGAACTTGTCTAAAATATTAAACCATTGTCACAATTTGAAAGCTGCAAACATGGTATGGGAATGATAACCCAGAATGGCAAATCTGTGGACTTTTCCTCCTTTAATAACCTACAAATTCTTTGATCAAGTGGATTCTGTTGACAGACTTTTTTATTTTTACAACAGATGGGAGCTCATATCTGTAAGCTATGAAACAGGAAAAAAAAAAAACTGTTCAAAAAGATGGCTTCAAATGCTCATTTCCTTGTATAATGCAAGTCTAGGGATTTGAAACCCACACAACTGTGAGACAAAAGCTACTGTATAATATGTACTATAGCACACGCTAATTTATGATCATTATTAGCATCAAACAGAACATTCTTTGAGTCAACTTTGCTCTCCATTCAGAAGTTAATCCTTCTGCTTCTATGATTTTATCCTGATAAAAATCATTTTGTATAGGATAAATTTTTCATAAAAGCACACTGACACCTATATATGACAGAGCTTTCTTTTTCCTGATAAAATAAACCCACATACATTGTTTCAATACCAAAATATGTGGTTAAAAACAAACAAGAAAAATGTGATTAAAAAATACAGGAAGAGAAGAAAAAGCAAAAGAAAACCTAAGGCAAAAATGTCAGTAGCTTGTTAAAATTCACACATCTTTAGGAAACTCTAATTAGATCAGATTTTAACCATGTTTTCCAGGAGGCAGACTTCCATTGCATTCATTACCTTAATTGGCACAGTAGAAGTTTTAAGTGGCCTTTCACCTTTGCATGGGGGCTTTATAATTTTTAGGAACAGCTTTTTAAAACCAGTAAAATGATTCAGTAGAATTTCAGGGCTCTTAAGATCTCATAAAAAAAAGTAGGGAACATTTATGTCAAAGGCATTTTTGGAGTTTGACCAAGGAAATATTTTGGAACCAAGTGCAGTGCCCCTATCTCACAAAAGCCCCAGACCACATGTGACCTTCTGGATACTGTAAATATTAAATATACTATGTCTTATGCTCAACACACACTCTATGATAAAATTTAACTTGTTTAAGTAGTCATAGATAGAGAATAGTATTAATAATTAGTGAAATATAATCATCGTAATAGAATGTAGTGAATGCCATGAGAATTGAGTCTTTGTCAACATGACATTGTGTTGAGATCATCTTTTTCTTGGGGTGATGTGAAATGATGCAGTTCATTTCTTTGTGATGAGATTAAACCATAATTGCTACCAAAACACGAGCATGTGACAGTAACACGACCAATGCCTTAGAAATACCTGGCTATTACAAGATGAATGGGTGGGCCATGCACATAGATTCAGTGTGCTAGGGTAACTCATGCTCTCTCAGGATGACGGAACAAGATACTATTTTTTTGTTTTGTTTTGTTTTGTTTTTTTCAAGACAGGGTTTCTCTGTGTAGCCCTGGCTGTCCTGGAACTCACTCTGTAGACCAGGCTGGCTTCGAACTCAGAAATCCACCTGCCTCTGCCTCCCAAGTACTGGGATTAAAGGCATGCGCCACCACTGCCCGGTGGAACAAGATACTATTATTGCCAGTCAGATGACACAGAATTTAAAATGTATGAATTGTTTATTTCTGGTTTTGTCTTGTAGCAAGTGGTGATTAACAGGAGGTAACTGAGGTACTGAAAGAGAAATGCAGGTAAAGGGGTATGCTGGTATATTAAATATTTTACAATCAATGTATACAGAGTGTCTGTTTCTCATTAGATGGCCAAGACAATTTAAGGAGAAAATGTTATAGTATGATTATTTTCTTCTTTCCTCATATGTGTAGCACTGGATTTAATGATACTTTGCAAGAAAAAAAAATGTGCCAAACAATACAACATAGAGTCTATCATTATGCTTCGAAAACTTTCAAGTTTTCCAACTTTTAAGACAATATTGTTAGCTACAAATTCTAAACTCTGGAACTCAAATTACAGGAGTGTCAGACTAATAAACGTATTCTGATAATGTTCTAGATAAGCTTACATTTTTCTGGTGGGCTGCATTCTTAGATATCCTTAGCTATTTGTTGCCCAAGGATTCATAGAGAACATATGCCCTAGATAAATTTCACTGATATGACCATTATCATACTACATTGCAGAAGGCACATAGCATGACCACTGGAATTACTAGGAGAGTATATGAAGTTCTTTAATTGACTGTTATAAAAGATTTAGTCAAGTATAGGAAGTACTGAGGTAAATAAGGAAAACTAATCACAGTGCTTTGTCCTGTCTATTGCATGACTCTGTGAAATGTATGAGAAACAAGGACTGTGAGGTCAGCACAAATCTAGCTGGGGGAGGGTATGTCAGGTTTTATCTGAGTCCTTTTATGATCGTTTTAGAATATTTTGAAGTCTCTAATGTCTTTTCATTCCCTCCACTATGCACAGAATTTTCCTTCTTGCATTCACAAGAATTCATTAGTATGCCTCATTGATATTTATGAAAAACTACCCTTTGTCTATCATGGACACTACAGTTTCTAAGCAATTGCTAATTACAAAAGAGGATTAACATGATTTGAATTTCACTAATTGAAGACAGCAAGTAGCAAAAGTTGACCATCTTTGTGTGGAAAATCTCGTTAGGAAACATTAGTATTATTTTCCTGAGTACTCTATCCTCTTCATCTACAGAGTCACTCTTGTCTTTACATCTTGATTTGAAAGCATCCATTTCTCTTTACCTTATAAATACATTACCATTTGTTCCATTTTGGAGGATAGATGCTTCTGGAATGAAACCAGACTGCCCATTAATAATCTACAAGCATGGAACTCTTTTGAACTACAAAAAATAGTGTCACAATCATCCAAGAAACATTATATATTTTTAAAAAACAAGTCCATTCCTAAAGCTTAATATAAGAAGAAACATTAAAATAATTACTCCATCATATTGACCAGTTTTTAAGAAGTAGGAAAGCATTTTTAGCATATGTTCTGCTGTATATTCAAAGATATTTCTTTGTGCATGCAGCTACAGTATTTGCAATAGTGATAGTTGATATTGATGAGAGAGTGGAGACTCTATGAATATGTGGAGCATGTAATCAATTGTATGTATATTTTCATGGTGACTTGTAAGATAGCAAGAAACAAACATTTTACTTTGCTCTTAATATTACTACTATTAACTATTAGGCTGCAAACATCTTGCTGCTGTTTCTTTCAGACAAAGATGACCTCAGATTGTTCTAAGACAGTATTAATGTCATAATAATAGAAAACTGAATATCTTTACTGGATAGTTTTTTCTGTTACCTTCATTTTGATTATTTGTTTGTTTGAGAAAAGATTACGTGCATCCTAGGCTAGCCTCAAACTCAGTATGCAACCTAGGTTGGACTTCAACTCATGATCTTGCTGCCTGCCTTTCCCAAGTGATGGCAATGTAGGGTAGAGCATGTCTCACCTGCCTTTGCTTAGTGATGTTGAGTAGAAACCTCTCAGAATGTGCTGTTTCTATAACTTATATTAACCAAATAAAAACTCCTTCACCACATGAAGTCATCTCGTCTTTCAACATCTTATAGCTAACCTCACCATTTTCATCATAGAGTTGACTGACAGAGAAACTCATTTTGAAATATATATTGAAATATATATACACATAGACATACATCTTAGACATAGATATAAACATGCCTATGTCTACATATGTATGCGATTCTTAGGATCTTCCAGAGAAAGTAGTTGTGAAGTTTTTGCCGCCAATTACATACAGCACTTAGCTCTTGAGCCTACTGAAACTACTCTCCTCTTTACTCATTCTGCCTTTACCTCTGTGTTAATGTAACTTATTATTAGATGTTGACCTTACTGTTGATTTAGTGAAAATGCTTTGATATAGTTTAGAGAGGAAATTTCATTACACTCAAGTACAAAACAAGTAAAGTTAATATGTATCTGAAATAATTTCATGAATTCAACTTTACTCTTTTAAAAATAATTTTTATCCCTGTCTTTTTGTTAATTTAATTTTGATAGAATTGTGATTCAGTGACCATTAGGAAATCATTAGAGACATCAAAGCTGTACTGGGTTTAAAACTATGGGGACAACAACAAAGCCACTGGCATGTACTGTTAGTATCCATTTCTCTCCCAAATTTCAGACAATCAAATGCATTTCCACCTTGTGAGACACAGTCAGCATCAATCACCTTGGCCTATCAAAACAGTCAATCTACATAATAGGAAAATGTAAAAATCTCAGGGCCAGAAACAGCTTTTTCTACTTGAAAGCTACAGAACATTTCGTTAACATATCAGAGCAATGTCAGTGGCGCGTTTAGCAAATACTGAGGAAATATTTGTTGTGCTCTGCCCTGTTTCCCAAATGAGATGGAAAATAGAGTTTGGTAGTTTGAGCTTTTTGCTCAAATATTTTTGAAAAGAAATAATTAGATTTTCCACCACTCTTTTTCTAGTCTCTCATATGAGAGAGATTTTGAATTTACTATCCAAACTATAGAATAAAATATTACAATCTGATTTGAAGCATCATTTTGTTATGGTGTAGATTTTTATATCTTCCAGTTATCAATGAGGATCTTTACTTTCAGTCTGTTGTGCAGTTAGGAGATGACAGAACTCTCAGTCGTGGAATCTAATAGAAGGCACTTTTGTTCATTGAGGACATGTCATTGAAGGTCATATAAGGTCTCTGAGTCCTTTCTTCCCCCCCCCCCCAGCTTCCCAGACTCTCTAATAAGCTGAGTCATGCCCTTTCATGTTTCAGAGCATACAGGTATAGTTACAAAGGAAACATGGGCAAGCACCCAACTTTGGAAACCTCAAGGACTAGGAGCCAGTCAGAAAGACTTATTCTTTATTCCGTCTGACTGACTGTCTGTCTGATTCTCTCTGTCTTCCTCCATTTCCCTTATGTGTCCATCTCCCTTATGTATTTCTCTCATATGTGGGCCCTGTGATATATATATATATGTGTGTGTGTGTGTGTGTGTGTGTGTGTGTGTGTATGTGTGTGTGTGTGTGCATGCATGCGCACTCACACACACATGCGTACATGCATGTGTATAGATTTACAATTATATATACGTGTATATATATAATTGTATATATACACACATATATATTGTATATATATCTAAGATTATCAATTTAAAAGGAGGAAATATACATATATATACATATATGTGTATGTATATATATATGTATGTATATATATATATATATATGTATGTATAGTGTGTGTGTGTATACTCATTTGGGAATATGTATGAGTGGAGGTCAAATAAATGGACAATGACATATGGCCCATGAGGGGAAGAAAGATGTTTTTGGAGGGTATGGGGGCAGCAATGGGTCATATATGATGCACAGTGCGGAAAAGAGGACTACTGGATACTGGAGACAGAGACATCAAGAGAGAGATGGGGACATGCAGACCAAAACTTAGGATTTATGAAAACTCATAAGATTTTACATGCTCATTAGAAAATTAAAATAAAATAAATGGTGGAATATTTCCTCCTTTTAAATTGATAATCTTAGATATTGTTTTCTTCTTCATAGCAATAGAATCATGACTAAACCTATTATAATCCACGAGTCAGTATAGAAAACAAAAGGCTAGTTAATAATTAACAAATAAATAATAAGCTTCTCCAATGTGTCTCTGCTTTTGCCAGCTGTTATGGAGAGATGGCAGTAGTTGATCTTGCAAATATCAGGTACATGTTTGTCTTGAAGGGATTCATAGTAAGAAGGGATTCCTAGCTTAAATTTTAAAGCAAACAAATATTTGAGTATCTAAAGAGGGACAAACTGCAGAGGGAAAAGATCTTTTTTTTTTTTTTTTTGATACTTTATTTACATTTCCAATGTTTCCTCCTTTCTAGGTCTCCTCTTTGGAAACCACCTATCCCCTCCCCCTCCCCCACCTCTATGAGGGAATTCCACCTCCCACCCACCCGCCTACACACTCCCATATTCCCACCTTGACATTCCCCTTTACTGGATCCTCTCTTCTCCCTGATGGCCAGCAAGGCCCTCCTCTACCACATATGTGGTCCAAACCATGGATCCTTCCATGTGTATTCTTTGGTTGGTGGTCCAGCCTCCAGGAGGACAGGGGGGAGGTGTCAGGCCAGTTGACAGTGTTGCTCCCTCCATAGGGCTGCAGACTCCCTCAGCTCCTTCAGTCCCTTCTCCAACTCCTCCATCTGGGACCTCACTCTCAGTCCAGCAGTTACTGTAAAGTGAAACTTGGGTATTCCAAACGTTTGGGCTAATATCCACTTATCAGTGAGTACATACCATGTTCGTTCTTTTGTGACTGAGTTACCTCACTCAGGATGATATTTTCAAGTTCCATCCATTTGCCTGCAAATTTCATTAAATCATTGTTTTTAATGGCTGAGTAGTACTCCATTGTGTAAATGTACCACATTTTCTGTATCCATTCCTCTGCTGAGGGACATCTGGGTTGTTTCCAGCTTCTGGATATTAAACTAATTGAGTTTCAAAGTTTAAGGTCAACATGGATGCATCAGCAAAATCTAAAGCATCTTGTTACAAAATCTAGAGGGCAGGGGACTTGTCCTAGCAGGATTTAGAGTGCTCCAAAGGAATGGACATGATTTCCATTCCTTCAAGGATGATAATTATTAAATAGAGCTATTTTCATATTACTAGCACCAGTACATGGCATTGACAATTTTCCAGGGGGTCTTTGAGTGGCAGTCTCCTTGGTAGCCAGATGGAAGGAGAGGGAAGTAGGAAAGCTTGCTTTTAACTTGCTGTTATATCTCCCTGACCATGAGGGACTCTCCCCTTTAACTGTAAGCCAAAATAAGCCCTCTCTTTCCCAAATTGCTTCTGTTCATAGAATTTTACTGCAGCAACATAGTAGTAACTGGTGTAGGGTTTTCTGACATTTAAAAAGAAAGTGTGTCATCACACCCAAACCAAGTTGAATAGTTCTATGAACTATTTTTCAAAATTAAAATATTTTAAGATTATAATATAATTATATCATCTTCTCCTTCCGAATACTCTCACTTACATCCACTATCCTTGATTTCCTTCAAATCTCTCTGGGGTGTGTGTGTGTGTGTGTGTGTGTGTGTGTGTGTGTGTGTGTGTGTGTGTGCGTGTGTGTTGTAAGTACATAAACACAACCTACTCACTCTGTATAATATATAGTTGTATATACATATTTGCAGCACTGAGAATTTGGTTTTGGACAACTGGTGGGTATGTGCTTCCCTGAGGGAGTCTATTTCTTCCTGTCTCAGCATTTCTTAGTTGCCAGATGCTTCATTGCTAGGACTACAGAATTTTGGAGGCCAGTTCCAACTAATATATACCAAACACAACTCCTGCATCTAAAACTTAGGCATCATTACAGAGAAGGAAGTAAGATGCTTTTGGGAGCCAGAAGGATACGAAGTTGGTAATGATGTTGTGTCTCTCAGAACTGTTATAGCTATACACATGGAGTCTCACAAACATGACTTTACGTACAGGAATTGAACAACAACAGTGATGATAGTTACACTAAAGTGGATGGGGAAAGCTAACAGAGCTTTTGCTTGAGAATCCAAGTCTGGTCAGGCAGTGGTGCAGTTAAGAGGCAGAGGCCAAGAATCAGTGAGTTCGAGGCTAGCTTGGCCTATAGAGTGAGTCCCAGGATAGCCAAGGCTACAGAGAAAAACTCTGTCTCAACCCCCACCCCCACCCCCCTAAAAAAGAATTTGAGGCCTGGAGAACATTTAATAAAAAATTTAACAAAGACTCAAGGGTAAAACTGGGACAGAGATTACTCAAAGGAAAGTTTTAGATGCTCTTAAGGTAAAGGAAAAGGTTGTCCTTAGTGATTAAAGAAAATGATGGCACAGAAATTCCATGATGTTGTGATACTCAGCAAGAATAGAGAACAAAAACTTGAAACAGCAGAATGGCCCTGTGGTTATTTTTGAGAAGTTGGACTTTGTGCAGAAATCATCAGAACTGGTTGATGTCCCTTCAAGATTAAGAGACTAAGTGACCCAATCAAGATCAGGGTACACTGTACATGAGGACAACAGAGGGGTGTCCTCTCTGCCAGCTCTCTACTTCTCAGAGATCCTGGAAAAGTGAAAGCTTTCACTTTCTCTTGTTTTCTTTCCTTTCTTTAATTTACTTATGTCTGATGCTGTGCTGTTTGCTTTTGAGTATTAATTCTATACCAACTGTGTATATATGAATGTAAATCAAGTCAACTTTCTTCCTTAGTAGGAGCATAATCTTGTTTTTCTTTATTTTCTTTTTCTTCTATTCTTCTCTCATACATTACATCCTGACATCAGTTCTCCCTCCTTTTACTCCTCTCATTCCCTCCATCAACTCCTCTGTACCCTCCTGTTCCATTTCCCTTCACTAAAGAGCAGGCCTCCCAGGGATACCAACTGAATACTGCATGAAATGTTACAATAAGAGTAGACACAAATCTTCATATGCAGGCTAGACAAGGCAACCCTATAGGATAATAAGGGTCCCAAGAGCAGGCAAGAGAGTCAGAAAGGCCCACCACTACCTCTGTTAGGAGTCAGACAGGAGCACCAAGCTATACAACCATAGCATAAACGCAGAGAATCTAGTGAAAACCTATGCAGGCTCCATGACTGTTGTTTCAGTCTCTCTGTACCCATATGTGCCCTGCCTAGTTAATTCTCTGGGGTCCTGCATCAGTTCTCTTTAGCTGCTGGATGAGGCTGCTCTGATAAACAACTGGGCTAGGCTCTGGTCTACAAGAATAGGACATATTTCAATGACGACTTCTTCTTCTTCTTCTTCTTCTTCTTCTTCTTCTTCTTCTTCTTCTTCTTCTTCTTCTTCTTCTTCTTCTTCTTCCTCTTCTTCTTGCTTCTGCTTCTGCTTCTGCTTCTTGCTTCTGCTTCTGCTTCTTTTTTTGTTAGTCATGACTGGTTATATTCTAGGCTTCTGAGTTAAACTACAAATAAGTAAACAAGAAAGAAAATCAATGAAATATAACATAGTTTAAACATACTGCAAATGAAACAATCCAGTGCTGAAAAAGCAAAACTGGCATCAGTGCTGTTCACTGATATCCAAGAGCAGTCAGTCCCTCACTGTTGTACAACACTTGGGCTAATGAGTAGAATTTCCTAAGAAAAGAAAAAACGTAAGCCTTACACATCCTCTTCTTTTGGGAACAAAAAACCTTGAGGCCCTGAGAAAGAACATCAAATATCAGTACCTCTGCATTACAGGTGAGACACAACTGGATGTGAAGAAGAAAAGGAAAGTGCGCTGAAGGAGAAGAACAACAAACACATATACATGAATAGAGCTCTATGCAACTGAAAGAACAGCCATCTGTGAAACCCAAGACTGAAGCTTAAACAGAACAATGCTACTTCACCCACTCAACTCAAATGTACATATTAGAGAAAGTGCTTTTTCATGCAGCCCTGAATGACCTGGTCTTTCCTATGACCATGGCTGTCCTCTAACTCAGCAATCCTCCTGGCCCTGCATTCTGAGTGCTATGTCTTTGCAGAGGCCTTAAAGATTGAGTTCTTGTCCAGCTTCTCCAAGATTATATTTAGGTCACACATCTTTGCCAGGAATACCTAAACACAATGTTGGGTTTTCTTTTCTGCATTAGACAATTCATTCTAGTGGATATCATGATGGATCTTAAGATAGTGCAAATTATTAATCAGGAAGGACCAAGTAAAAAGTGAGTAGAAAACAGCTGAGTTTTTGTTTTAAATGTGGGATATTAAAGATGCTAATACTGATATTTCAGCTCTACCAAAGGAAAGTCCCAGAAGTTACTATCTCTGGATGGACCCCTAAAGAAAATATTTAATATTTAGCATAAATCTTATAAAACTTGAAACTAATGATGCATAGCCTTAATTTTGGTTTTGATTCTCTTTAATTATTCATAGAAATTTCTGTCAGTGAATAAAAGAGCATAAAATGCATAACAGGATAGATCCAAGTCTAATATGTAAGAGAATGAGTGGCAATAAGCAAGAGACAGAGGCAGCAGAGTGGTTAGACAGTCTTAAAATGAACTAGGATTATGATGCTTAATAAAGTGAAGATCAATTTAGAAAATGTCATCACAAAATTGTACTAACAAATTAAAAATTTTAATTAAAAGATTTTATATATATATATATATATATATATATACTGCAGCAGATGAAGACAAGTGACGGAATAGGAGTAAATGCAACCTTAACAGAAAATATGAATAAGAAGGTGGTTAGAAATGTACACAGAACACACAGGGAGAAATTATACATGTTATTGAATTTGCAGAAGAAAAGGAACTAGGATATTCAAAAGAAATGTGTAGGGACATTTTAACCAAAAGATTCCAAAGTGAATAAGAGAGTTAAAGTTATAATTTCACCAAATATTGTAAACATGAAGCAAAATTAAAACAGTAGGCATAATACTTAGCAACCTCATAATTCAAACAACAAAAAAATAATCAAAGCACCAGTCAGATTTAAAGGAAAACTTACACTCAAAGGAACAGAAGTATATTTTCCAGAAGCTTGCTCCAAAGACACAATTTATAAGGGTTTTAAACTCTGTTTCAATAAAATACATACAAACTAGAAGAAAATGCCAAGGATTCCTCCAGGTAAATCTGATTGCGGTGTTGTAGTCTTTTAGCTTGTTTTTAAAGCTGTCAAAAGAGTCATTTATAACTAAGTCTCACAAGGAAAGCATTTCTTTTTTAACATTGAAGGTGTAATTATTACGGTTGGCAAAACAACTTATGTTTAAAATATAATCAAAAAAATACTTGAATAATCTGGTAAAAGGCAAGAGGAAAGAAATCAAAATGATGCAATGAACAGAAAAAGAATGGGGCAGGAGGGATGGTTTGGCAGTTAAGCCTTTCCTTGCATGGTTTCATTCCCAGTACACATACCAACCAGTTTAGTGGCTGTAACTTCAGACCCAGGTGAAGATCTTCCAGCCCCAGCAGAGCACTTGCCCAGCCTGCAAATGACCCTGGATTTGATCATCAGTACTGAAGACAAGAAAGGCCAGAGGTTTTTAGTAACTACAAAATTATTCTGTGTAATTGCATATTTAGGATGCAAAAGTAATATCTGTACAGCAATAGGGCACAACAAATATCTGGAGAATACCAAAAACTCATTTATAATTTAAAATTACCTAAGACAGAAGGAAACCTCTTAACTGAAAAATAGTATAAATACTAACTCTGTTATATTATTATATTTTAGAATAAATTAATTTAAAGTGTATAAAATAGGTTATAAAGCGATTGCAATCAACAATTAGAATAGTGGAGTATATTTGAATATGTGGGATTGAAATTCAATTATAAATACTTGAAAACTTTCCACTAGAAAATTTGAACCATCTATTGTACCTACTATCAATGCTAAAATAATATGATAAACAAAGAAACAAAAATTCAAGTGGGAAACTGAAAGGGTAAGATTGAAGTTTTAGTTATAAAGAACATAGTTTAGAAGTTGGTAAAAATAAAATATAGTTCTACTATGCTAAAAAAAAAAATATTTCCAATAGATGAAATTGGTCAAGGGTAGAGGGAGGCATTTGTATATAGGACAGAGTTCAGTCCCTGGATGCTATTTGGTTTCAGACCTATGACAACTGACTGAGGTGCATATTTTTTTTTTCTGTGTATATTAGCATACAAACAACTCTGTGTGTGTGTGTTTTTAATTTAATTAAAAAAAAATTATACTTTATTTACAATTCCAATGTTTTTCCCTTTCCAGGTCTCCTCTTTGGAAACCTCCTATCCCCTGCCCCATCCCCCCGCCTCTATGAGGATATTCCCCTCCTACCCACCGTCCACCCACTCCCATATTCCCACTTTGACATTCCCCTTTACTGGGGCCTCTAACACTCTCAGGCCCAAGTGCCTCTCCTCCCCTGATGGCCAACAAGGCCCTCCTCTGCCACATAGGTGGTCTGAGCCTTGGGTCCCTGGATGTGTATTCTTTGGTTGGTGGTCTAGACTCCAGGAGCAGGGGAGGGGGGTCAGGCCAGTTGACACTGCTGCTCCCTCCAAGGGGATGCCACTCCCTCAGCTCCTTCAGTCTCTTCTCCAACTTCTCCATCTGGCACCCAACACTCAATCCAGCAGTTACTGGGAAGTGAAACTTAGATATTCAGAACATTTGGGCTAATATCCACTTACCAGTGAGTGCATACCATGTTCTTTCTTTTGTAACTGAGTTACCTCGCTCAGGATGATATCTTCAAGATCCATCCATTTGCCTGCAAATTTCATGAAGTCATTGTTTTTAATAGCTGAGTAGTACTCTATTGTGTAAATGTACCACATTTTCTGTATCCATTCTTCTGCTGAGAGACATCTGGGTTGCTTCCAGCTTCTGATTATTATACATATGGCTGCTATGAACATAGTGGAGCATGTGTCTTTATTACATGTTGGAACATCTTCTGGGTATATGCCCAGGAGAGGTATAGCTGGGTCCTCAGGTAGTATTATATCCATTTTTCTGAGGGTCTGCCAAACTGATTTCCAGAGTGGTAGTACCACCTTGCAATCCCACCAACAATGGAGGAGTGTTCCTCTTTCTCCACATTCTCGCCAGCATCTGCTGTCACCTGAGTTTTTGGTCTTAGCCATTCTGACTGGTGTGAGGTGGAATATCAGACTTGTTTTGATTTGCATTTCCCTGATGACAAAGAATGTTGAACATTTTCTTAGGTGCTTCTCAGCTCTATGAATTTCCTCAGTTGAGAATTCTCTGTTTAGCTCTGTTCCCCATTTTTTGATAGTGTTATTTGGTTTTCTGGAGTCTAACTTCTTGAGTTCTTTGTATATATTGGATATTAGCCCTCTATCGGACATAGGATTGGTTAAGATCTTTTCCCAATGGGGTGGCTGCCATTTTGTTCTATTGACAGTGTCCTTTGCCTTACAGAGCTTTGCAATTTCAAGAGGTCCCATTTGTTGATTCTTAATATTAGAGCATAAACCATTTTCTGTTCAGGAACATTTCCCCTGTGTTCGAGAGTTTTCCCCACTTTCTCTTCTATTAGATTCAGTGTATCTGGCTTTATGTGGAGGTCCTTGATCCACTTGGACTTAAGCTTTGTACAGGGAGATAGGAATGGATCAATTCTCATTTTTCTACATGTAGATCGCCAGTTGAAATAGCACCATTTGTTGAAAATGCTGTCTTTTTTCCACTAGGTGGTTTTAGCTCCTTTGTAGAAAACAAATGACCATAGGTGTGTGGGTTCATTTCTGGGTCTTCAACTCTATTCCATTGATCTACCTGCCTGTCACTGTACCAATACCATGCAGTTTTTATCACTACTGCTCTGTAGTATAGCTTGAGGTCAGGGATGCTGATTCCCCCAGAAGTTCTTTTGTTGTTAAGGATAGCTTTTGCTATCCTGGGTTTTTTGTTGTTCCAAAAGAATTTGAGAATTTCTCTTTCTAAGTCTATGAAGAATTGAGTTGGAATTTTGATGGGGATTGCATTGAATCTGTAGATTGCTTTTGGCAGGATGGCCATTTTTACTATATTA
>CM052715.1:7211752-7223763 GCA_028551405.1 Uromys caudimaculatus
CTTCTGAGGTCTTCTTCGATTTCTTTCTTCAGAGACTTGAAGTTCTTGTTATACAGATCTTTCACTTGCTTGGTTAGAGTCACTCCAAGATACTTTATATTGTTTGTGACTATTGTGAAGGGTGTCATTTCCCTAATTTCTTTCTCAGCCTGTTCATCCTTCGAGTATAGGAAGGCTACTGATTTGGTTGAGTTAATTTTATATCCAGCCACTTTACTGAAGTTGTTTATCAGGTGTAGCAATTCTCTGGTGGAGTTTTTCGGGTCACTTAAGTATACCATCATATCATCTGCAAAGAGTGATATTTTGATTTCTTCCTTTTCAATTTGTATTCCTTTGACCTCCTTTTGTTGTCTAATTGCTCTAGCTAGAACTTCATTTACTATATTGAATAGATAGGGAGAGAGTGAACAGTCTTGCCTAGTCTCTGATTTTAGTGGGATTGCTTCAAGTTTCTCTCCATTTAGTTTGATGTTGGCCACTGGTTTCCTGTATATTGCTTTTACTATGTTTAGGTATGGGCCTTGAATTCCTGATCTTTCCAGGACTTTTTTCATGAAGGGATGTTGAATTTTGTCAAATGCTTTTTCAGCATCTAAAGAAATGGCCATGTTTTTTTTCTTTGAGCTTGTTTATGTAGTTGATTACATTGATGGATTTCCGGGTATTGAAACATTCTTGCATCCCTGGGATGAAGCCTACTTGACCATGATGAATGATCGTTTTGATGTGTTCTTAGATTCGGTATGCAAGAATTTTATTGCGTATTTTTGCATCGATATTCATAAGGGAAATTGGTCTGAAGTTTTCTTTCTTTGTTGGGTCTTTGTGAGGTTTTGGTATCAGTGTAACTATGGCCTCATAGAAGGAATTGGGTAGTGTTCCTTCTTTTTCTATTTTGTGGAATAGATTGAAGTGTACTGGTATTAGGTCTTTGAAGGTCTGATTGAATTCTGCAGTGAACCCATCTGGTCCTGGGCTTTTTTTGGTTGTGAGACTTTTAATGACTGCTTCTATTTCTTAGGCATTATGGGACTGTTTTGATGGTTAATCTGATCCTGATTTAAATTTGGTATTTGATATCTGTCTAGAAAATTGTCCATTTCATCCAGATTTTGTAGTTTTGTTGAGTACAGGTTTTCGTAGTAGGATCTGATGATTTTTTGAATTTCCTCAGAATTTGTTGTTATGTCTCCATTTTCATTTCTAATTTTGTTAATTTGGATCCTTTCTCTGTGCCTGCTGGTTGGTCTGGCTAAGGGTTTATCAATCTTGTTGATTTTCTCAGAGAACCAACTCCTGGTTTTGTTGATACTTTGTATAGTTCTTTTTGTTTCTACTTGATCAATTTCAGCCCTGAGTTTGATTATTTCCTGCCTTCTACTCCTCTTGGGTGCATTAGCTTCCTTTTGTTCTAGAACTTTCAGGTGTGCTGTTAAACTGCTAGTGTATTCTCTCTCCAGTTTCTTTTTGGAGGCACCCAAAGCTATGAGTTTTCCTCTTAACACTGCTTTCAATATGTTCCATAAGTTTGGGTATGTTGTACTTTCATTTTCATTGAATTCTAGGAAGTCTTTAATTTCTTTCTTTATTTCTTCCTTGACCAAGTTATCATTGAGTAGAGCATTGTTCAGCTTCCAGGTGTGGTGGGCTTTCTGTTGTTATTGTTGCCATTGAAGACCAGCCTTAATCCATAGTGATCTGATAGGAGGCATGGGATTATTTCAATCTTCTTATATCTTTTTGTGACTGATTATATGGTCAGTTTTGGAGAAGGTACCATGTGGTACTGAGAAGAAGGTATATTCTTTTGATTTAGGATGAAATGTTCTATAGATATTTGTTAAATCCATTTGGTTCATAACATCTGTTAGTTTTGCTATGTCTCTGTTTAGTTTGTGATTCCAAGATCTGTCCATTGATGATAATGGGGTGTTGATGTCTCCTACTATTATTGTGTGAGGTGCAGTATGCGCTTTGAGCTATAGTAAAGTTTCTTTTATGAATGTGGGTGCCCTTGCATTTGGAGCATAGATGTTTAGAATTGAGAGTTCTTCTTGGTAGATTTTTCCTTTGATGAGTATGAAGTGTCCGTCCTTATCTTTTTTGATGACTTTTGGGTGAAAGTCGATTTTATCCTATATTAGAGTGGCTACTCCAGCCTGTTTCTTGGGACCATTTGCCTGGAAAATTGTTTTCCAGTACTTTACTCTGAGGTAGTGTTTGTGTTTATCACGGAGGTGTGTTTCCTGAATGCAGCAAAATGCTGGGTCCTCTTTATGGATCCAGTCTGTCAGTCTATGTCTTTTTATTGGGGAATTGAGTCCATTGATGTTAAGAGATATTAAGGAATAGTAATTGTTGGTTCCTGTTATTTTTGATGTTATTTTTATGTTTATGTGGCTATCTTCTTTTGATTTTGTTGAAAGATTACTTTCTTGCTTTTTTTCGGGTGTAGTTTCCCTCCTTGAGCTGACATTTACCATATATTATCCTTTGTAGGGCTGGGTTTGTGGAAAAATATTGCGTAAAGTTGGTTTTGTCATAGAATATTTTGGTTTCACCATCTATGGTAATTGAGAGTTTTGCTGGGTATAGCAGGCTGGGCTAGCATTTGTGTTCTCTTTGGATCTTTATAAGTTCTGCCCAGGATCTTCTAGCTTTCATAGTCTCTGTTGAGAAGTCTGGTGTAATTCTGATAGGTCTGCCTTTATATGTTACTTGACCTTTTCCCCTTACTTCTTTTAATATTCTTTCCTTGTTTTGTGTATTTGGTGTTTTCACTATAATGTGACAGAACGAATTTCTTTTCTGGTCCAATTTATTTGGAGTTCCTTAAGCTTCTTGTATATTTATGTTCATCTTTTTCTTATGTTAGGGAAGTTTTCTTCTATAATTTTGTTGAAGATATTTACTGTTCCTTTAAGTTGGGAATCTTCACTCTCTTGTACACCAATTATCTTTAGGTTCTGTCTTCACATTGTGTCCTGGATTTCATGGATGTTTTGGGTTAGGAACTTTTTGCGTTTTTCATTTTCTTTTACTGTTGTGTCAATGTTATCCATGGTATTTTCTGCTCCTAAGTTTCTCTCTTCTATCTCTTGTATTCTGTTGGTGATGCTTGCATCAAGGACTCCTGATCTCTTTCCTAGGTTTTCTAACTCCAGGGTTGTCTCCCTTTGTGATTTCTTTATTGTTTCTATTTCTAGTTTTAGCTCCTAGATAGTTTTGTTCATTTCCTTTGTCTGTTTGATTATGTTTTACTGTAATTCTACCTGTTTGATTGTGTTTTCCTGTAATTCTTTAATGGATTTTTGTGTTTCCTCTTTAAGGGCTTCTACTTGTTTACCTCTGTTCTCTTGTATTTCTTTTAGGGCATTATTTATTTATTTCTTAATGTCTTCTATCATCATCATGAGATGTGATTTTAAATCTGAGTCTTGCTTTTCTGGTGTGTTGGGGTATCCAAAGCTTGCTGTGGTGGCAGAGCTGGGTTCTGATGATGCCAAGTAGCCTTGGTTTCTGTTCCTTATGTTCTTGCCCTTGCCTTTTGCCATTATCTTAACTCTGATGTTAGCTGGGCTTACTCTGTCTGGCTGTGGCTTGTCCCTCTTGCAGGCCTCTGTATCAATACTCCTTGAAGACCAGCTCTCTCTGAGAGGTATTTGGCTTTGGAGAGTTGTGGCACAGGTCAGCTCTGGGGTGCAGACAGAAACCAGAAGAATCTTGTCCCCAGCTTTCCCTTGGTTCCTGTGTCCTGATGCCTCTGCAAGGGTCCCTCTTGATCCAGCGACTTTGCACAGAAGTGGTGGTTTGCCAGTGTTCGAAGATGTGTCAGCACCCCTGGGATCCCAGCTCTCTCCTGGAGCCCTGTGGCCCAGGCTGAGGTCCCCAGGTCCTGGTGAGCAGTGGTGCTTTTCTTAACCCCACTCATGCCTGTCCCACGCTCCTGGGAGGGTAGCTTTCTCCTGGCACTACTTGGCTATGGAACTCTGGTCACCCAGGCAGAGTTCTCCTGCCACAGATGGAACCTAGAAGCAGGATGATATTTCAACTTCCATCCCTTTGCCTTTGAATTTCATGAAGTCATTGTTTTTAATAGCTGAGTAGTACTCCATTGTGTAAATGTACCACATTTTCTGTATCCATTCGTCTGCTGAGGGACATCTGGGTTGTTTCCAGCTTCTGGCTATTATAAATATTGCTGCTATGGAGATGTATATTTTACATACCAAAGCAGACCTGGCTTCCAGGCTCTCCCAGAATCCCTCAGTTCCAACCTGGCATACCCTTTCCCCAACCCTCAACTTTACAGCTCAGGGGCTGGGCTGCCCTTCCCCCAGAGGTATCACCTATATAGTTACATAATACAAACATTCTTAGCTCTTTCTGTCTGTGTGCCCCTTTCTCTCTCTCTTCACTACAACCCATCCCCCTTTCCTGTGGTTACTTACCTGGCTTTGTCCTTGGGGTCAGTGAACTCACCTGTGTGCAGCTTCCCCTTAAACCTGCCTTTAATGTAATCTAATCTGGTTTAAATTGGCTCACTTTGACCGCTGAGAAATAACCTATCAGATGCCACAGGATGGAAGGAGGAAACTGACACCTAATACATCTAAGAATTGTTCTCTGATCTCTATACATGATCCATGGAATTTGGGGTTCCTTGCATTCATATACATGCATATGCAAATGTGCACGATATATATGATTATGTGTGTGTGTGTGTGTGTGTGCGCATAATGTAAAAATATACCCAACATTACATCCTCCAAACAATTAAGGTCATTATGTTCATTTTTAATGTAGGCAGTATGCACTCGTGGTACACCAAAAGAAGAAATACAGTGCAAGTCTCTGTGGTTTTCTATGTTAAATCTATAAATTTGTTTTAATCATGAAGAAATGATCAGACAGCTTTTGACAGACATGTGTTCTACAAACTTTTTTCTTTCTCAAAATTGGTGAGGTCATTTAGGCAAAGGAAACTCTGAAGACAGTATTACAGTGCACAGGAGTTATACAATGCAATTTGTGTAAGACAAAAATCTGATGAAGATGAATATGCACAAGGCTTAAAGAAATCCTAGTAAACCTCAGATTTGCCCTCTAATAATGTGCCAAGGTTGTTCATTAATTGTAGCTGACATCTCATTGTAAACTCAGCTGAAGCTAATGGCAAGTATGTCAGAACCTTCATGAGTATCTTCAAATGTTTTCATAAATCTAAAATGGCCTTAAAATATAAAACACAAACTTTATATTATGCAAAATTTTGCATAAATATGTTAATACACATACCATGATTCCCTGGGGTGTGCCAAGTCAGCTTTATTCAATGTCGACAGAACACTATGGAAAAAAGCTGGGTTGTGAAGAAAAGTATGAGATCAACCTAACTTTCTTTCCCAATTTGAACTTTACAAAGCAGAATGTAATCTTTAATTGATATTGACACTATTGATATTTTGATAGTGTGGACTGGAATTAAAAAATGGGTTATAGGAAATTTCATTGTTCATCCCTTGGGAATGCATTTATAACATTATTTGTATGCAAACATTGTAGTGTGCTTTTATAATAACTTAGAGTTAATTATGTCACAAAGAAAAATATCAACCCAAATGGAAGGGTTTATTATATTTTACTATTTCTAGCTAGTGTTGATAGAGAAAATTGTTGGCTGTAAAAAGTTCAAACGCAAATTGAATGGAAACAAGACCTTTCTGTGGCATTTATAAAACATAAATGTTACACAGATTTCAATGAAAATTTAATGAAGATGTGTAGAATTGCTTCAAATATTAACACACTTACATTACTTTGAATAATGCATCATATGAATAATCCTTAGTTCATGTAGTAGACTGTCCTTTATGTCTTAATTTTGAAGTTTTATTCATTCTACTTCAGTCTAAATATGAAACATTCACACAGAAATCTATTATTTATACACAAGTGCTATAGAGTTTACTTTCCCACATTAAAAATATAGCCCATTCTATTGGATAAGATCTTTTTGATCTTAAGGTCAATGACAATGAGCAGACCTAAACAACATCCTCCCACCAACTGCAGAGATGAGTTTAATGATGGTTCTGAGACTGTTTTCAAAGAGCAAGGTGGTTATATGTGGTACATGTGATTTTTCTCTTTTGTCTGAATTTCTTTCCTCTTCTCATTATTTCTTCCCTTGTGCTTTTCATATCAACTAAGGCAGTTATTCAATGATGAAGCCTCAAAACCTGAATGTAACTAAAGAAATAGTCTTAGAATTCTAGTAGTGATATTCCTAATGATGTTGAGGGTATATGGAATTATATTAGCTCTAAAATCCATTTTCCTAGTTGAATAATATGCATTCCTTACTATAGTCAAAATTAGAAATTTGATGTTGTCTTAGTACTAGGTATCTAAATTCACAGAGATGTATCAGCTTGGTCATCTCTCAAAGATATTATGTTACATGTTTCTCTTAATCCATTTGAGATCTCTGCTTCTATAAAGTAACGTAGACAAGGTCTTATAGGCAAGGACATAGACCTGTGATTTATATTTTTCTAGCAAATTGATGGATATTATGATCTTAGCAAATTGAGATCTATACTGTATATACAGATCTATACACAGATAGTTGCATAAAAGACATTGATTGACAAATTTAAATTATTTGTATCAATAAAATACAATGTGAAATTTTATCTGATTACTACAGAATAAATGTATCTCTGTTTCATCATGAGAGTGTATCATGATTCCCATTAGGCCATAAGTTAGTTTTGTAAATTTTTCTGTAATCTGCTTAAGTGAAAGAAGTTCAAGTTTTTGTTCCCACATTTTTTCTGAAAAATTTATATTTTAAGATTATTGTTCTTGAAATTTTTATTAAATAATAACTAAAATTAGTCATCTGTGCAAAAACTAACTATATAAAACTTATATAGTTTTTAGAGTGAATTTTCATGAAACAAATATGAGTGCCTAACTATCTGAGCTTGTATTATTCAAGTGTGCCACTTTATCCAGGTAGATGCTAGACAGTAATGAACAATCAAACAGCCACTTTGTAATAATAATTTTTTACAATAATGTCTGACACCAGTTAGGCCGACACAGTACTCCAAGTGTGACCATATCCCCCTGCTGCACACACAACTAAATGCATGCATTTTTAGTAGGTACATTGATTCAGCTATGTTTACAGAGCCCAGAAAAACACTTTTGTAAGTCCTTTTGCTACACATGATATGAATAACATATCACACATAGAACTCAGCATAGAACTGGGGTCAAAATTAAGTGGGTTGGAATCACCAATGAAGTTTATTAGGTACTCAACAATTTCACCTTGATTTATTTTCTTTCGATATACAAATATCCTGTTATTAAATGGCTGAGGGCATGTCTTGCAGAAGAAACTTTTAAGAATTTACACATGCTAAAAGTTAAAGCTAAATCTTTTTAGATTGACACTTATGGGTCCCTACTTTTACTGTCTTTTATATTTTTGCTCCCTAAAACAAGCTCCCCACACTGTTTCAAGAAATATACTTATGAGTTATTTGAAGTGTGGTGTTTTTAAATATCACTGGAGTCTATATTTCTATTATTGTCAAACTCTCAGGTAGTCCTCTAAATTTATTTTTGCCCTTTGTGATCTGAAAGCTTTCCATTGTTTCTAGAGTACAGACAATGCTTGATATCTACAAAAATCTAGATTTATGTCATTCTTTTTTTTTTTTTGTCTCTGCTCATAGAGTGTATTTTGACTTATTTTCCAGTTTATCAAATAGTTAATTAATATTTCCCTAATTGTGTCATGGAAACTATACTTCAAGAACATAAAAATTATTCAAACATTTAGAGTTCAGTGAATGAGATGAGAATAAATACTGGGTTTTCTTATTTTCTGCCATTCTTATTGGTGCTAGAGAGATATGCTCAGTGTAGCTTTACTTGCATTTATTAGTGACGTTGAACATTTCAGATGTTTATTGTGTATTCGTCATTTATTTTGTGAGAACTGTCTTCTTGGTCCATTAGTTCTTTCTTCTCCTAATTCAAACAAAAGGGTACCTGACTTCAGTTCAGTGGTTGGGCGTATCTTCATCTTTGTCCATCAGCTGCTGGTACGGTCTCTCAAGGGACAGCCATGCCAGGCTCCCATTAGTAAGAAATTTGTAACATCAGCAATAGTGTCAGGCCTTGGTGCCCTCGCTTGAGATAGATTCCAAGTTGGACTGGTCATTGGACCTTCTTTCCTTCACTGTCTTCTCCATTTTTGTCCCTGCAGTTCTTGTCTCTCTGCTTGAGCCCTGAACTATCTGCTGGAGGTGGGCACTTTGAGACCCCTCTCATCAATGTTGGACATTTTGACTGACTTCACCCCCACTGAATTCTTAGAGTCTCTCATCTCCTGGATATCTGATACTTTGTAGAGCCCCCCCACCCCCCACGCTGCTTATCTCCATTAATTTTCTTGGCCCTCTGGGCTTCTCTCCTGCTCCCAATACCTGATCCTTTTCACCTTTTCTCCTTCCCCTCCTCTCTCTCGACCAGGTCACCCTCCTCCCTCTGCCTACTGTGATTATTTCCTTCTCTGTTCTAAGTGGAATTGAAACATCCTCAGTTTGGATTTTCTACTTGTTACACTTCTAACCTCTATGCTGTGTCCTAGGTCTTCTATACTTTTTGGCTAATACCCACTAATCAATGAGTACATATCATGTACGTCTTTTTGGATCTGATTTATCTCACTCAGGATGATATTTTCTAGTTCCATTCATTAGCCTGCAAAATTCATTATGTCCTCATTTTTAATAGCAGAATAGTATTCCATCATAAAAATGAAAAACATTGTCTGTATCCATTCTTCAGTTAAGGGAAATCTGGGTTGTTTCTAGCTTCTGGCTCTTACAAATAAGGCTGCTATGAATATGGTGGAGCTTGTGTTTTTGTGGTATGGTGGGGTATCTTTTGGGTATATGACCAAGAATGGTATAGCTGGGTCTTCAGGTAGAATTATTTCCGATTCTCTGAGGAACTGCTAGATTGATTTCCAGAGTGGTTGTACCAGTTTGCAATCCCATCAGCAACAGAGGAGTGTTCATCATTCTCCATAACCTCGGCAGCATGTGCTGTCACCTGAGTTTTTGATCTTAGCCATTCTGAAAGGTATAAGCTGGAATCTCAGTGTCGTTTTGATTTACGTTTCTCTAATGATTAAACGCTTAGAATATTTCTTTAAGTGCTTCTCAGCCATTTGATATTCTTCTGTTGTAAATTCTCTGTTTAGCTCTGTACTCCATTTTTTAATTGGGTTATTTGGGTTTTTGGAGGTTAACTTCTTGAGTTCTTTATATATTTTGCATATTAGCCCTCTGTCAGATGTAAGGTTAGTGAAGATTTTTTCCCCAATCTATAGGTTGCCATTTTGTCCTGTTGACAGTGACTTTTGCCTTACAGAAGCTTTTCAGCTTCATGAGGCCGCATTTATCTATTTTTGATCTTAGTGCCTGAGCCATTGGTGTTCTCTTCAGGACATTTCCCCTTGTGCCAATGAGCTTAAGACTGTTTCCCACTTTATTTTCTATTGGATTCACATTATCTAGTTTTATGTTGAGGTCCTTGATCCACTAAGACTTGAGCTTTGTTCGGGGAGATAAATATGGATTGTCTTAGTCAGAGTTTCTATTCCTGCACAAGCATCATGACCAAGAAGCAAGCTGGGGAGGAAAGGGTTTATTCACCTTACAATTCCACATTGCTGTTCATCACTAAAGGAAATCAGGACTCGAACTCAAGCAGTTCAGGAAGCAGGAGCTGATGCAGTGACCATGGAGGGATGTTATTTACTGGTTTGCTTCCCTTAGCTTGCTCTGCTTGCTTTCTTATAGAACCTAAGACTACCAGTCCAGAGATGGCATCACCTACAAGAGCCCCCCCCCCCCCCCGATCACTAATTGAGAAAAATGCCTTACAGCTGGATCTTCTGGAGGCATTTCCTCACCTGAAGCTCCTTTCTCTGTGATAATTCCAGTTTGTGTCAAGCTGACACACAAAACCAGCCAGTACATGGATCTATTTTCATTCTCCTACATACAGACCACCAGCAAGACCAGCATTATTTATTGAAGATGTTTTCTTATTTCCACTGTATGTTTTCAGCTTCTTTGTCAAAGATGTCCTTAGGTGTGTGGGTTTACTTCTGGGTCTTTGATTCTATTCCAATGATTGACCTGTCTGCTCATATACCAATACCATGCAGTTTTTTTTATTACTATTGCTAGGTAGTATGGCTTGAGGTCAGTGATGGATTTCCCTAGAAGTTTTTTATTGTTGAGAATTGTTTTGTCTATCCTGGGATTTTTGTTTTTCCATATGAATTTGAATACTGTTCTTTCCATGTCTGTGAAGAATTGTGTTTGAATTTTGATGGGGATTGCATAGAATCTGTGATTTCTTTTGGTGACATGGCCATATTTACTATATTAATCCTGCCAATCCATGAGCATAGGAGATCTTTCCATCTTCTGAGGTCTTCCTTGATTTCTTTGTTCAGGGATTTGTAGTTCTTGTCTCACAAATCTTTCACTTGCTTGGTAAGAGTTACCCCAAGATATTTTATACTATTTGTGGTTATTGTGAAGGGTGTTGTTTCCCTAATTTATTTCTCAGCCTGTTTGACTGTTTCCTGCAGTCTACTTCTCTTGGGTGTATTTGCTTCTTTCTGTTCTAGAGTTTCCTGGTGTGCTGTTAAGCTGCTTATATGGAATCTCTACAATTTCTTTACAAAGGCACTTAGTGCTTGAATTTTCCTCTTAACACTGCTTTCATTGTGTCTCATCCATTTGTATCTGGTGTGTCTTCATTTTCATTGAATTCTACAACGCTCTTGATTTATTTCTTTATTTTGTCACAGACTACGTTATCATTGAGCAGAGAGTTGCTTAGTTTCCACGAGAATGTGGGCTTTATGGGTTTTTTCGTTGTTGTTATTGGAATTTAGCTTTAGTCCATGGTGATCTGATAGAATGTATGAAATTATTTCAATCTTCTTGTATCTGTTATGTCCGATTACATAGCCAGTTTTGGAGGAGGTTCTATGAGGTGCTGAGAAGGAGGAGTATTCTTTCGTTTTGAGGTGAAATGTTCTGTAGATGTCTGTTAAATCCATCTGACTCATAACTTCTATTAGTTTCACTGTGTCTCTGTTGAGTTTCTGTTTCAAACATCTGTCCATTGGTGAGAATGGGGTGTTGAAGTCTCCTACTATTATTGTATAAGGTTCAATGTGTGTTTTGAGCTTTAGTAATGTTTCTTTTATAAATGTGGGTGCCCTTGCATTTTAGGCATAGATGTTCACAATTGAGACTTCCTCTTGGAGGAATTTTCCATTGATGAATATGAAGTGTCCTCCCCATCTTGTTTGATAATTTTTGGTTGAAAATCTATTTTATTGGATAATAGTATGGCAGCTCTTGCTTGTTTCTTGGGACCATTTGCTTACAAAACTTTTTTGTTCAGCCATTTACTCTGAGGTGGTGTCTGTATTTGTCACTGAGCTATGTTTTTTGTATGCAGAAAAATGCTGGATCCTATTTATGTATCTAGTCTGTTAGCCTGTGTCTATTTATTGGGAAAGCTGAGTCCATTAATGTTGAGAGATATTAAAAGAAATTGATTGCTGGTTCCTGCAAAGAGCTCACTATCCCGCCATGTCCTGGAGAGCTCTTCCAGGACAGGCTAGTGACTGGGTTCGGAGCGTCTTGCCTGCAGGATACTCCGATGCTGTGGAGAGAAACTGTCGGCGATGGAAAGAAGCAGGAGACAAAACATGCGTGGGGGCAAGACAGTATCCCGATCAAGCCCCAAACAATCTTTATTGTTACATATATTTAAACACTTTAGGGCGGGAAATGGCAGAGGAAGGGGAATTCCATATGGTAACTAGACGTCACACATATAATTATATGTCATTGTTGTCCTGGAGCTGTAGGCTGGTTCAAAAC
>CM052715.1:7224263-7234679 GCA_028551405.1 Uromys caudimaculatus
ACAAAACATGCGTGGGGGCAAGACAGTATCCCGATCAAGCCCCAAACAATCTTTATTGTTACATATATTTAAACACTTTAGGGCGGGAAATGGCAGAGGAAGGGGAATTCCATATGGTAACTAGACGTCACACATATAATTATATGTCATTGTTGTCCTGGAGCTGTAGGCTGGTTCAAAACAGGATGTCTAATCCCTAACTGGAGGCAGTGAGGCTGGGGAAGATTAAAAGGAATGCCTGCTGTGGAACCAGAACACTTTGACTTGCTAATTAAGCCAAGCCTAGGACACTCTGATTATCTGATTAAGAGTCAAAGCCCTAGATACAAGACAAGGTAATCTGGTTATCTGGCAGGAAGGAATCAAAGGAATGCCCGCTGTGGAGCCCGAGACACTATGGCTAGCAAAATAAGTCAAGCCTGGGACTCTTCATCTAGCAGAATATGTCAAGGCTCGATTAAGCCAAAGTCTTTGTCTCTGACAGGTCCCTGTTATTTTTTTGTAGGTGATATTATGTGTATCTGATTCTCTTCTTTTGGGTTTGTTCTGAAAGGTTTGATTTCTTGTGTTTTCTTGGGTGTAGTTACTTTTCTTGTATTGGAGATTTTGTTCCTCTCTCCTCTCTGGGGCTGGATTAATAGAAAGATATTGTTTAAATTTGGTTTTGTCATGGAATTTCTTGTTTCTCCATCTATGGTGATTGAGAGTTTTGCTAAGTATAGTAGCCTGCGTTGGCATTTTTGTTCTTTTAGGGTCTGGATGACCTCTATCCAGGATCTTCTTGCCTTTAGAGTCTATGTTGAAAAGTTTGGTATATTTCTGATAAGTCTACCTTTATATGTTACTTGGCTCTTTTCCTTTGCAACTTTTTATTTTATTTTATTTTATTTTTGATACTTTATTTACATTTCCAATGTTTCCCCTTTTCTAGGTCTCCTCTTTGGAAATCCCCTTTTCCCCTCCCCGTCCTCACCTCTATGAGGGAATTCCACCTCCCACCCACCACCCACCCATTCCCATATTCCCACCTTGACATTCCCCTTAACATTCATGAGGGCCTCTAACACCCTCAGGCCCAAGGGCCTCCCCTCTCTCCCTGATGGCCAACGAACCATCCTCTGCCACATATGTGGTCAGAACCATGGGTCCATAGATGTGTATTCTTTGGTTGGTGGTCCAAACTCCAGGACGACTGGGGGGGGGGTTTCTCCCTCCATGGGGCTGCAGACTCCCTCAGCTCCTTCAGACCTTTCTCCAACTCCTCCATCTGGGACCTCACTCTCAGTCCAGTGGTTACTGTAAAGTGAAACTTGGGCATTCTGAACTTTTGGGCTAATATCCACTTATCAGTGAGTACATACCCTGTTCGTTCTTTTGTGACTGAGTTACCTCACTCAGGATGATATTTTCAAGTTCCATCCATTTGCCTGCAAATTTCATTAAGTCATTATTTTTAATAGCTGAGTAGTACTCCATTGTGTAGATGTACCACATTTTCTGTATCCATTCCTCTGATGAGGGACATCTGGGTTGTTTCCAACTTCTGGTTATTATAAATATGGCTGCTATGAACATAGTGGAGCATGTGTCTTTATTACATGTTGGAGCATTTTCTGGGTATATGCCCAGGAGATGTATAACTGGGTCCTTTGCAACTTTTAATATTCTTTCTTTGTTCTGTGCATTTGGTGTTTTGATTATGTGACAAGAGACTTATCTTTTCTGGTCCCATTTATTTGGTGTTCTATAGGCTTCTTATACATTTATGGTCATCTCTTTGTTTAGGTTGGGGAAGTTTTCTTCTATATTTTGTTGAAGATGTTTTCAGGTTCTTTCAGCTGGGAATTTCCAGTTTTCTTCTATTCCAAATATTCTTAGATTTGCTCTTTTCATTGTGTCCTGAATTTCCTGGATATTTGGGGTTAGGAACCTTTTTATGTTTTGAATTTTCTTTGACAGTTGTGTCAATGTCTTCTATGGTATCTTCGACACCTGAGATTCTCTCTGCTATCTTGTATTCTGTTGGTGATGCTTATATCTGTAATTCCTCCTTTTTCCCAGGTTTTTCATTTCCAGGTTTGCCTCCATTTTTGTTCTTTATTGCTTCTACTTCCACTTTTCGGTCTTGAATCGCTTTATTTAATTCCTTCACCTGTTTGTTTGTGCTTTCCTGTATTTTTAAGGTATTTATTTGTTTCCTCTTTAAGGGCTTCTACCTGTTTACCTGTGATTTCCTGTATTTCTTTCAGTGAGTTATTTATATTCTTTTTCAAGGACTCTATTATCTTCATGATATAGGATTTTAGGTCAGTTTCGTGGTTTTCAGGCATGTTGGTGTATTCAGGGATTTCCTTTGTGGGAAAACTGAGTTCTGATGATGCCCACATATTTTGGCTTCTGTTGCTTAAGGTCTTGTGCTTGCCTCTTGCCATCTGGTTATCCCTGATATTTGCTGGTCTGGGTGACTGTCCGGAGTCTGTCTCTTTTGTCATGGGTTGATTCAGGTCTCCTGGTAGGCCTGCGGCCGTGGCTGTAGCAGACATCCTGTGGGGGCCTTCTGACTGTGGGGTCTTCAGAGGTGCAGAGAAGCTGCTGATCCATTGCCTTGGCTGCAGCAAATTTCTTGGGAGGCCTTCAGACTGTTGGTTCTTCAGAGGAGCAGTCAAGATATTGTCCTGTGTGAATCTGTTCTCCGGTGGTGGGAGGGTATGGACTGTGGTTTCTGTTTCCCTGTATGTAGCAGAACTCCAGGGAGGCTTTTAGTATGTTGGGTCAGTTGCCCTGCATGCTGATGAGCCCCCAGGAGGTCTACAGACTATAGTGTAAGTGGTTGTTCAGTTGGAGAGGAACTTCTGGAATACCTTCAAGCAGTGGTATCTTCAGGGGAGCTGACAAGCTGACCATCAGTTGCTCAGTTGTCCTGTGTGCAGGACAACTCTCCTGGGATGCCTCAGCCTGGGTTTTTTTCAGGAGAGCAGACTAGCTAGCACTCTGCCCTGGCAGAAAATGTGGCCAGAAGGGGAGTGGAATTTGGGGAGCAGGGGTGGGTGCTGGGTTCCTAGCAGCAGCTGTGGCACTTTGGGAGAGTTCTTACCAAATGCCCTGAGTGCAGCAGATCTCCTGGAATGCCTCAGCTTGAGGTGTCTTCAGGGAAGCAGTCTAGCTAGCAGTCTGCTCTGGCAGAAAGCACCAGCCAGAAGGGTAAGAGAGTTCTTTATATCCTCCATAAATGCCTCTATCATCTTCATGAGATGGAATTTTAGGTCATTAACTTGCTTTTCAGGCATGTTGGGATATCCAGGACTTGCTGTGCTGGGAGAACTAGATTCTTGTACTATTGGAATGCGTTCAATTCTGTGGCTTATGATCTTGTGCTTGCCTCTGGCCATCTGGTTATCTCTGGTATTAACTGGCCTGAGCATCTCTGACTAGACCTAGCCTCCTTGGAGGTGATAAAGCTGGTCTCCTTTGAGGGGAGCTGATCCTGTGACCCAGGGCTCCATACTAAAATAGTACCAGGAGAGAGCTGATATCCCAGGAGTACCTATACACCTTTAAGCACAGGCAAGACCACCACTTCTGTTCAAATTCACTGGATCAAGAGGGACCCTTGCAGAGGCATCAGGACACAGGAACCAACGGAGAGCTGGGGACAAGATCCTTCTGGTTTCTGTCTGTACACCAGAGCTGACCCTGTGCCACAGCTCTCCATACCCAAATTTCTTTTAGAGAGAGCTGGTCTTCAAGGAGTATTGACACAGAGGCTTGCAGGAGGGATAAGCCACAGCCAGAGCTAGTAAGACCAGCTAACACCAGAGTTAACCAGATGACAAAAGGCAAGGGCAAGAACATAAGGAACAGAAACCAAAGCTACTTGGCATCATCAGAACCCAGCTCTCCCAACACTGCAAGCCCTGGATACCCCAACACATGAGAAAAGCAAGACACAGATTTAAAATCAATTCTTATGATGATGATAGAAGACTTTAAGAAGGAAATAAATCACTCCCTTAAAGAAATACAAGAGAACAGAGGTAAACAAATAGAAGCCCTTAAAGAGGAAACGCAAAAATCCATTAAAGAATTACAGGAAAACACAATCAAATAGGCAGAATTACAGGAAAATAAACTCAAACAGACTAAGGAAATGAACAAAACCATCCTGGAACCAAAAATATAAAAAGAAACAATGAAGAAATCAAAAAGGGAGACAACCCTGGAGTTAGAAAACCTAGGAAAGAGATCAGGAGTCATTGATGCAAGCATCACCAACAGAATACAAGAGATAGAAGAGAGAATCTCAGGTGCGGAAGATACCATAGAAAACATTGCAAAATTCAAAAAGCTCCTAACCCAAAACATCCATGAAATCTAGGACACAATGAGAAGACAGAACTTAAGAATAATAGGTATAGAAGAGAGTGAAGACTCCCAACTTAAAGGAACAGTAAATATCATTGACAAAATTATAGAAGAAAACTTTCCTAACCTAAAGAAAGAGATGAACATGAATATACAAGAAGCTTACAGAACTCCAACTAGATTGGACCAGAAAAGAAATTCATCCCATCACATTATAGTGAAAACACCAAATACACAAAACAAGGAAAGAATGTTAAAAGCAGTAAGGGAAAAAGGTCAAGTAACATATAAAGCAGACCTATTAGAATTACACCAGACTTCTCACCAGAGACTCTGAAAGCTAGAAGATCCTAGGCAGAACTCATAAAGACCCGAAGAGAACACAAATGCCAGCCCAGCCTGCTATACCCAGTGAAACTCTCAATTAATATAGATGGTGAAATCAAAATATTCTATGACAAAACCAAACTTACACAAAATGTTTCCACAAACCCAGCCCTACAAAGGATAATAGATGGAAAACATCAACTCAAAGAAGGAAACTACACCCTAGAAAAAGCAAGAAAGTAATCTTTCAACAAACTCAAAATAAGATAGCCACATAAACATAAAATAGCATCAAAAATAACAGGAACCAACAATTACTATTCCTTAATATCTCTTAACATCAATGGACTCAATTCCCCAATAAAAAGACATAGACTGACAGACTGGATCCATAAACATGACCCAGCATTTTGCTGCATTCAGGAAACACACCTTTGTGATAAAGACAAACACTACCTCAGAGTAAAGGGCTCGAAAACAGTTTTCCAGGCAAATGGTCCCAAGAAACAGGCTGGAGTAGCCATTCTAATATTGGATAAAATCGAATTTCACCCAAAACTCATCCAAAAAAATAAGGAAGGACACTTCATACTCATCAAAGGAAAAATATAACATGAAGAACTCTTAATTCTGAACATCTATGCTCCAAATGCAAGGGCACCCACATTCATAAAAGAAACTTTATTAAAGTTCAAAGCACACATTGCACCTCACCCAGTAATAGTAGGAGACTTCAACACCACACTATCATCAATGGACAGATCTTGGAAACACAAACTAAACAGAGACACAGTGAAACTAGCAGAAGTTATGGACCAAATAGATTTAACAGATATCTATAGAACATTTCATTCTAAATCAAAAGAATATACCTTCTTCTCAGCACCTCAGGATACGTTCTCCCAAACTGATCATATAATCGTTCACAAAACAAACCTCAAGAGATATAAGAATATTGAAATAATCCCATGCCTCCTATCAAATCACTACGGATTAAGGCTGGTCTTCAATGGCAACAACAACAACAGAAAGCCCACATATACCTGGAAGCTGAACAATGCTCTACTCAATGATAACTTGGTCAAGGAAGAAATAAAGAAAGAAATTAAAGACTTTCTAGACTTGAATGAAAATGAATGTACAACATACGCAAACTTATGGTACACAATAAAATCAGTGTTAAGAGGAAAACTCATAGCTTTGAGTGCCAGCAAAAAGAAACTGGAGAGAGCATACACTAGCAGCTTAAAAGCATACCTGAAAGCTCTAGAACAAAAGGAAGCTAATGCACACAAGAGGAGTAGAAGGCAGGAAATAATCAAACTCAGGGCTGAAATCGATCAAGTAGAAACAAAAAGAACTATACAAAGAATCAATAAAACCAGGTGCTGGTTCTTTGAGAAAATCAAAAAGGTAGATAAACCCTTAGCCAGACTAACCAGAGGGCACAGAGACAGGATCCAAATTAACAAAATTAGAAATGAAAAGGAGACATAACAACAGATTCTGAGGAAATTCAAAGAAATCATCAGATCCTACTATAAAAACCTATACTCAACACAACTGGAAAATCTGGATGAAATAGACAATTTTCTAGACAGATACCAAATACCAAAATTAAGTCAGGATCAGATAAGCCACCCAAACAGTCCCATAATGCCTAAAGAAATACAAGAAATCATTAAAAGTCTCCCAACCAAATAAAGCTTAGGACTAGATGTGTTCAGTGCAGAATTATATCAGACCTTCAAAGAAGACCTAATACCAATCCTCTTCAATCTATTCCACAAAATAGAAACAGAAGGAACACTACTCAATTCGTTCTATGAGGCCACAGTTACACTGATACCAAAACCTTTCAAAGCCCCAACAGAGAAAGAAAACTTCAGATCACCTTCCTGTATGAATATTGATGCAAAAATACTCAATAAAATTCTTGCAAACTGAATCCAAGGACACATAAAACGATCATTCATCATGATCAAGTAGGCTTCATCCCAGGGATGCAGAGACAGTTCAATACCTGGATATCCATCAATGTAATCCACTACATAAACAAACTCAAAGAAAAAAAACCACATGGTCATTTCTTTAGATGCTGAAAAATCATTTGACAAAATTCAACATCCCTTCATGATAAAAGTCTTGGAAAGATCAGGAATTCAAGGCCCATACCTAAATATAGTAAAAGCAATATACAGGAAATCAGTAGTCAACATCAAACTAAATGGAGAGAAACTTGAAGGGATCCCACTAAAATCAGGGACTAGACAAGGCTGCCTTCTCTGTCCCTATCTATTTAATATAGTACTTGAAGTTCTAGCTAGACCAATTAGACAACAAAAGGAGGCCAAAGGGATACAAATTGGAAAGGAAGAAACCAAAATATCACTATTTGCAGATGATTAGATTGCAAACTTAGTGACCCGAAAAAATCCACCAGAGAACTGCTACATCTGATAAACAACCTCAGCAAAGTGGCCAGATATAAAAATAACTCAAATAAATCAGTAGCCTTCTTATACTAGAAGGATAAATGGGCTGAGAAAGAAATTAGGGAAATGACACCCTTCACAATTGTCACAAGCAATATAAAGTATCTTGGTGTGATTTTAACCAACCAAGTGAAAGATCTGTATGACAAGAGTTTCAAGTCTCTGAAGAAAGAAATCGAAGAAGACCTCAGAAGATGGAAAGATCTCCCATGCTCATGGATTGGCAGGATTAATACAGTAAAAATGGCCATCCTGCCAAAAGCAATCTACCAATTCAATGCAATCCATATCAAAATTCCAACTCGATTCTTCATAGACTTAGAGCAATTCTCAAATTCATTTGGATAAACAAAATATCCAGGATAGCAAAAACTATTCTCAGCAACAAAAGAACTTCTGGGGGAATCAGCACCCCTGATCTCAGGCTGTGTTACAAAGAAGTAGTGATAAAAACTGCATGGTGTTGGTACAGTGACAGGCTTGTAGATCAATGGAATAGAATTGAAGACCCAGAAATGAACCCACACACCTTAGGTCACTTGATTTTCAACAAAGAGCTAGAACCATCCAGTGGAAAAAAGACAGCATTTTCAACAAATGGTGCTGGTTCAACTGGTGGTCTACATGTAGAATAATGCAAATTGATCCATTCCTATCTCCCCGTACAAGTCTTAAGTCCAAGTGGATCAAGGACCTCCACATAAAACCAGATACACTGAATCTAATAAAGGAGAAAGTGGGGAAAAATCTCGAACACATAGGTACAGGAGAAAGGTTCCTGAACCTTTCTGCACCAATTGCTTATGCGCTAAGATCAGGAATTGACAAATGGGACTTCATGAAATTGCAAAGTTTCTGTAAGGCAAAGGACACTGTCAATAGAACAAAATGGCAACCACCAGATTGAGAAAAGATCTTTACCAATCCTATGTCCAAAAGAGGGCTAATATACAATATATACAAAGAACTCAAGAAGTTAGACTCCAGAGACTCAAATAACCCTATCAAAAAATGGGGAACAGAGCTAAACAGAGAATTCTCAACTGAGGAAATTCATAGGGCTGAGAAGCGGCTAAAGAAATGTTCAACATCCTTAGTCATCAGGGAAATTCAAATCAAACAGTTCTGAGATTCCACCTCACACAAGTCAGAATGGCTAAGATCAAAATCTCAGGTGACAGCAGATGCTGGAGAGGATGTGGAGAAAGAGGAACACTACTTCATTGCTGGTAGGATTGAAAACTGGTACAACCACTCTGGAAATCAATTTGGCGGACCCTCAACAAAATGGAAATAATACTACCTGAGGACCCAGCTATCCCACTCCTTGGCATATACCCAGAAAATGCTCCAACATGTAATAAAGACACATGCTCCACTATGTTCATAGCAGTCATATGTTTAATAACCAGAAGCTGGAAGCAACCCAGATGTCCCTCAGCAGAGGAATGGATACAGAAAATGTACATTTACACAATAGAGTACTACTCAGCTATTAAAAACAATGACTTCATGAAATTCGCAGGCAAATGGATGGAACTTGAAAATATCATCCTGAGTGAGGTAACTCAATCACAAAAGAATGAACGTGGTATGTACTCACTGGTAAGTAGATACAAAAATAGGGAATACCTAAGTCACTTCACAGTAACTGTTGGACTGAGTGTTGGGTCCTCAATGGAGGAGTTGGAGAAGGAGCTGAGGGAGTGGCATCCTCATGGAGGGAGCAACAGTGTCAACTGGACTGATTCCCTGGTGTTCCTGGAGACTGGACCACCAACCAAAGAATACACATGGAGGAACCCATGGTTCGGACCACATATGTGGCAGAGGAAGGCCTTGTTGGCCATCAGGGGGAGGAGAGGCCCTTTGGACTGAGGATGTTAGAGGTACCAGTATAGGGGAATGCCAAGGTGGGAAGTTGGGAGTGGGTGGGCAGGTGGGTTGGTGGGGGAATTCCCTCATAGATGCAGGGGGAGGAGCAGGGGGTAGGGGGTTTCCAATGTGTAGACTTGGAAAGGGAGAAACATTTGAAATGCAAATAAAGTATCAAAAAATAAAAATTAAAAAAAAAAGAAAATACATAGAAACAAAACTGTGTTCATATGGATGAAAACACAATATTTTTAGATAACTATTTTTATAGGTTAGTGACAAAGCCAATAAAATATTCAGCAATATATTTGACAGAAATTGACAACCTTATTACTGTCAATCTTTTTTCTTTTTAAATTTCAAGGATGGCATGTTATTGGAAAAAGAATAGCCATATATGTGAAACAAAGCAGGGAGATCAGAACCAAATCTACATATATATTAGCATTTACTTTTCAAAACAAGAGGCCAAGCAATGAAAGAGGGCAAAGGAATCAGGATATTCAGAAGGGAATAGCTGAAACTTCCAATCTTACCATGCAGAAAAGTTAATTCAAAACAGATCATAAAGCTAAGTGGAATTCCTAAAATAGAAAACTCCTTGAGGAAAACAGAGAAAGAGAAATCTAGGTTACTCGCAATAGCTGAATACTTTTTTTTTTTTTTTTTAGAAGTTTCAATAAAACAAGTATAAACTATAAGAGAAAATAATTTAGAATTTTCAATGTTAAAATACTATCTTTTAAAATGGAAATACAAGAATATTTTACAGAGAAAGCAGTTCCTGTATATGACAGATGTATCCTGAATGTTTTAAGGATTTTGACAATTCAAGGATGAAGAAAAAAAGCCTCATCAAAAAATATGGGCAAATGATTTTAACAGGTTCTGCACAAGAAATATATAAATGGCCAGAATGCAGATGGAGAGATGTTCAATGTCATTAGCCTTCAGGAAAATGCAAATAAAAAGCAAATGAGATACTGCTGTCTAGCTATTAGAATGAGTCAAATTTAAATGACTCATAATAGCAAATATAGAGGCAAGATAGCAGGTACCTGGAGAGTACACATTGCCAATAGCCATGTATAATTACATACCCGCTTCAAGAAACTGGTTCACTATTATTTTCCAGGTGAGTTTTCATTTACAGGGTATCCTGGTCATGACATTTCTAGATATTAGGAAGATGAAAATACACAGAGTAATAAGTATATGTGAATTAATTTTACTTAGCAATGATGAAAATTAAATATGTGTTAAATGGCTACCAACAACCAAATGCTTAAACATAATGTAGTGTATATACCCAAAATGTATTTCTGCACAGCATGAAAGAACACACATGATTTTTAAG
>CM052715.1:7234779-7286320 GCA_028551405.1 Uromys caudimaculatus
TTGCTTACCCCCCCCCCCTTTTATTGGATATTTACTTTATTTACATTTCAAATGTTTTCCCCTTTCCAGGGAAAACATTTCCCCTTCAGAAAACCCCTATTCCATAGCCCCTCGCTCAGCCTCTATGAGGGTGCTCCCCCACCCACCCACCCACATCTGTCTTCCCTCCCTAACATTCCCCTTTACTGGGGCCTCTAACACCCTCAGGCCCAAGGGCCTCCTCTCCCCCCCGATGGCCTACAAGGCCTTCCTCTGCCACATATGTGGTCCGAACCATGGGTTCCTCCATGTGTATTCTTTGGTTGGTAGTTCAGTCTCCAGAAGCTCTGAGGGTCTGGCCAGTTGACACTGTTGCTCCCTCCATGGGACTGAAATCACCCTCAGTTCCTTGAGTCCCTTCTCCAACTCCTTCATCAGGTAGGTACCTCATGCTCAGTCCAGTGGTTGGCTGTGAACATCCATCTCTGTATTTGTCAGGCTCTGCCTGAGTCTCTCTGGAGACAGCTTATTATGTTTTCATCAGCAAGCACTTCCGAGCATGCACAATAACATCCAGGTTTGGTGGCTGCATATGGGATGAATCCCCAGGTGGGGAAGTCACAGGATGACCTTCCTTCAGTCTCTACTCCAACCTTTGTGTCCATATTTCCTCCTGTGAATATTTTGTTCACCCTTCTAAGAAACACTGAAGCATCCACATTTTGTTCTTCCTTCTTCTTAGGCTTCATATGGTTTGTGAATTGAATCTTGAGAATTCCAAACTTTTGGACTAATATCCACTTATCAGTGAGTACATATCATAGTTGTTCTTTTGTGACTGTGTTACCTCACTCAGCATGACATTTTCAAGTTCCACCCATTTGCCTGCAAATTTCAAGAAGTCGTTGTTCTCATAGCTAGGTAGTAGTCCATTGTGTAAATGTTACCACATTTTCTGTATCCATTCCTCGGTTGAAGAACATCTGGGTTGTTTCCAGCTACTAGCTATTATAAATATGGCTGCTATGAACATAGTAGAGTATGTGTCCTTATTAGATGTTAGAGCATCTTCTGGGTGTATGCCCAGAAGAGGTATAGCTTGGTCCTCAGGTAGTACTGTCTAATTTTTTGAGGATCTGCCAAACTGATTTCCAGAGTGGTTGTACCAGCTTGTAATCTCACCAACAATGAAAGAGTGTTCCTCTTTTTCCACATCCTCACCAGCATCTGCTGTCACCTGAGCTTTTGGTCTTAGCCTTACTGACTGGTATGAGGAAGAATCTCAGGGTTGTTTTGATTTGCATTTCCCTGATGACTAAGGATGTTGAACATTTCTTTAGGTGCTTCTCAGCCCTACGAATTTCCTCAGTTGAGAATTCTCTGTTTAGCCCTGTTCCCCATTTTTAATAGGATTATTTGGTTCTCTGGAGTCTAACTTCTTGAGTTCTTTGTATATATTGGATATTAGCTCTATTTTGGATGTGAGATTGGTAAAGATCTTTTCCCAATCTGTTGGTTGCTATTATATTCTATTAACAATGTCCTTTGCTTTATAGAAGCTTTGGAAATTTATAAGGTCCCATTTGTTGATTCTTAATCTTAGAGCATAAGCCATTGGTGTTCTGTTCAGGAACTTTTCCAGTGTGTCCATGTGTTTGAGACATTTCCCCACTTTATCTTCTATTAGTTTCAGTGTATCTGGTTTTATGTGGAGGTCCTTGATCCACTTGGACTTGAGCTTTGAACAGGGAGATAGAAATTGATCAGTTTGCATTCTACATGTTGACTGCCAGTAGAACCAGCACCATAATGCTGTCTTTTTCCACTGGATGATTTTACCTCCTTTGTCAAAGATCGAGTGACCATTGGTGTATGGCTTAATTTCTGGGTCTTGAATTCTATTTCATTGATCTACCTGCCTGTCACTGTACCAATACCATGCAGTTTTTTGTTTTTTTGTTTTTTTGTTTTTTTGTTTTTTTGGTTTTTTGTTTTTTTGTTTTTTTAATCACTACTGCTCTGTAGTACAGCTTGAGGTCAGGGATACTGATTTCCCCAGAAGTTATTTGACTGTTGAGAATAGTTTTTGCTATCCTTGGTTTTTCGTTATTCCAAAAGAATTTGAGAATTGCTCTAAGTCTATGAAGAATTGAGTTGGAATTTTGGTCGGGATTGCATTGAATCTGTAGATAGCTTTCAGCAAGATGGTCGTTTTTACGATATTAATCTTGCCAATCCATGAACCTTGGAGATCTTTCCATCTTTTGAGGTCTTCTTCGATTTCTTTCTTCAGAGACTTGAAGTTCTTGTCATACAGATCTTTCACTTGTTTGGTTAGAGTCACACCAAGATACTGTATGTTGTTTGTGACTATAGTGAAGGGTGTTGATTCCTTAAATTCTTTCTCAGCCTGTTAATCCTTTGAGTAATGGAAGGCTACCAATTTGTTTGAGTTAATTTTATATCTGGCCATTTTGCTGAAGTTGTTTTTCAGCTGTAGGAGTTCTCTAGTGGAGTTTTTAGGGTCACTTAAGTATATGACCATATCATCTACAAATATTGATATTTTGATTTCTTCCTTTCCAGTTTGTATCCCTTTAACTTCCTTTTATTGTCTAATTTCTCTAGCTAGTACTTCAGTTACTATATTGAATAGATAGGGAGAGAGTGGGTAGCCTTTTCTAGTCCCTGATTTTAGTGGTATTGCTTCAAGTTTTTCTCCATTTAGTTTGATGTTGGCTTCTGGTTTTCTGTATATTGCTTTTATTATGTTTAAGTATGGACCTTGAATACCTGATCTTTCCAAGACTTTTATCATGAAGGGATGTTGAATTTTTCCAAATCCTTTTTCAGCATCTAATGAAATGATGATGTGGTTTTTTTTTTTCTTTGAGTTTGTTTAAGTAGTGGATTATATTAATGGATTTCTGGATATTGAAATGTCCCTTCATCCCTAGGATGAAGCCTACTTAATCATGGTGAATGATTGTTTTCATGCATTCTTGGATTTGGATTTGGTTTGAGAGAATTTTACTGAGTACTTTGCATCGATATTCATAAGGGTAATTGGTCTGAAGTTCTCTTCCTTTTTTTAGGTCTTTGTGAGGTTTTGTTATTAGTGTAATTGTTGCTTCATAGAACGAATTGGGTAGTGTTCCTTCTCTTTCTACTTTGTGGAAAAATTTGAGGAGCATTGGTATTAGGTCTTCTTTTAAAGTCTGATAGAATTCTGCACTAAATCCTCTGGTCCTGGTCTTTTTTGGTTGGGAAATTTTTAATGACGTCTTCTATTTCTTTAGGGGTTATGAGAGTGTTTATATGGTTTATCTGATCCTGACTTAACTTTGGAATTTTTTATCTGTCTAAAAAATTGTCTATTTCATCCAGATTTTCCAGTTGTGTTGAGGATAGGCTTTTTTAGTATGATCTGATGATTTTTTTTGAATTTCCTGTTTCTGTTGTTATACTGCCCTTTTCATTTCTGGTTTGGCTAATTTGGTCTCCGTGCCCTCTGGAAAGTCTGGCTAAGGGTTTATCTCTCTTGTTGATTTCTCAAAGAACCAGCTCCTGGTTTTGTTAATTCTTTGTATAGTTCTTTTTATTTTGCTATTTGGTTGATTTTAGCCCTGAATTTTATTATTTCCTGCTTTCTACTCCTCTTGGGTGTATTAGCTTCATTTTCTTCTAGAGCTTTCAGAAGTGCTGTTAAGCTGCTAGTGTATGCTCTCTCTAGTTTCTTTTTGGAGGCACTTAGAGCTATGAGTTTTCCTTTTACCACTGCTTTCATTGCGTTCCATTAGTTTGGTTATGTTGTACCTTCATTTTCATCATATTCCAAAATGACTTAATTTCTTTCTTTATTTCTTCATTGACCAAGTTATCATTGAGTAGGTCATTGTTCAGCTTCCATGTGTATGTGGGCTTTCTGTTGTTTTTGTTGCTATTGAAGGCCAGCCGTAACCCATAGTCATCTGATAGGAGGCATGGGATTATTTCAATCTTCTTATATTTGTTGAATTCTGTTTTGTGACTGATTATATGGTCAATTTTGGAGAAGGTACCATGAGGAGCTAAAAGAAGGTATATTTTTTTGATTTAGGATGAAATGTTCTACAGATATCTGTTAAATCCATTTGGTCCATAACATCTGTTAGTTTCACTGTGTCTCTGTTTAGTTTGTGTTTTCCAGATCTGTCCATTGATGATAGTGGGGTGCTGAAGTTTCCCAATATTATTGTGTGAGGTGCAATGTATGCTTTGAGCTTTATTAAAGTTTCTTTTGTGATCGTGGGTGCCCTAGCATTTGCAACATAGATGTTCAGAATTGAGAGTTCTTCTTGGTAGATTTTTCCTTTGATGAGTATGAAGTGTCCTTCCTTATCTTTTTTGATGACTTTTGGGTGAAAGTTGATTTTATCTGATATTAGCATGACTACTCCAACTTGTTTCTTGGGACCATTTTCTTGGAGAATTGTTTTCCAGCCCTTTACTCTGAGGTAGTGTTTGTCTTTGAAACTGAGGTGCATTTCCTGTATGCAGCAAAATGCCTGGTTCTGTTTATATATCCAGTCTGTTAGTCTATGTCTTTATATTGGGGAATTGAGCCTATTGATGTTAAGACATATTAAGCAATAGTGATTGTTGCTTCCTGTTATTTTTGATGTTAGTTTTGTTTGTGTGGCTGTCTTCTTTTGGGGTTGTTGAAAGATCACTTTCTTGCTTTTTCTGGGGTGTACTTTTCCTCCATGTGTTGACATTTTTTATCTGTTATATTTGTAGGGCTGGATTTGTGGAAAGATATTGTGTAAATTTGGTTTTGTCATGGAATATCTTGGTTTCGCCATTTATGTTAATTGAGAGTTTTGCTAGATATAGTAGCCTGGGCTGGCATTTGTGCTCTCTTACATTCTGTATGAGATCTGCCCAGGATCTTCTAGCTTTCAGAGTCTCTGGTGAGAAGTCTGGTGTAATTCTGATAGGTCTGCCTTTATATGTTACTTGACCTTTTTCCCTTACTGCTTCTAATATTCATTCTTTGTTCAGTGCATTTGATGTTTTGACTATTATGTGATGGGAGGAATTTCTTTTCTGTTCCTATCTATTTGGAGTTCTGTAGGCTTCCTTTATGTTTATGTGCATCTCTTTCTTTACGTTAGAGAAGTTTTCTTCTATAATTTTGTTGAAGATATTTACTGGCCCTTTAAGTTGGGAATCTTAACTCTCTTCTACACCTATTATCCTTAGTTTTGGTCTTCTCATTGTGTTCTGAATTTCCTGGATGTTTTAGGTTAGGAGCCTTTTGCCTTCTGCATTTTCTTTGACTGTTGTGTCAATGTTTTCTATGGTATCTTCTGCACTTGATTTTTTTTCTTCTGTCTCTTATATTCTTTTGGTGATACTTGCATCTATGGCTGCTGATCTCTTTCCTAGGTTTTCTATCTCTAGGGTTGTCTCCCTTTGTGATTTCTTTATTGTTTCTATTTCCACTTTTAGATTCTGGATGGTTTTTTTGAATTCCTTCATCTGTTTGTTTGTATTTTCCTTGTTGTTCTATAAGGGATTTTTTTGTTTACTCTTTAAGCCCTCCTACCTGTTTACCTGTGTTCTCTTTTATTTATTTAAGGGAGTTATTTAAGTCCTTCTTTAAGTCCTCTTTCATCATCATGAGATGTGATTTTAAATTAGAGTCTTCCTTTTCTGTTATGTTGGCGTGTCCAGGGCTTGCTGTGGTCAGAGAATTTGGTTCTGATGATGCCAAGTAGCCTTGGTTTCTGTTGCTTATATTCTTGCCCTTGCCTTTCACCATTTGGTTACCTCTGGTGTTAGCTGGCCTTACTGTCTCTCACTACAGCTTATCTCTCCTGCAAGCCTCTGTGTCAATATTCCTCAGAGACCAGCTCTCTCTGAGAGGAATTTGAGTTTTCAGAGCTTGGTACAGATCAGCTTTGGGGTGCAGACTGAAACCAGAAGGTTCTTCTCCCCAGATGTTCCTTGGTTCCTGTGTCCTGATGGCTCTGTGAGGGTCCCCCTTGGGCCAGGATTTTGAACAGAAGTAGTGGTCTTGCCTGTGCTCAAAAGTGTGTCAGCACTCCTGGGAGACTAGCTCTCTCCTGGTGTTATTTTGGTATGGAACCCTGTGGCACAGGATCAGCTCCCTGGCTGCAGAAGGAAACTGGAAGGCCATTCCTTGGTCCCTGTGTCCTGAGGGTTCTGGACGGGTCCCTCTGAGCAGAGATGCTGGTCTTACCCCCTCACCCCCACAGGCTTGACTGCACTCCTGGGAGTCTAGCTCTCTCCCAGTGCTATTGGGTATAGAGCCCTGTGGCACAGGCTCAGGTCCCCAGCTGTAGATGGAACCAGAATGCTGCTTCTTTTTCCCTGTGTCCTGAGGGTTCCAGGACTTTGCTTATTAAAGGGACATAAAGAACCTCTTACAGGTGATGAAAATGCTCATTATCCTATTCATAGGGTGGGATTAAGACTGACAGTACTTACAAGACTGATCACAATCTATAATTGATACGGACTCAAGTTTGTTTTTATAATATCCTTTAAATGATTGGAATAGATAGAATTCCTCTTTTCAGCTGAAAACTCGCCCAGAAAGAAAATAAAGAAGGATTTTATAATCAAAGATAGGATTATGAGGGTTTAGACTAAAGAAGTATAAAGAAAAAAAATCATGGAAATGTTAAACACCTATTAGATTTCTTCTGTTCTCCCAGAATAATCCTACCACTTTTCTTCAAAAACACTCTTCAAGAGAAAATTTAATGTTGTAGTACATGAGATCATTAATCAAAAACATTAGCAGTGTAAAGTAATTTCTCATCTTTAGGCTAAAAAATTTTAGCTACAAGTAGGCTAAAATAATTGAAGTAATTTGAAACTTTAACTGTGCATTAGGTATTCTTAATATTTACAAATTATTTGGAGAAATGAAGAAAGATGAGCGTTGTAAAAATTTTAAAAACAATTTCATTAACTATAAAAACATTTTTTCCTTGCACGCTCACAGTGTGTGTGTGTGTGTGTGTGTGTGTGTGTGTGTGTGTGTGTGTGTTTGTACTTGACATGATGTGTGCAAATCAGAGGACAGCTTGGAGAACTTGGATGTCTTCTTTCCACTTGAATGGTCCAGGAATCCAACTCAGGTCCTCAAACTTGGGGGAAAGTGGCTTAACAAAGAATAAGGTAGGTGTTTTGGGAGATACAGCTCAGTGATGTTGTGATTTGTGAGTGCAAAAATATATGGATGTGATAAAAATTCATTGAGAACATTAATAATAATTGCTGCCAAGAAAAGCAGCTCAGATGCTGTTTCCACGGTTACATCTTTTGATTGGTCACTAGAGTGAAATCAAGCTGAAGAAAGTTCCCTATGGTACATAGTATAGCAAGATTAAATATGCAAGGATCAAGGTCCACAAGGTTTTACCTATATAAGCCTATTATTCTGTATTTATGAGCACTTTCTTTATAATAGTTCTCATAGAATTCTATACTTAGTTGATAATTTATACAAAGATAATGATATTAGAATTTGTATTAAGTAGATAAATAAAAGTGATATAGATTGTATTGTCATGGGCTTATGTGAATTCAAAAATATTCAGTCCCTTTATTTAGCAAAATAATATCTTGATTTTATTTGGAATTGTCTTTTTTATTTCTGTGTAACATTAGAATAATGTTTCAAATTTAGAATACAGTCTTGGATTTCCCTAATACAGCAATATGATATGAAGTATATTACAAAGAACAGTAGTACACTGTATCAAATACAGAGTTTTCTGTGGAAACATTTTACTACAAAGTACCATTATGTATCTTACTAGTAAAATATTCTTTAAAAGGTATCTTAATTTTGGAAGAATTAATTTTAATATAAATAAAAATAGAAGTTGTCTAATATTGTTAATTAACAATAGAAATATAAAACACTAAAAACCATAAAATAAGATAAAGCCTGCAGGTCAATATCCTTTCCTATACTAATAATTCTTTGGCCTGTTCTTCAAATCCTGAACATGAAAAGTGAAATCTTGACCTCACTCAGTCTTTTGTGTGAAATTCCCTTTCTGATGTTCTTAAATCAGTCCTCATTCTGTTCACAAGACACAGAAATGGTGAATTTAAGTTTTTCCTATAATTGTTGGAAGACATTGGTGTGGAAAGCAAGAAATAATCAAATGATACATGAAAATACTAATTCCAAGCATTTGTTATGTTCTAGTCACAGCATGAGGTTACTGTTGGGACACTGTGCTTATGTTCTTGACTGTGCATTTCTCACTCACAGTCTTCTATGGTTATAAGAAGACATGCATAACGTGCCTTTGATCTAGTCAGAACTCTGATAAGATCCTCACCCTATGCCATAGTAATTCATATCATAGACACACGTGTATTCAAAGATAAAGAACACAAGACACCTGAGACTTTTAGCTCTGCCAAGCAATTTTTAAGCACAAAATCAGAATTTTAGTAGTATATTTTACTTGCAGAGCATATCTGATGTCTACCTTGGTTATCATTTCCAGAGCAAAGGGATGCACTAGCTAGCTGCACATCAGCACACTGAGCTGAATATAGCAAATGACTTCTAGAGTGTGTTGAATTGTCTTCTACAAATGTATGCTGTATACATTCTTGCAACTCTAATGGCTCTATCATTATATGATTAAAACACTGTGCTGACTCCATCTCTGGTATATTAACTATGTAATATTTAAAGCCATAAGCGAAATACTTTTTTAAAAAAAACTGCTTTTTTTGACAGGACTTTTAAATAAATTAAACTCATTTTTAATTTCCCCTTGGCAATAATGTGGTATGTAAGTCATAATAAGTGGGTAACCTTTCCTAAATCATTTCATGCCTAGCATAAAGACAACAAACAAAAATCCTATGGAATTGAAATATGGAAGGTATGTGCTTTGCCTTATCTCTTAAAAGTGTGTGTATTTATCAGCAACTCGTGTTTTCTCAGAAATAAGAAATGTTTATGTATTATTCTCATGGGCATTGGGTCTAGTGACATAAGTGTCAAGAAAATTAGCAAATAACAACAGCAATGGGTTTGTATTTCTTCTTTTTGTGGGTTCAGCAAACTTTAGTGACGGTATTCAAGAGAGTAGGGAGGGCTTTCTACATCCCTCCTGTTATTGTGGAGGTCTGGGATAGAAATTCTGAGGAAGATACTCAGTGTTGTGGTCTGAGTTGGGACAGGGACTCCTTAGAAACTGAGGGCCTCCCTTTTGCTCTCAGTATCCTTGCTGGGGTGGATGGTCCAGGGTTTCTTACTCTTTGGAGACCATGTAGGCCATGAGGCCACCACCCTGTTGCTGTAGCCATATTCATTGTCATACCAGGAAATGAACTTTACAAAGTTGTCATTCAGAGCAGTGCCAGCCCCAGCATCAAAGGTGGAAGAGTGAGAGTTGCTGTTGAAGTCACAGTCCTCAGTGTACCCTAGGATACCCCTCAGTGGGCCCTCAAATGCCTAATTCACCACCTTCTTGATGTCATCATACTTGGCAGGTTTCTCCAGGCAGCATGTCAGATCCATAATGGATACATTAGGAGTAAGAACACAGAAGGCCATGCCAGTGAGCTTCCTGTTCAGCTCTGGGATGACCTTGCCCACAGCCTTGGGAGCAACAGTAGATGCAGGGATGATGCTCTAGGCAGCCCCAAGGCCATCATGCCACAGCTTTCCAGAGGCGCCATGCACAGTATTCTGAGTGGCAGTCATGGCATGGACTGTGGTCATAAGCCCTTCCATTATGCCAAAGTTGTCATGGATGACCTTGGCCAGGAGGGCTAAGCAGTTGATGGTCCAGGATGCATTGCTGACAATATTTAGTGAGTTGTCATATTTCTCATGGTTCAAACCCATCACAAACATGGGAGCATTGGCAGAAGGGGTGGAGATGATGACCTTTTTGGCCCCACCCTTCAAGTGGGCCACGCCTTCTTCATGGTAGTGAAGATGCTAGGAGATTCCATGACATACTCAGAACCAGCATCACCTCATTTGATGTTAGTGGGGTCTCACTCTTGGAAGATGGTGATGGGCTTCCTGTTGATGACAAGCTTCCCATTCTCAGCCTTGACTGTGCTGTTGAATTTGCCATGGGTGGGGAACATGTAGGCTATGTAGTTGAGGTCAATGAAGGGGTCATTGATGGCAACAATTTCCATTTCACCAAGTGCAGAGCAGAAGGCAGCCCTGGTAACCAGGCACCCAATACAGTCAAATCGGTTCACAACGACCTTCACCATCTTGTCTATGGATGAGGCTGACACTATACAAGAGGTGGCTATCTCTGGAACAGGGAGGAGCAGAGCAAGTTTGTATTTTAATTAAAAAGTTCTATCATTTTTAATTTTTTAAAACAGAAAAATTGTCTTTCATTTATTTTAAAAAGCTCTAACACTAAATTGATATGCTGGATTTCTTTGTATAAGAAAATTTCAGTATTTTTTTTGCAAACATAAGCAGAATTTTGTACTTATTTCACTAATTTTATTTTTTGAAGTGTGTGTGTGTGTGTGTGTGTGTGTGTGTGTGTGCGTGCGTGCAAGAGGTGGATAAGTGCTTTAGGTGTAGGTGATCTTGGAGAACAGAGTTTCAGACTTGCCTCCTTTGGCTGCATTATGGGCAGCTTTAAAATGCAGGAGATGAGTACTGAGATGGAGTTAGGGCTTTTGGAAGAACAAGACTGAGGATCAAACTCAGGGTATCATGAGTACACTGTGTGTAAACACACCCCTGCTACATCACAGTCCCAGCTGATTTTGTTTTTTAATTTTTACTTAAAGTGCATGAATCATCACTTGTGAAATACTTATGAATGAAATTTTATAGGGTGAAATGCACACAGCTTATTACATATTGATGAGGTTTTGCAAATGGCCATAGGTATTTACTTATATCCAATTAGCATAGTGGATCCTGTTGCTACACTAAACAACGTCACTTCTGCATCTTAGTCATGTACATTTCTTCCACAGTCTAAGCCATTATTCTGATATCTTGCCTCAAAGAATAATTTTCCTGTCTCTCATGTAGGTTTGGTCATGGAATATTGTTTATGCCTTGCTTTCTCCATTCCCCACTCTCTGTCCCCAACTTCTTCCTTTCTGCTTATGAGTAAAGTTGTACTGACTATCCCTGTAGGAAATATTTTCATGAACATAACTTGTATTTTTTATTTAAATTAAATAACTTGGAATGTGTGGTAATTGTTGATTTTCAGTCCTCTCTGTATTAATCACATTTTGAAGGTCCTATAATTCTTCAGGAGCAAAGTTTTGTACAGAGAGGGTGCCAGAGACTCTGCAGAAGAAAGGGTCTCAGCTTTGGGATTCTACTCTTAGTGAATTTTTGCTGTGTGAACCTCTCTAACTTCTGGTTTGTATGACACACATAGTTTCCTAGTTTTTCAGCCTTGCTACCTGACCTATTTGAAAGGCAAGAGAAATGGCCAACAGCTGAGATTTGTATGAGACTCACAACAGCTCTTCCTTCTGTGGGTGGCTGTCTTAAACAAAGATGATAGGCAAACTTTACAAAGAGAAATCCCAGCAAATTAGACATATAGAGCATAGTAGTATACTTCCAATTCTCTATGTCAGCCAAAGAGACCCCAAGGGCTGCTCTTTGCCCATGCTTTCCTATATTCTGTCTGTCTCTGCCTCTGTCTCTGTCTCTGTCTCTCTGTCTCTCTCTCTCTCGATGTGTGTGTATCTCCATCCAAAAAATTCTGTAGAAGAACCAAAAGAAGCTGAGAAAGACTTAAAGATATGCTCAACATATTTAGCCATCAAGGAAGTGCAAATCAAAATCAAAACTAACTTCAGATTCTATCTTAAACCTGTCAGAATGGCTAAGATTAAAAAGACAAGTGACAACTCATGCTGGCGAGGATGTAGAGCAAAGGGAACATTCTTCCATTGCTGGTGGGAATACAACCTTATCCAGTCACTATGAAATTCAGAAAGATAGAAATTGATCTACTTCAAAATCTATCTATACTGTATATTACAAAATCTGGTATTACTCAGCTGTTTAAAAAATGTGTCATGAAACTTAACTAAATAGATGAAACTAGAAAAGTAATTATCCTGAGTGAGGTAACTCAGTCTCAGAAAGATAACTATACTATGTATTTAATTTATGTGTGGACATTAGCTATTAAATAAATGATAAGCAAGCTACATCACATAGACAATGGAAGATTCAGTATTCAGCAAGTGACTATGGGAGACACCTTGGTATCCCTGGGTGGGAGAAATAGATTTTATGGGTGGACTGATAGCAGAAATTGGAGAGTCAGGTGTGAAGATAAAAGGGAAATAGGGTGAGGGAGTTGATGCAGGGAGTGATAGCTAGAATGGAGGTGCATTTTAGGGTTGATATGAAAACCTTGTACAGTGGGAAGTTCCTAAAGTAATTAAACCAACCCTAATGAAGTTTGCACATAATGAGGGAAATGGAGTCATAACTGGTCACCCAAGCAAAGCTTCCAGTAGTGTGACTGGGTTATATTCAATTGAATTATTAGCCAAAAGGATCCCATGGAAATCTCCAAACTGCCCAGAGTGCTGCCAAGACTAAAGGATATTCTCTACAATCAGACAGTAGGGCGCCATTGCTGAGAATAATATCCATACAACTCATTGAACTTAAAGAGGTCGAGCTGATCAGTACACAGAACCTTTATCCTAACATTCTTGAGTTGTGGTTCTTAATGTGGGAGGTACAACCCTTTTGGGGGTCTCAAATCAGATATCCTGCATGTCAGATATTTGAATTATGAATCATAACAGTAGCAAATTATAGTTATGAAGTAGCAATGAAATAATTTTATGGTTGAAGATCACTATAATATGAAGTAGCAATGAAATAGTTTTATGGTTGAGAATCACCACAATATGAAGATCTGTACCGAAGGGTCTCAGCATTAGGAAGGTTGAGAACCATTGTTCTAGTATCTTTGGTACATGAGGGTCATCTACAGGTTACCAAAAGGAAAACATAAACACCAAACTAGCCACAAAACTTTTACTCTACAATGCTATCCTCCCTGTAAAATATACTGGGGCAGTGGTTCCCCAAGCTTGTGGAAATAAGCAACCAATATCTTATTTGAGTTATAGCCCACTTGACAAGTTGAAATCCATACAGAAACTATTTTGGTGACTAAGAACCAGAGACTAGTCCAGAGACCTAGGATTAAATTTAGTACTACTTGTCTTAAAAAAAAATTAAAAAGTAGTGATAAAACTAATATTTTTCTGTACGCATAGATCAATGCCTTGCTCAGTCATCATCAGAAAAGCTTCCTTCTGTAGTGGATGGGAACATACACAGAGAACGACAGCCAGTCATTAGGCAGAGAAAGACCAGCTTAATTGGGATGGCCCCATTAAATCTATTCTTAGAGCTCAGGGAACCCCATAGAGGAAGAGGCAGAAAGATGTAAGAGCCAAAGAGGATAGAGGGGAGGGGAGAAAGGCCCTTAAGTTCAACTGAACAAATCTCATTTGAATACAGAGACAGAGGCAGCAAGCATGGGGCTTTCACAGGTCTGCACCAAGTCCCCTGCATATATATTATTACATTCGGTTTAGTATTTTTATGGGACTCCTGCGTGTATGAACAAGTGTGGCTTTGAGTCTTGTGTCTGCTGTTAGATTCTTTTTCCTGTGTTGGTTTAACTTATCTGACTTTAGTGTTATGTTTTTTGCTTCATCTTACTATATTTTATTTTATTAAGTTTTGTTGTTGTCTCTTAGAAGTCTGTTCTTTTCTAAGGAGAATTAGAAAACCAGTGAATCCAGATGGCAGGAGATCTGGGAAGCAACTGGGTAAAGTAGAGGAAGGGGAAACTGTAATCAGTATATATTGTATGAGAAAGAACCTCTTTTCAATAAATGGGGAAAACAACAATACACAAATAAAACTAAAACCCAACCAACCAACCAACCAAACAAACAAATGAACAAACAAACATGAGTTCATAGGATCAAACATAGCTTTTCATGCTTGCATGAAATCATAAGCAACTGAGCCATTCCCTCCCCCCTACAGTGCTCCTTAGAGTTTTCTCTACTGCTATATTAATTAAAATTTTATTGTCATTGTTTTTTTTTTTTATTAAACTTCATCTGTTCAGATTTGATCAGTAGTTCTCACTTGTGCCTGAACCAACACTGACTGGACTAAATCTGATGATCACTGTTTGCTTAACTTTATGAAGATCTGCCTAGCAGGTTTATCTCTTGTTTCACAGAAAATTTCCACAGAAGTAGTAAGCCTTTTCCAGAAAGCACATGTCACATGACATTAGACTTTATGGAGATAATAACATTTAGCCATTCCAATGTTTAAAACCCTTGCAAAAGCTTTCATAAACAATTTCCTAAAATCAATAATGATAAATATATTTTCACACATTTTGGGCCATTTAATAAGATATACTTTGAGAAACCCTTTCTCAAATTAGTTACAGATGATACTTACTTATCCTTTAATTACTGGTTAATGGAAATCTTTATATATTCAGGATACAGAGCCAGTCAGATAAGTGAATTGCAAATTGTTTCTCCTGTTCCATTTCCTCTGATTATTTTTTCTTTGCGTTAAGGAGCGGAAGTGTTTAATATTAATGCTTCATTTTGTATTATACAAATATATTGAATGTTCTACATACAATTAATCTGGTTATTATATCTCTATGACTGGGCAACATTTGTTAGTCAAGTTTCTGTCATTCTCTGCATTGGGATTTGGTGATGGTTTGGTTGAAAATGGCTCTCATAAGCTCATGTGTTTGAATATTTAGTTCCTTGTTCTTAAAACTATTTGGGAAGATTTTGGTATGGTTTTGTTGGAGCGAGTATGTGGGCAGGCTTTGAGGTTTCAGAAGACTGACGCTATTTCTAATGCTTTCTGTCTCTGTATCTCTTTGTGTCTTTGTCTGTTTCCCTGTTTCTTTCTATGCTTCTCTCTGTATCCCTGTTTCTGTTCCTCTGTCTCTCTCTTTTTCTTCCTATATCTCTCTCTGTATCACTGCCTCTGTATCTCTGCCTCCATCTCTCTCTATCTCTCTTGTCTGTCATTCTCTGTCTGTCTTTCTGCCTGTCTGTCTGATTATCTCTCTCTGTCTCTGAGCTCTCTCTCTGAGATCACTCTCTCTCTCTCTCTCTCTCTCTCTCTCTCTCTCTCTCTCTGTCTCTCTCTGTGTGTCTGTCTCTCTCTCTCTGTCTCTCTCATCAATGAAGATATGATCTCTTAGATGTTCCTAACACCATACCTTCACTCTGGCTTCATGATTCCAACCTTCTGAAACTGTAAGCCTATATAAATGATTTTGTCTACATGTTGACTTTATCATTGTATTTTGTTACAGTATAGAAAAATAACTAAGGTAACTCCTTACCAAATAATTAATTATTTTCCATGTTCATTGAGTCACATGGGGATCTTTCACTTCATTTCCTTCCTCTTTTACTATTATTGTGAATCTGTGTACAGTGTTGAAAAAACTCAAGAGAATAGAAATGTTTCTGTGACCCTTAACTTGAAAATGAACATACTTTAAACTTTTACTGATAGTGTGTTCTTCTTACAACCTTAGAAAAATATAAGTGGTAAACATTAAAATACACATAATAAAATGTCTCTTGTAAAGCTTAGAATTCTCATTATAATCCATGAGAAAATTTTTTTTATCTTCTTAAAGCCTCCAGTCCTTTCTACTTTTTAAGGCTTTTTACTTCAAAGTAACAACTATTTTAATGCTTACTTAGAAGGTATTTTCTAGAAGTCTCTGTACATGAAATAATATTTGCATGCTCCCTTTTGTTTGGATTCTGTCACTCAACACATTAATATACTAATTCATTTACATAATTAGATGTATTATTATTAATTGTGTTATGTTAGCAGATATAATTTGTACATATATGCCATGATTTTTAGTCCTTACATCTGTGCATATGTATCTGAGTTTTTCTCACTCTCTGCTTATTACACATAAAGCTGCTATAACATTTATATAATTTCCTTGGTAGATACATACTTTTACTATCTGAAGTAAATGTCTAGGGGTTAAACTGTTAAGCCACAGGGTAGATGCACACTGAGCATGCTCAAATATTTCCACAATAACTCATTTTCTGTCTCCCACTGACAGTGTACAAGAACCTCACTTGCTCTAATCCTAGCCAACATGACAGCAAAGTCCACCTTTTTTGTGCTAATTTGCCCTCCAATTACTGTATTTGTGAAAGGATTTGTGAAAGGAAACTTTGATCCATTTTAGTCTTTATGTTTTCATTTTATTTTTTAAATTTTTTCTGTACTCATAAATGTGCATAGCCTCAATTGTAATTTTTTTCAAAAAATTCTCTCTCGTAAATTAGCCATTAACCTTATGTTAATCATTGCAACATCCTCTTTTCAATAGCAGAAATTGTTAATTAAGGAAGATTGACCATTTCTGGATCTGTGTTGAATGCTCTGTCACATTTTATATTCCATGTGTACACAAATCAAGATTTGTAGTATTGTAGATGATATGCTTGGGCATAATCCATATGTTTAATTTTTGATGTACTATATATTATAGTTTGAAGCTAACAGAGGGGCCACACATCAGAAAATATTATCCATAGAAATTAGCATTCAATTATCATTTTAATAGTTAGCAATTGTGATCAGAAAGAATCTTTTTTGAGGAATGAAATCCACAAAACATATTGCACAATGTAAACAAAAGTGAATGTTTTCTTAAATATAATAGGGCAAGAAAAAAGTGCATGTATTATAAGAGGAACTGACATGATTACTCAGAGAGCAGAAGACACAAACACTTGAAAGTCTTCCCTTGAAGAACATGAAAAGTATTTAACAGGAAATGCCTAACTTGAACACAATAAGCTGAAATTTCATCATAAGAGTGCCAACAGTGACATACAACCCTTTGTGAGAATGTGAAGCATTGAAAATCCTGCTGACAGGAATGTAAATTTATATAATAATTGTAGAATGTAGTTAACACCAAAAGATAAAGCAAGCTGCACCTATGCTGTGACCTAATCTCCAGCCCATGTATATATCAAAGCAGGCATCAGTAGATGTGGTTGACAATGTTCATGGCCTTTTTGCTTGGTGAAACAAACAAAACACCTGAAACCGTGCAACCAACAGGGAATAGATACATTTTATTTGTAGTCATGCTGCAATAAGAACTGTACAGCACTGAAAGTAAATGACATACCTGTAGATATCATCATAGTGACATGAAGGCATATAAAGTGGAAAGGACCCAGGTTTTAGTGTACACACTAAAGCTATTTGTATAAATGCCAAATCTAGAAATTGAAAAGCATTACCAAATATAGGGATATATGCTAAATGTCACAAAACTAAACTAAGGGAATGACAATCATAAAAGCCAGGATCCTAGCTTCTTTGGATGAAAAGGGCAACCATTTCAGTCACATTTACATTTCTAGTGTTCAACTCTAGTGATTCATTTGCTTTTCATATGCAGCACAAATCTTTTGGGTACTTTATATGTTGTATGCAGTCAATATTTATCTTAATTGAGGAAGGTGCTAAGATAAATTGTTACAGTAATAGAGTAATACAGAAAATAACAGCATCTAGTCTTTGATGCAGTATCATCATTAAAAATGATAATTTTCTACTGCATATACAATGTGTTACACTTATGGAATTTTGACTTCATATAGAAATCTAGAAAAAGCAAAATCAAAATATCGATGATGGGCACCGGAAGTATGACTCAACAGTTAAGAACCTTTGCAGTTCTTAAGTTTGGTTACCAGTCTCCAGGTGGAGCAGCTGGCAACCACATGTAACAACAGCTTTGGGGGATGTAATTCTTCCGGACTCCAGAGAAACCCACAAATGTGACATGTATATCTGTGCATGTGTATGCACACACATGCACACACACACACCACATACAAACATACACACACAGAAAGAGAGAGAGAGAGAGAGGGAGAGAGAGAGAGGGAGAGAGGACAGAGACAGAGACAGACAGAGAGAAACAGAGAATGATGTAGAGAATGATGTATATAAATAAATAATAATAGTATTTCTTTAAAAATATGTGAAAGAGATGATTGCCATTACCATGGGTTATTATGTACTTTCTGTAAGCTGTAGCCTTAGTATCTGGTTATCTGAATGTCAACCAGGTCTGTATTACTTCAAATTATATTTTATTTTTACCAGCACATCAGTTCCTCCTTTACCAGTAATGTGTTTATTAATTGAATTGAAATACAAAACAAAACAAAGGATTTAGAAAGAGTTCCTGTTTTCCTTTACAACCTCCTTTTTAAAAAGCATTTGAAACCATAGGAGTTGAAAAGGTAAACATTCTGGTGAAAGCTTTCATGGAAGGACTCTAAATAAGGACACTTTCATATTTGAGGAAAATAACGGTAGGGTGCTTGTTTGTCGAGTAAATGGCTTCTATCTTGCAGGAATAGATTCTATCTTGCAGGAATAGAAAGATAAAAGGATCAATCCAGGGTAAGGCATGCATCCTCAGCTCTCAGCCACTGGCTGACTATTGTTCAGCTTTAGCAAGGGTATTAAAACATTTCCTATAAACAGCACTTACTCATACTGCTGACACTCTCACATAGCTTTACCTCCACCCTCTGCCTCTAAATGCAAGGTCAGCTCTGCACTGTTAGGAACAGAAATGCTCTGAATTCACACCTCCCCCTTCCTTTTACGCCTGCAATGTATATTTCTGAGCCATGTTCTTGAATTGACATACATTTTAAAAACAATTCAATTGCGGATTGATCAGCTGGTCTAGGGACAGCTTGCTCTTGCCATTGTTTCTCTTTGTAGCTGGTGGGACTTTGAATGCCACAGTATCAGCCCTGACTGCAGTAATTGATTGACTGAGCTATGCCACAGGGCCCAAAATAACAAAGGAAGAAAAACATGAAGTTAGTGAAAGAGGACCCAGAAAGGACATAAATAAATGCAGCGCGCCCAGATACTGCAGCGTTGGTGGAATCCTGACGAGGACAAAAAAAGGCCATCTTTTTAACATTTGGAAAGTGAATTCAAGGGGAGACATATTTCCAATACTGTGCTCAGCTTTCTAACAATCTTTTCCTTGACTCTGGGGACAAACATATCCACAGATAGATGATTTTAAGTCTAAAAGGCCTTCACATTGAAGCTCTTTAGATAATATGGTAATGATTATTTTAGAAAGTCCACATAAATAATAGTCATCAAGTCAATAAATACAAGCTGGCCACATCTATTGCAATATTTGCATATAAATCCACTTGGAGCAAATGTACATAACTTAGCATTTAAAAGCTTGGGCCATGAATCCAATAGAGCAACAACAACAGAACACCCTACATTTTCTCTGAGGCTTATATACAAAAGAAGCAATCTCACAGTCATATAAAATCTCAAGATCACAAAGAAACTTAGAGGTCAGGTAATCAAAACACCTTATAACAAAGCATTTAGAAAAGGGATCATTACCAAGACTGTTACAACCTCCCCTACAATTGGTAATTTGGGTGGAAGCTCTGTATTTAGCACTTGGATAACAATTAGTAAGTTTAAGGAAAAAAAATTAAGCAATGAAAAGATCATTTCCATCTAAGTGTCATTTGTAAGGTACATATTTATGCTGCATTCAACATTGAGGTTTCCTTACAGAATGCTTGAATGCCAGGAAATGAGCGAATTTCCTTATTTTCTTTTTTGCCACACCTGGTCACTCTTAGAAATTCAGTTAATAAAGCTACTTAGTATAGGGTATAAGGACAAAGAAAAATTGGCCACAACTAGACTATACTTTATCAGATATTAGCAGCATTTATATGTGTATATACCCAGGCTGAACATTTGGACGGGAACCAGAGCAGTTGCCCTGAATTACCTTTCTGTGAGGTATTTTCAGAGATTACACAGAAGGGACTATTATGATCAATTATATTTTATTTTTTCAATGCTTGATGAGCAGTACATTCAATGTTTCAAAACTATAAAGTATACTCACATGAAATCATCTTATGTCAAGAATTAAGGAACAGATAAAACAAGACACATGTTTTACAGCACTGACTTGATACAAGGCAAGGGAGAAGTTAGAGATAAAGTAAAACAATTAAAATATATTGTGGTCACCCTTTCCACAACAGGCTCCTATCTCCTTCTCATCCCTAATAAACCACCCCAAACATTCCTCTTTCTCAGAGTCCTCACTTTTGGGTTTTATTGTGCGCTATTTACTTGATCAGGGCCATCTGTGCAATTGTTGATTTTGAACTATCAGTTGGAGCATGGTGGAAGTACTAGTGGATACATGACTAAGAACACTGATTTCTCTCTCTTCCTGAATGGGAATTTAGGATGAGGGGAGGGCCCTTTGTGCTCACATTCCCAGAACCAACTTGTGCAAACCTAGTTTAGGTACTGCAGTTACTACGAGCTCATGATTATGATTGCCATATCCTGTCTAGAAAATAGCATTTCACAGTCTTTTTTCCTATTTTCAGTTTTAATATATATATTTTTAATTTATTCTACCACATGTTTCCTGAACTTTGGAAGGGATGGTATAAATGTCTTGCTTAGAGCTAGGAAACCAACCATTACTTATTCTTAACAACTTATGCAATCATGAGTCTTTGCATTCATCATTATTTACGTGGAAAGAAATGCTTTTCTGATTATGGCTAAAAATAGCCATTTGTCTATGAGTACAAAAACAGACACTCAGAAAGCAGTTCATCAATTTAGCTAAGCTATGTTAGTCAGCACATACTCCCCTAGGTCCTAAGACTTCCTTAGCTATGGATTTTCCATATTTACAGCATCAGACATAGATTCACTCTTGTGGTGAGGTCTTAAAGTCCAATTGGAGAGCAGTTGGGTTTGCTCCTATTACAGTAGTGACAACATTCCACAAGTCAGTGCAAACTTACTTGCCAGGTTGCTCTCAGTTAACAGGGTTAATATTCAGGTAAAGCACTGATGGCTTTTTCCCCCACAGCTGCGTATAAATCACCTTTTGGAATTATGAAAGTTAGTCAACAGGGAGGATACTTGCAGAACAGTTTCTGTGTGATTTCTCTACATCATGTAACCAATATCATTTTAAAATCCTAGACACTGCACATTTTGCCAGACTAAACTCTGCGAAAATGGATAATCTTTTATGAATGAATAAAAATAATTTGTTTTATGAATCTTATTCCAAAAAGTAACTAAATAACTACATGAAACCTGACTAATCTTTAACAAATGCTTCTGTGTGTGTTTGTGTGTTACACATTTTTGTATGCAGGTGTTCATGCATGTGCATATGAGTTCATTTGGAGGTTAGTGGTCATCAACATGAGTCTTGCTTGTTTTTTTTTATTAACTCATACATTTGGCTAGTAAGACTGCGAAGTGAATTCCATGTATCTGTCTATCTCAGGCTCTTAACACCATAGTTTTTGGGTTATGGATACATGCTTACATGCCTGACTTTTATGTGGGTATTGGGTGTCTAAATTGAGGTCCATATTCACTGAACCATCTCTCCAACCTTTAAATATATTTTATAAATCTGAAAATAAGTTTTAAAAATGTCTTATGCAGTGTAGTTCCATTACATTTTTAAAGTTTTATTTAACTTTTGCTTCTAGCAGAGATGAAATTATATAATAACTAGATTCATTCTTTTCCCTAAAACAACTAATGAGAATAGTACGTGAATCAATAGTTCTAAACCATTATGTATACAGAAAATGGTACTGATTCCTCATATGCCATACATAACCAATGAGATATGGAAGCCATTTAGTCAGTTGCTGACAAAAATGGACAAGGTGGTGCATCTGCATGAAGCAAAAAAATTAACTTGGGAATCCCTGGAGGGCTTGGAAGAGAGACTTTAAAGGGCCATGTGAAAGGAGAGAAAGATGAATTAAAGAACTCCAAAGATTTTCAAAGATTGGATGCTTATATATCTGAGCACTACTAGCTTTTTCACATCAAGAAGGACATTTGATGGAAATGATCGAGGTGGAAAAAAATAAAGTATAGAGAAAAGAATACCTATTCCTACAGCAAGGATAAAACCACAAGTCATTTGCCATGGCTTTGATTACAGAGAAGGGCTTTCTTTAGGGAGTGGGTAATACTTGGCAAATACTTTTCTTTCTTACCTGATAAGAATGAGAAGAATAAGTTGCTTTCAAATTAATGGCATTCTAAAATTCTAAAGAAAATTTCAAACATTTTGAGAAATAAATAAGCCATAATGAAAACCCACCAAAGTATTGTGCACTACCACTGTCAACTGTTTTTTAAAAGTACCTGGTACAAACAAAAGAATGGCATTTAAAAATAGTATATATGTGTTCCACATATTCTAACTGTAGATCATATAGTATATATGTTCTGTAGTGACATGGATATGCAAAACTGTTCCAAATCAAATATCTAGAGATGAGATTTCAAGTTTGAGATGAAAATTTGCCACTAAGGGAGATCAGTGGCAGACTGTAGGTTTCAGAAGTAGAACTGGTATCTTGAAGATAGTGGCAGAATAAACTCACAATGATGCCATGCATCCAAAGTCAGAAACAACAACAAATTTGCCTATGTACTTAAGCAAAATTGTTAAGCATATTGGGCATGAAGTATAGGAAAAACAAGGAGACAGAAGGGTTAGCAGTCTGTCTAAACTCCACACTACAGTTACCTGGCAACAGCCAGGTATGCTCCTCCCCACAGTTGCCTGGCAACAGCCAGGTAGGCCTGACCCACTATAAAAGGGGCTGCTCACCCGCTCCTCTCTGTCTTGCCGCCCCTCTTCTTGCCTCTTTTGCTATTGCTCTCTTTCCTTGTCTCTTGCCCCCTTGCTACCCCCTCTCCCCATTCCCTTCCCCCCCTCCCCACATGGTAATGGCCAGCATCTACTTCTCTCTCTCCTCTCTCCTCTCTCTCTCTCTCTCTCTCTCTCTTGTTCTCTTTTCGCTGCCACCTTTCCCCCCCTCTTTCAATAAACCCACATGGAATTGTTTGGCCTGGTGTGGTTTCTGGAGTCGTGCAAACATCACAACATTGGTGCCAAAACCTGGGCATTTCCACACAGGTTGCTGCAGGTGGGGTCTGGGTGGCAATCGATGCCTGGAGCAATCATGGAGCTGCCACTGCTGCGAAAGGACTGACCCCCATGTGGACTGCCGCCACTGCTTCACCATGTGGACTCCATCTGCTGGCTGTCATCCACCAAGTGGATTTCCATCACTGCCTCAGACCATCGCTGCTGCTACCACTGACGCCACTGCCACTGTGAGACTCACAGACTTCTACCACGTGGAGCTACCATCTGGCCACAATGACCAAACAGTTCCACACTTCCTGCTACTGGACTGCAGAAGTCCACAAACACACACCTGCATATTGATTGGTAAGAAGTTTCTCCAATTGGCAGGAGAGACCATGTATAACTGGATAGTGTCTGGCCAACTTTTTCTGGGCTGAGGGGTTGGCGTTTCAATGCCCCAGTCCTTATGACTGGCCTCCCCTCCTCATTTGCTGCTTGCTGAAACCCCAGATTCAGCTAGTTTGCCAGAGAAGCAGATCTGATCATGCTCACTGCTAGGCACCCTACTTGCCACCCTTCTGATCCTTAGTTCTGCTCTAGAGTCTCAGGGGGAAAGGTAGGTCTGGCCCCACCCTTTGTAACATGCCAGAGGCTCCCTCCCTTAGATTTGCTTTCCCATGGGCGGTCAACCCCTGCTATTCCTGCCAAAGCTCACAGCAGGAAATAGAGCCTTGGGCCTGCCCACCCCATCTACCCCTAAAACAGCTTTCACTTTCTCTGAGAAGCCTCTCCTGCACATGTGAGCCCCTTCTGTCTCTGCCCCCTCCAAGGACTCTGCTGCCTCCCCCCTCTCTGTTCTGTATCTGTCTTGCCCAGCTCCCTCAGCCCACTCGCATTCCACCAGTCCCCGATCCCTGATCCCTGATCACATTTCCACCTTCCAGCACACAAGAGGGATTTTTGCCCTATCTCCCTCTCTTTCTATGCCACTATTGCCAGTTTTCTTATTCTGATCCTAGCCATATGTCTCTTTGCTACTGCTATTAAATTCTATTCAGTTATAACTAATCTATATCGCTCTCAATCCTGTCAGAAGTTTATTAATTCTTAAGTTTATGACAGACAGAGTTCCCAAAGTATTTAACAGTTGGCCGGGGATAGTAGATGGTCTTAGAAGATGTGGACACAGCTACAGGATACTGCCTCGATTGTGATATGACAATCACTGAAAATGCAGTGGACAAAACCAGATACCTTGGGTCAAGGGGCTTGGCTAGACCAAGATAAGCCAACTTCTCATGTCACGTCTATCTATTCCACAGAGAAAAAGTCCTGCATCTTCTGCTCTTGAAAGCCAGACTGACTCTGTCCAAGTTGCCATGAAGTTGCCAAAGAGACCAGGGAACTGTTGACTGGTGGACTCTGTCATTTTTTAAATAATATAACTGCTAGATTTTTGTTTATTTCTCAGACTTCTGACTACATTGATAGCTAAGCTTTCACAGATGTAATCTGCTTTCTCCTTACCTAAACTTGGTTTCCATTGAGTAAAAGCTTCATATTTCCTCTTCTTGCTATGCCACTGTCCTAATATTATCTAAGTCCCTATAAATTTGCCTAATAACACATTCCACTATACGATCCAACTTTTTAATCTAGTCTCTTCTGCTCCACAAAATGCTCATCTTAAAGACTGTTCATGTTGTTAACTCATGTTTTTATCTCTTTTATAAACTTATAAGCTACAGAAAATCCACTCAGATCTGCCTTTCATGGACCCAATAGAGTCCATCCAGATAAGTACATCTGTCCAAAGTTCCCACTTACTATCTATTCGAAAGGTGGGATTCCTCTGGTTTTAAAATGTACATATTAAGATTTTTTTTCTTTGTCCCAAACATATTTTATTTCTTACCTATAACAATGTGTTTCAACACCTTGTCAAGTCCAGGCACTTACCAAACTCAGGACAGCTCCAGAGAAGCAACTTTCAGATGTTCCGATCTCCTCTCAGATGCTTCTACTGGACCTGTTCCTTCCGACCTATCCTCAGATGGCTCCACAGACGCTGAACATCAAGGAAACAGCCAACTCTCCTAAGACCAATCCCCCATTCTTCAAGGTTCCCCAGAGACATGTTGCCCCCAATGCCAGCATGAAGCAGTCAGATATTATGATGACCCCATGCCTGCTTTGCCATTGCCTCTTTCTAATTTTTCTTTTTAATTAAACCAAAATGAGGGAATGTTAGTATTCTGTCTAAACTCCACCCCACAATTACCTTGCAACAGCCAGGTATGCTCCGACCTACAGTTGCCTGGCAATAGCCAGGTAGACCTGGCCCACTATAAAAGGGGCTGCTTATCCCTCCTCTCTCTCTTGCCTCCCATCTTGTCTTTCTTGTCTTGCTCTCTTTCCTTGCCTCTTCCCCTCTTGCTTCCCCTCTCTCTTCATTCTCTCCCCCCTCTCTCCACATGGTCATGGCCAGCCTCTACTTCTCTACTCTCTCCCTCTCCCTGCCTTTCTCTGCCTACTACCCTCTTAGTTCCCCTCCCCATGCCCTGAATAAACTCTACCCTATACTATACCGTGTGGCTGGTCCCTCAGGGGGAAGGGATGCCTCGGCATGGGCCCGCTGAGGCACTCCTTCCCCCCCCCCACATAGAACATATATTATATCTCTTTATCTTTTTTATAAACACATCAAGAAGAGACTATCTTAGAATGGAATCATCCATAGTAACCCAAGAGTGATTTAAAGTTGGTCTTCATATGCAGGAAATTGAAAGAGTTCTAAAAAAGGAAACATGAAGAAAATTACACACTCTAGAACATACTCATGTTGCTTAAAACTAAGACTGTAGAGGGAACGTTTGAAAAAGATAGAAAAAATATCACATTGGGCTGGAAATAAGAATGACAACTTATTTCTTTAGGTTCCTATGTAAGAAAGATATGACAAACTGTCTTTGAAGAGTTGAAAAAAGTCTACTTAAACTACTGTTTTTTTCATCAAAGATACCTTTCAAAGCTGGACTGAAGACTTCTTTAGAAATAAAAGCTGAAATAATTTATCACTAGCAGATGTTCAAGGCATATTAAAGTAAGTATTTAAAATATAAGGAAAATGACAGTCAATGGAAATAGAGTCAACACAATGACATTGTAACTACACAGTCAACTACACAAGTACACACACACACACACACACACACACACACACACACACACACTTCCCAAAGATATTACTGAATGTTCTCCTTATTGAGATTTACAATTAACAGTAAAATGATGTGCAAGCCTGGGAGGAAAAGACAGAACATGATTTCAATATACACTAAGGTGACTTACAAGTGTATATAATAAATATCACAGCAATCAATTAGCATAAAGAATGATTGGTTATTACTCAACAATGGTGTATAAATAAAAACACAAAAAGACATAACTCACCAGATAAAAGGAAAGGGCATATAGAAAATAGAAGGGATAAAATGTCATAAATAATTGACCTAGTTTCATTTCTCTTACTGTGGCAAAATACTCTGACAGAAAGCAACTTTTGGGAGAAAGGGTATTTTTAATTCACAGTTTCAGGTTACAGTCAATTATTATGAAAGGCAGGAGCTTGAAATATCTACACTCAAGAACATGCTTCCTAATCACCTTACATTTTCCAGGCCCAACTGCAGGTAGTGGTGTTTTCCATAAGTCATTATGGCTCTTTTACCTTAATTAATCCAATTAGAGTATCTCTCACAGGCATGCCCACAAGAAGCCAATTCAAGCCATTCCTCATGAGACTTCTCTCTAGTGATTCTAGGTTTTGTCAGCATTTAAGACTATGCATCACACACACACAAACACATACATACACACACACACACACACACACACACACACACAAACACACAAAGTTGAGGTTATTCTAAAAGAGTGAGTTCTAGAGATGTGCTGAGTGATAGAGCTCCTGTGGTTATAGATGCTCTCCTTTGTACTGGAGGACTAAAGGGGATGGGGAACTGATTCCCTGGAAGAGAAATAGAGAAATAAGAGAATAACAGGATGTAAACATTTCATTAATAACATTTTAATGTGTAATCAATATATGCTAATAAAAATGTAAATCATTTAAAGAAGTTATATTCATGTAAAATTTCCTTACGACCAGAAAAGCAGAAAGGATTGGTCACAGGAAAGTATTTTGTAGCAAGTAGATGATATATGTATTAAATTATTTTAGTGTTGACCCCACTATTTAAGCCTAATATGGAGTAAGGACTGTGTATACCCCATGAAGATGAAAGAATGTATGTTCCCTTCTAATATGTAGAAATGTTATCAGGAAATGACATTTAGCCATGTGGAAATCTATAAACTTTAAATAGAATTGTTAGAGGGGAGAAACGCAGAAAAATTGTGATTTTAGCATTGACAAGCACTAGGAGCCGTGGAGGCATCTTCTCTGGAAGCATGTGAGTAAATTATCACAGCCTCAGGGAGAGGAAAGAGATCATTTTGTCCTCACTATCCACAAGCTTTCCCTCAACCCTGTTAGCTGTCAGTTGTAGTGCTTAAATGTTGAGGAATTAGACATCTTTCATCTTGACTCCTTTCCACTGAAACTTTGAGACACTCACTCTTAATTAATAGAAAGGAAAGTACTTTCATGCTGGCAAAGATATGAACAAAAAGGGAAAACAAGAGAAAAAGACATTCAAAAGATGCTTTAAACGGGACAATTTTGTGACATCAAAATTTATTATTATATACATATTTTTGTTTTTGTTTTTGTTTTCGTTTTGTTTTGTTTTTTGGTTAGAAGAGTTGTTGAGACTTCATGGCCTTTCCATGAATAATCTAATAAGACAGCCCAATTTCTGTACATGTAAATATTCTCAAAATGACAAATGCTTTAAAAAAATTTTGTAAAGAAGTATTCTTCTAAAAGGGGTATATTTTGCTTTGTTGAGGGCTATCAAAATTTGTAGTAGTTTGGTTATGATAGTTAATATTGGTTGGATAAAGTGTAGAAGGTCAATATTATGGAGAAAAACTGTCAGGAAATTGTCTGTCAATGGGAGTAGCATCAACACTTTGTTGAGATTTCAGAATACAGAAGACCTAATTTGCATCAAATGTGTAAGAGTAAATTAATGTATCAGAAAACTTCTTTTATATGAAAAGTATTAAAATCATAGATTTTAACTCAATTCCATTGAAATTTTTGTTGTATGAATGTTGTAAGTGTTCATTTAAAATTCAGAGATTATTACATTGCATAGGATCTAAACACTAACATCCGTGTGCAACATATAATAAAAATAAAATCAATTCAAATATGAAAGTTGTGATCGATGTATGTGTGTGTTGGTTATCAACTTGACTACATCTGGAATTAACTAAACCACAAGCACCTGGGTATTCATGTGAAAGATTTTTTTTTCTTAATTAAGTCATTTGAAGTGAAAAGACCTACTTTTATCCTGAACTTTGAGGTGACAAGGTCCATCAATAATCTGGGCTACATCTTCTTATGACAGCCTGTATAATGGCCTTGGAAAGAGGAAGCTCCTTCTTTCACCCACTGGCCTGACTCTAACTACCACATTTATTACTTCACTAGCTTTAAAAGCCTCCTTCTTCTAGATTTCAGTGTATGTTGAAGAGCAGTTCAGATACCTAGCATCATGGACTGAACAGCTACTAGATTCTTGGACTTTGTATTGGTAGATAGCCATTGTAGGAACAATTGGACCAGAACTGTGAACTACTCTAGTAAATTCCCTTTCCATTCACATTCATTTTATTAGTTCTGGTTCTCTGGAGATCCCTGAGTAATACAATATATATAATAATCATATAAATACACATAATAATATAATATATATGCTTATATTTTGTAGAAAAATATATAAAATCTCAAAGATTCTTGGGTCACCTTCAGTGTAACAATGTACATTTACAAATAAATAATAATGGTAGGCATTGTGATGTACACCTAACATGTCTGAAATACCTGCTTCTTGAGAGGTTGGGCCAAAAAAATCACGAGTTCAAGGATACCTTGAGCAACAGAGAAAGTAAGCAAGTGAAAGGGAAAGTCCATAATGACTTGTCAAGAGCCAAAAGAAAGCAACTGAATAAAAGAATCTGAGGAGCAAATTTTCATTAACTACATAAAAGAATTCCAAAGTTACAAAGCAAAACTTGTGTAAATACTAGGGAAAATCAATTCTTAAATGAATTGATAGATTTGTATATCTTCAGCAGGTCATGCCAGTAAAAGAAAAGTTATTATTCAAGAAGATATTAGATTTCTGTAACTTTCTGAATCAACCTATTCTGAAAGATCTTATAAAATATTTATGAACAACAAGAATGTTCATCTCTTGGTACAGATATCTCTAAATACATTTATTAAGGTAGGTCATATTTAGCATCATAAATGCATGTAAATAAATTTTCCAATACTCAATTTATCCAAAAGAATTTTTGATCACAATAGAGTTAAATCTTTCTAATGAAGATAGAAGCAAAAAATCTCATCAAAAGTTTAGCTAGTAAAATTTAATAATGTTCAAAAATACATTAAGAGAGTTTATAATAGCTATGAAAAGTTGTCTTCTAATTTGAGAACAAATTAATATAATATAATTTACTATACTTACTTGTGTACAGATTGTAAATACTGCAGTTTTTTAGGTATATGAAAACTAAAAAGTAAAACTACCTTAATATCAGGGAAAGTCATATACTTTGCACTTGTAAGTAGTGAATAGAGGGACAAAGAGTGGAATAGAGATTGAAGAAAGGCCATCCAGAGAGTGTCCCACTTGGGGATTCATCCCATATGCAGCCACCAAACCCAGACATTATTGCTGATGCCAAGAAGTTCTAAGTAAAGCTCAACATTATTTTTCTCTAAATAAATACAATTAAAAGCCATAATGAGATGAGCAACATGTGTATCAACACCCAAGCATTCATAATACTGAGCAGTTGTAATGGAGAACAACCAGTAGTTGGTCATCCATTAGCAGACATGGAGAAGATAAGGCATGTGTGAATGAGCACTAGGAAACTTTTATGGGTAATGGATTTTTATTATCTTGATTGTAGTGCTGGTTTCATGAATGTTAGATACATGAAGACTTATTAAACTGCACATTGGGTTGAATACAGACACATCTAGACTGATTCACATTGAGAAGCAAAGAACTCATTAATTTACTAAAGATAATAAATTTTATAATGCATGAAAAATTATTAATGTATTTAATTGTCTCCTTCTGTCACTGTGTCTTTCTGATGGATTGTTTTAAGTGTGTATACATGCATTAAATTTTTCCGATTTACATACTATAAACACCTGCAGTGTGAGTTCAGAGGCACGTTTTGGACCTTAATAAAGAATGATATAACATCTAATGTTAATTTTATATAGAAGGGCATGCAACATATTCATAAGTAAGGCATACATAAATATTGAGTGGTGGTTTGAATAAAAATGGCCCCATGGTCTCATATATATTTGAATGCTTAGTGTTCAGGGAATAGCAATACTTCAGAAGGATTAGGGGGTGTGGCATTGTTAGAGGACATTATTCATGAGGATTTGGTTGATTCGAGGTTTCAAAAAAACGATCCAGGTCTGTTGCAGGAAATATTAAAAACTGTCTCGGCAGGCTTCCTGTGCTTCTGCTGCCCACTCTATGTCCTAAAGGCCATGTGATGGCAGGCAATGGCTGACCTGTTTTATCTCATGGGGTCTCTGACTCAGAGCTCCAAGATCTCTCCACCCAGCTAGTTAGGTTTCCATTGGCGGGTCACCAGCACACCAACTCCATGATTCAAGTCCTGCTCGGCCTCTGTGGTGCACATCAGACAAACCCACGCTTTGCTGCGTGCCTTTCTCCTACTAACCCAGACAGCTGCCACCAGAAGAAAAATACCACACAAACTCAGCTCAGAAACAATGGTAATTCAATGACGTCTATGCCAAATGATAATGATAGAAGATGACCACCTAGATTAGACAAATTGTCCCAATTATTCTATCCTTTATGATATCATAACTACCTGTGGTTATTTAAAGCCACACGGGTGCAGGTTCTTCTTCCTGTCCATCTGCTTCCATCTTGGCTTCCTCCCTCCTTTCTGAGATGCTCTCTGTCTCTGCAACTCTTCTCTCCGCCTCCATTTTCCATGTCCAATTACAGGCCTCTTGCTGCACTAATATTTTAATGTGATTGGACAGGGAAAATCCTGTCACAGAAGTCCAGTCTCTCTCTCTCCTTGCTGTAGATCTAGATGTTGAAATATCAGCCTCTCCAGCACCATGTCTGCCTCCATTCCACCATACTCCCCAACATGATGATAATGGATTAAACTTCTAAAGCTGTAAGAAAGCCCCGTTAATTAAATTAGTTAAATTAAATTATATGCTTTCTTTTATAACACTTGTCATAACCGTGGTTTCTTTTCACAGAAATACAACAGTGAATATGATACCGTGGATATTGTTTCATAGTTTTAAAGTATGGTTAAACACCGTAACTATTATACAAAATTGACATGGAATCTAAATGATTTAATGTTAATAATGTATTCAGCGTAGAAACCAGAAAAAGTCACATGAAGGATTGAGTGCTGAGCTTTCCTCCTAGTCAGAAACTCAACCTGCATGCAAGCGTAGTAATTTGTAAAGTATCATCAGTAAATATTGAATAAAATATTTGTTTTTAGTCAACAATTAAATACCAGTATTAATGTCAGCTTAGCATAGTACTTTAATATTCTAAATATCTCACAGAGCCTGAACTGGCTATCTTCTGTAACTAGGCAAGATGTCAAGTGGAGGGTTTGGGATAGCAACCCAGCCACAAAACCTCTGACCTACAGTTTATCATGACTTCATAATGTGCCTGGGACCAGAGTCTAGCACAATTTTCATCAGATGCAGAGCCCCTTAGCCAAATATTAGGCAGAAGACCTGTAGAGGACAGGAGGAAGGAGTGGCAAAGCCATAAGAACAGCACCCATGAATCAACTCACCGGGACAAAAATGGGCTCACAAATATCAGGGAGCCCGTGTGGGTCTGACCTAGACTGTCTGCATATATGTTATGGTTGTGTAGCTCCATGTTCTTGTGGAATTCTTAATAGTGGGAGCAGAGGCTGCCTCTGCCTCTTTTGATTTCCCTTGTTACCCCTTTCTTCCAAATGGATTGCCTCAATCAGCCTTGAAGGGAAAATATGTGGCTAGTGTTATTGTACCTTGTTATGCCATACTTGGTTGATATTTCTGAACAGTGTGCTCTTTTCTAAGAGAGGGATGTGGGTGGGTTGGGAGAAAGGAGATGTGGGGACAGTGATGGGGGTGAAAACTGTAGGTGGTATGTAATATATGAAGGAAGAGTAAATAAAAAGGAAAGAAACAAAAACATTAAATATCTCTAAGTATTCTGTACATAAAGAATAGTTACATAAAGTACATAAAGAATATATATGTTACAAGATCCTTCTGACATCAGTTGTTTCTTCTCTCTTTTTCATTGAGATTCGACTGTCCACTTTATTACCTTTCCATTTACATGTTTAAATCTTAAACAATTTTTTGCTATGAATGGAATTGAACATAGCAATTTCTATGTAACATATAACTGTCCAGCATACTTTCTTTTCACAGCACTACTTGCTGTTTATTCACAGTGAAGGGGGCGAGGAAAAATAAATCAGACAAAGTACTATAACTATTTCAAAATGTTATTCAGTTATATTTATCCTCAATTCCTTTTAAGTTGTCTTTCGGAAGAGGTCTTCTTAATCATTTATTTATAATGATTAAGGAATCAAACAAATCAACATATATATCTGCAAGTCAACATTCGAAAACAGGCACACACACAAACACAAACACGCATACATACACACACATATAATGTCACCCACATGCCAATCTCATTAAGTAGACAAAATCATGATTGGCATCTTACTTCATAAGTCAGGATAGCTGTTTTAATCACTAGGTAGTTTTCCTCCTTCCTTCCCTCCTTTCCTCTCTCTCTCCCTCACCCTCTCTTCATCTTTGCCTCCATCTCTTCCTCCTTCCCTTCTTCCATTTGCTCTTTTCTTTCTCCTGTTCTGTATCAATTTCATTTCCCTCATACATACACATGTGTGTTTGCATATGCATATACTCACAGATACTCACTATGTAAACAGTATAATATACACATATAAAATATAAGCAGATATAGATATATCTTGGTAGTAGAAAAGATCAGGCACTTTTCCTTGGTATATAATCACTGCATGTAGTACTTGGATTAATTGACAATTTCCTTCAAGTATATAATATACTCTGACTATGTTCAGATCTTCCTAGTCCCTGCCTTTAGTAATCAGTGCCCCTTGATCTGTCCCACTAATCTCTTCTGTTCCTGCTGTCTTACTCTGCATTCCCTATACAGAAATGTAAGTGCAGTTTTATGTGTAACATTTTATATTATATTAAATACAAATTTGACATTGTCTGTGTACTTGTGTGCAAATGTGTATATATTTACATACATGATCATAATGTTATAGTTTGATAATATTACATGCACACTGCATTTGTAAATTCATTTTCACTTTCATTGTACAAGCATGGTATAGACTATATGCACATGTTTCTTCACTGCAGGGAACTATAGATGGTGAGTTTGGCTAGATGGGTCAAAAGAGGTGAAATGAGACTGGTACCTGTGGACTTTTTGGGTGCCATTTGTGCAAATGCACATAAATTTAGTAAACCTAATGATTTTGTATATATGTTCTGTAAGCCTAATGATTTTGAACAGAAATTCTGTGGACCTAATGATTTTTGAAAACCATTTCCAAGGCTGTTTATGTCCCATGTGCAAATCTAAATGGGATCTTACAGGAAGTGGATTAAAGAATTCAGCACTTGTCAAATATTGCTGGTCTCTGCTCTTTTAATTTCTCTTTCCTTCAGAGCTCTCTTGCCTTTAATACCTGCCAAGACTTAGTAGGCCAAATGTGGAGCTCTCTGTATGATATTTTTTCTACCTATTGTGCAAAGAAAATTTTATTTAATGCTTACACAGTTAAGTTTCACCTCAGAATGCTGTGCACTGCAGTTTGCTTTAGAGCGAATGATCCCTTTTTGCTTTGTTTCAAGGTAAACAATTTTCTGCAGTTCTATTGTGCACCGTCAGGAATCATCCTACTGTTTAGATGTAGACAAGTTGGTTTTTTTTTTTTTTTTTTTTTTTTTTATCACTGTGATGAACAACTAAGTGTTTGATCACCAATGTTTCCTTTTATTTTCTTTGTTTCTTTCTTTTTTCTCTTCCTTTTGTGCTCAGCTTACTCTCTTCCTGTCCTCTATGACACACCAGGATATGAATATCTGGTACTACTCACAGTGGAAGGCATTTAATTTGTTTGAAAAATGTCCTTTTCCACAGAAGTCACATAAACCTCTGAGGAAGAATGGAAGATTAAACTGCTCTTGTCTGTGAACTTACCTGAGCACATATATTTTGTGAAGCATTTTGGTTTCTCACTTTAACTTTAGATGATATAATCAGACTCAATCCGTCCTTGTATGTGCCTGTTTTTGAGTGGTTTTCATAGGGATTTTTTCTGAGTACTCAATTTATATTTCTATGTGAAAATTCATGTATTGTACAACAGTTTTAGCTGAGGACATATTGCTCCATGAAAAATCTTCAATTTTTGTTTTGTTTCTGGACAGGGTTTCTAATGTTGCTTTTTGTTAATGGCATTTTACCCTGTTGTTTAAAACACCCTTCTACTGAACGAGAATCTGTGGACATGCCAAGGTTGGATGAAAGATTCAGCCAGAGATTGAATCAGTTGGGAATTAACTGCTCCTCTACTGACTGCTTAGTCTAACCTACTTTGCTCTTTCTGAAACCTAAAAGAAAAGTAGCACAGACTTCTTTGAAAGGACGCAGGAATGGAACATCATGCACCATTCATGTGACACCAGACAGAGGTGGAGGAAGAAGGACAGGCATGGAAGCCAGTTTGCCATACAAGGAAACCAGTCTCAAAACAACAGTGATAAAAAACAGTATTCAGAATCTGAACTATGGATTTGGTTCAGTGGGTAAAGGCACTTCTCTACCACTTCTCTGATGACATCCAGCCCCAGAACACACAAGGCAAAGGTGAGGATTAACTCCCACAAGTTATTCCAGAAATTCTCCATGGCAAAAGTTTGTGCATATACACACAGGCACTCACACAATTAATTCATTAATAAAATTAATAAATACCATCTGTGGTGGGAGACCTCTGCCTGCACCACCAGGGCTCCATAGTCAAATAGTGCTGGGAGAAAGCTAGCCTCCCAGGAGTGTGGAAAAGCCCATGAGAGGGGGTAAGAGGAGCAACAATACTCAGCCGGACTTGCCAGGAATCCTTGGGACATAGGGACTGAGGAACAGCCAGGGGAAGGAGCCTTCTGGTTTCCATCTGTAACTGGAGACCTCCTCCTGGGCCACCAGGGCTCCATAGCAAAATAGTGTCAGGAGAAAGCTAAACTTCCAGGAGTGTGGGCAAGCCTGTCTGCATAGAGGGACCCACCTGGAATCCCCAGGACACAAGGACTGAGGGTGGTCTTCTGGTTTCTTTTGGTGGCCGGGGAGCAGATCCTGTGACACAGGGCTCCATACTCAAATAGTGCCAGGAGAGAGCTGGTATCCCAGGAGTGCCAACACACCTTCAAGCACAGGCAAGACCACAACTTCTGTTCAAATTCACTGGATCAAGAAGGACCCTTCCAGAGTCATCAGGACACAGGATCTAAGGGACAGCTGGGGACTAGGTTCTTCTGGTTTCTGTCTGCATCCCAGAGGTGACCCTCTACCACAACTCTCCAAACCCAAATTCCTCTCATAGAGAACTGATCTTCAAGGAGTATTGACACTGAGGCTTGCAGGAAGGACATGCCATAGTCAGAGAGAGTAAGACCAGCTAACACTAGAGATAATCAGATAGTGAAAGGCAAGGGCAAGAACATAAGGAACAGAAACCAAGGTTACTTGGCCTCATCAGAACTCAGGTCTCCCACCACAGCAAGCCCTGGATACACCAACACACCAGAAAAGCAAGACTCAGATTTAAAATCACATCTTATGATGATGATAGAAGATTTTAAGAAGGAAATAAATAACTCCCTTAAAGAAATACAAGAGAACAAAGGTAAACAACTCGAAGTCCTTAAAGAGGAAACACAAAAATCCCTTAAAGAATTATAGGAAAACACAATCAAATAGACAAAGGAAATGAACAAAACCATCCAGGAACTAAAAACAGAAATAGAAACAATAAAGAAATCACAAAGAGAGACAACCCTGGAGTTAGAAAACCTAGGAAAGAGATCAGGAATCAGTGATGCATCACCAACAGAATACAAGAGGTAGAAGAGAGAATCTCAGGTGTGGAAGATAACATAGAAAACATTGACACAACAGTCAAAGAAAACACAAAATGCAAAAAGTGCCTACCCCAAAACAACCAGGAAATCCAGGACACAATGAGAAGACAGAACCTGAGGATAATAGGTATAAAAGAGAGTGAACATTCCCAACTTAAAGGACCAGTAAGTGTCTTCAACAAAATTATAGAAGAAAACTTACCTAACTAAAAGAAAGAGATGAACATAAATATACAAGAAGCCTACAGAACTCCAAATAGATTGGACCAGAAAAGAAATTCCTCCTGTCACATTATAGGCAAAACACCAAATACATAAAATAAGGAAAGGATATTAAAAGCAATAAGGGAAAAAGGTCAAGTAACATATAAAGGCAAACCTATCAGAATTACACCAGACTTCTCACCAGAGACTATGAAAGCTAGAAGATCCTGGGCAGATCTCATATAGACCCTAAAAGAACACAAATGCCAGCCCAGGCTGCTATACCCAGCAAAACTCTCAATTACCATAGATGGTGAAACCAAAATATTCCATGACAAAACCAAATTTACACAGTATGTTTCCACAAACCCAGACCTACAAAGAATAGATGGAAAATACCAACTCAAGGATGGAAACTACACCCTAGAAAAAGCAAGAAAGTAATCTTTCAACAAACTCAAAATAAGATAGCCACACAAACATAAAAATAACATAGAAAATAACAGGAACCAACAATCACTATTCCTTAATATCTCTTAACATCAATGGACTCAATTCCCCAATAAAAAGAAATAGACTGACAGACTGGATCCATAAACAGGACCCCAAATTTTGCTGCATTTAGGAAACGCACCTCCATGTTAAAAATAAACACTACCTCAGAGTAAGGGCTGGAAAACAATTTTCCATGCAAATGAGCCCAAGAAACAGGCTGTAGTAGCCATTCTAATATCAGATAAAATCAACTTTCAACCAAAAGTCATAAAAAAAGTTAAGGAAGGACACTTGATACTCATCAAAGGAAAAATCCACCAAGAAGAACTCTCAATTCTGAACATCTATGCCCCGAATGCAAAGGCACCCACATTCATAAAAGAAACTTTACTAAAGCTCAAAGCACACATTGCACCTCACACAATAATAGTAGGAGACTTCAACATTCCACTATCATCAATGGACAGATCCTGGAATCACAAACTAAACAGAGACACAGTGAAACTAACAGATGTTATGAACCAAATGGATTTAATAGATATTTATAGAACATTTCATCCTAAATCAAAAGAATATACCTTCTTCTCAGCACCTCATGGTACCTTCTCCAAAATTGACCATATAATTGGTCACAAAACAAACCTCCACAGATACAAGAAGATTGAAATAATCCCATTGATCCTATCAGATCACTATGGATTAAGACTGGTCTTCAATGGCAACAACAATAACAGAAAGCCCACATACATTTAGAAGCTGAACCATGCTCTACTAAAAGATAAATTGGTCAAGGAAGAAATAAAGAAAGAAATTAAAAACTTCCTAGAATTTAGTGAAAATGAAAGTACAACATACCTAACCTATGGGACACAATGAAAGCAGTGTTAAGAGGAAAAGTCACAACTCTGAATGCCTACAAAAAAAAAAAAAAAAAAAAACCAAGAAAGCCTATACTAGAAGCTTAAAAGCACACCTGAAAGCTCTAGAATAAAAAGAAGCTAATACACCCAAGAGGAGTAGAAGGTAGGAAATAATCAAATTTAGGGCTGAAATCAACCAAGTAGAAACTAAAAGAACTATACAAAGAATCAACAAAACCAGGACCTGTTTCTTTGAGAAAATCAGCAAGATTGATAAACTCTTAGCTAGACTAACCAGAGGGCACAGAGACAGTATCCAACTTAACAAAATTAGAAACGAAAAGGGAGATATAACAACAGATTCTGAGGAAATTCAAAATATCATCAGATCCTACTACAAAAGTCTATACTCAACACAACTGGAAAATCTGGATGAAATGGACAATTTTCTAGACAGATACCAAATACCAAAGTTAAGTCAGGTTCAGATAAACCATCTAAACTCTCCCATAACCCTTAAAGAAATAAAAGCAATCATTAAAAGTCTCCCAACCCAAAAAAAGCCCAGGACTAGATGGGTTCAGTGCAGAATACTATCAGACCTTCAAAGAAGACCTAATACCAATACTCTTCAATCTATTCCACAAAACAGATACAGAAGGAACACTAACCAATTCATTCTGTGAGGCCACAGTTACACTGATACCAAAACCTCAAAAAGACCCAACAATATAAGAAAACTTCAGACCAATTTCCCTTATGAATATGGATGCAAAAATGCTCAATAAAAGTCTCACAAACTGAATCCAAGAACAACTCAAAATGATCATTCATCATGATCAAGTAGGCTTCATCCCAGGGATGCAAGGATGGTTCAATACCTGGAAATCCATCAATGTAATCCATTACATAAACAGACTCAAAGCAAAAAACCACATGGTCATTTCATTAGATGCTGAAGAATCATTTACAAAATTCAACATCCTTTCATGATAAAAGTCTTGGAAAGATCAGGAGTTCAATGACCATACCTAACCATAGTAAAAGCAATATACAGCAAACCAGTGGCCAACATAAAACTAAATGGAGAGAAACATGAAGGAATCCCACTAAAATCAGGGACTAGACAAGGCTGCCCTCACTCTCCCTTTCTATTCAATATAGTACTTGAAATTCTAGCTAGAGCAATTAGACAAGAAAAGGAGGTCAAAGGATACAAATTGGAAAGGAAGAATTCAAAATATCACTACTTGCAGATGATTAGATCGTATACTTAGTGACCTGAAAAACTCCACCAGAGATCTGCTACAGCTGAAAAACTACTTCAGCAAAGTGGCCGGATACAAAATTAACTCCAGCAAATCAGTAGCTTTCATATACTCGAAGGATAAACAGGCTGAGAAAGAAATTGGGGAAATGACACCCTTCACAAATGTCACAAACAATATAAAGTATCTTGGTGTGACTCTAATCAAACAAGTGAAAGATCTGTATGACAAGAACTTCAAGTCTCTGATGAAAGAAGAAATCCTCAGAAGATGGAAAGATCTCCCATGCTCATGGATTGGCAGGATTAACATAGATAAAATGGTCATCCTGCTGAAAGCAATCTACAGATTCAATGCAATCTCCATCAAAATTCCAACTCAATTCTTCATGGACTTAGAAAAGGCAAGAGTCAAATTCTTTTGGAATAACAAAAAACCCAGGATAGCAAAAATTATTCTCAACAATAAAAGGACTTCTGAGGGAATCAGCATCCCTTACTTCAAGCTGTACTACAGAGTAGTAGTGATAAAAACTGCATGGCATTGGTACAGTGACAGGCAGGTATATTAATGGAGTAGAATTGAAGACCCAGAAATGAACCCACACCCTTACAGTCACTTGATCTTTGACAAAGGAGCTAAAACCATCCAATGGAAAAAAGACAGCATTTTCACCAAATGGTGCTGGTTCAACTGGCAATCTGCATGTAGAAGAATGCAAATTGTTCCATTTCCATCTCCGTGTTCAAAGCTCAAGACCAAATCGTTCGAGGACCTCCACATAAAACCAGATACACTGAATCTAATAGAAGAGAAAGTGGGGAAAATCTCAAACACATGGGCACAGGGGAAAAGTTTCTGAACAGAACACCAATGGCTTATGCTCTAAGATCAAGAATCGACAAATGGGACCGCATGAAATTACAAAGCTTCTGTAAGACAAAGGACACTGTAAATAGGACAAAACGGCAACCAACAGATTGGGAAAAGATCTTTACCAGTCCTACGTCTGATAAGGGCTAATATCCAATATATACAAAGAACTCAAGAAGTTAGTCTCCAGAGATCCAAATAACCCTATCCAAAAATGGGGAACAGAGCTAAACAGAGAATTCTCAACTTAGGAACCTCGAAGGGCTGAGAAGCACCTAACAAAATGTTCAACATCCTTAGTCATCAGGGAAATGCAAATCAAAACAACCCTGAGAATCCACCTCACACCAGTCAGAATGGCTGAGATCAAAAACTCAGGTGACAGCACATGCTGGCGAGGATGTTGAGAAAGAGGAACACTCCTCCATTGCTGGTGAGATTGCAAACTGATACAATCACTCTGGAAATCAGTTTGGTGACCTCTCAGAAAAATGAACATAATACTACCTAAGGACCCAGCTATTCCACTCCTGGGCATATACAAGAAGATGCTCCAACATGTAATAAAGACACATGTTCTACTCTGTTCATAGCAGCCATATTTATAATAGCCAGAAGCTGGAAACAACCCAGATGTCCCTCAACAGAGGAATGGATACAGATAATGTGATATCTTTATACACTGGAATACTACTCAGCTATTAAAAACAATGATTTCATGAAATTCACAGGCAAAAACATGAAACTTGAAAATATCATCCTGAGCAAGATTACTCAGTCACAAAAGAATGAACTCGGTATGTACTCACTGATAAGTGATTATTAGCCCAAAAGTTAGGAATACCCAAGATTCACTTCACATCAACCATTGGGCTGAGCGTGAGGTCTCAGATGGAGGAGTTGGAGAAGGGACCGAAGGAGCTGAGGGAGTTTGCAGCCCCATGGAGGTAGCAACAGTGTCAACTGGCCTGACTTCCTGATGCTCCCAGAGACTGGATCACCAAGCAAAGAATACACATGGAGGGACCCATGATGCTGGCCACATATGTGGCAGAGGAGGGTCTTGTTAGCCATCAGTGGGAGGAGAGGACCTTGGGCCTGAGGGCGTTAGATGCCCCAGTATAGGGGAATGCCAAGGAGGGAAGATAAGAATGTGTGGGTGGGTGGGTGAGGAAATACCCTCATAGAGGCAGGGGATGAGGGAGGAGATAGGGGGATTCCAAAGGGGAGATCTGGAAAGGCAGAAACATTTGAAATGTAAATAAAGTAACAGAAAAAGGTCAAAAAAATTAATGAATAAACTAAAAACAAAGCAAAAATGATCTGGAGCATTTCAGAAACAATTGACATTCCCTAAATAAAAGCTAAGGGAGAACTTAAAGCATGGAGAATATTTTTATTGAGAGAATCACAGTTCAACAAGAGGGAAATTTTTCATTATGATATTTTTTTCAAATATATCGTTATGTCTCAACATTTCAAATGCTAAAAATGATATGTTTTTAATTCATCTGTTCATATAGATACCCAAGAATTCATTATTTTTGACTGTGTATATTTATACTTTAAAAATTATTTTATAGAATATAAAAATCAGATATCTTTACACATGCACTGAGATTGCTCAGCAAATATAATCAAACTATAAAATAAAGATTGAATATTTGAAAATTAAATGTTATATATTTAAAATTGAAAACTCAAAAACAAATCTGAAAGGGGTACTATTTGAAAATTGAAATATAAATCAAATACATTTTAATAGCCCATGACTTTTTGTCCTACTTATGTGATTTACACTTCATGATGGTTCAGGGCATGTATTCATTCAGTAATAATCTCAGCTTGCATTTTGAATCTTGAAATTTTCTGGGTATGCAGTGCAAACTTGTCTTGTTATTCAAGGAAGCAGACAGCTGCGGACACTAGACATTAACACACAGTCCTGCTGCACTGTTACTAAACTATGGTGCTCAGTAGAGCTTTTGATTAAAATCATTTTATAGTAATTTCAGTTTACAAAGGTTAACCACAATAGGTTGAGATAATTCCTGTGGTTCTAAAATATTTGCCTTATTTTCACTAATATGGAGTAGAAACAGGACAACATACATTTTTATCAGTCTCTGAATTTTCTTATTATATGATTCAATAGCATAAATTAAGACAACATTCTATGATTTCAGGTTGCAGTAAAGATCACAAGAGGGAGACATTTAAGTAAACATATTTAGTGGTTATTTATTATACAGATTATCTTAAAGGTTTTAATCATTTACAGTAAAGTGTATATTTCTTAAGTTTTTGTGAAATGTTTATTCTGTGTTCTTTAATTTAACATGATGCTGAGCTTCAAATGCATGCCCTCACATATCCTGGGTAAACAAGGCAACACTGCTCTGTATATTCACTGGGCTTTGTTCAATGTCCTGCTTAACCAAAACTAACATAGGACAGAAACACAGCTGACTGGTAGAATGTTGTCTACTTTGTGTGTGAGCCAGTAAGTTTAGCACCACATAAAAGAAAATAAGTAACTAAATCATGATCTAATAGTACATGTTAAACATGCATTTGATGTGAACCGACCGAACCGATTTTTTGTTTGTTTGTTGAAGAAAATTTTCTATATTCTCAACATAAATTTTGATTGTTTTCAAACTATTTTCACTTGTCTTGCCTTGTGCAGAGGTCTATAATATTCTTTTAGATAAATGCTTTCTGTCAAAATGGCATTTGTGAAAACTGCTTTGAAATAAAAATAAATGAGACTTTGGTTTTCTAGAACACAAGAGAAATATGTCTGCATAGCACTAAAATGTCCTCACCAGTTCTTTTTGATGCCTTAACTGGGTTGGATTGAAGTTTTAGGGGGAATAGAATTCCTTATAAATTCCTTTTCTGTGACTCTATTATATCTGTTGTTTCTCTCACTCTCTGTCTGTCTCTTTGTCTCTCTCTGTCTCTCTGTCTGTCTCTGTCTCTGTCTCTCTCTCTCTGTTCATTCATTTATTCCTGGAGTAGAAGATATCTCTTTCCATTAGATAAGTGTTGTTACAGAATGGTAAGCAATAAAAACTATGAGTATTGTGTGTGTGTATGCTTGTGTGTATTTGTGTGTGTGTGTGTGTGTGTGTGTGTGTGTGTGTGTGTGATGCTAAACACACAGGTATAGGCAGATACTTGTACCTGTGCCGAAGATTGAAGGCTAGAGGAGGATGGTCAGTGACTATTCTATCAATCTTTGCCTTACACTAGTAAGACATAGCATCTCTCTCTCTCTCTCTCTCTATCTCTCTCTCTCTCTCTCTCTCTCCTCACCTAACCCCAGAGCTTGCTCTAGTAAGATATAGTCTCTCTCTGGACCTGGAGCTTGGCTTGTGGTCAGTAAATCCCAGTGATCTTCTTGACCCCCTCTGGATTCCAAACAGCCAATTGACTTCATCAAACATAGGGCCTTGCCTGGGTTTTCATATAGTTATTATAAATTTGAATTCAATCTTCATGCATGTGCAACAACCTCTTTTAACCCACCGAGTCACTCCCTTAGACCTTCTTTTCTCTCTTTTTTTAAAATTTACTTTTTTCTCCTACAATATACTCTGATTACAGTATCCCATCCCTCCATTATTTCCAGTAACCCCCTGCCCCCCTTCTCCCACATCTACTGCTTCTTTGTTTCCATTCAGAAAAGAGCAGGCCTCCCAGTGATCTCAACCTAATACCAGTGATATCAACCTAATATGTCATAAAAAGAAGCAATAAGACTACATGCAAACCCACATATCAAGGCTGGACAAGGCAACCATTAGAAAGAAAAGGGTCCCAAGTGCAGGCAAAAGAGACACCCCCACTCCCACAGTTAAGAGTCCCACAAAACCCAAAGCTAAACACCCAGGGCATGAATGCAGAGAACATAGCACAGGTACACGAAGAAACCTTGATATCTGCTTTAATCCTTGTGAGCCCCCTTGAGCCTTACATAATTGATTCTGTGGGTCATGTTCTCCTGGTGTCCTGGAAACCTTGGCTCCTATGGTCCTTCCTCCCCACTGCGGGGGTTCTCTGAGCTCTGCTTAATGTTTGAGTGTGGGTCTCCTGCAACAAACACATTCTCCACTTCTACAAAGACTCTTGTCATTTAACAGTTAGGATTAAAAGAACAATTGTGCTTAGGCAGGGGAGGGAGTGGAGGAGGGCCCTTTTTGAATCTTTGAATTTCCTAGAAAAGTTTGTTTACTTCCTGAGCCTCATTAACTTCCCCTTTCTTTGGTGGAAAATTTGAACTAAAAAGAAATTTCTCTACATTAACCTGTCCAAAAATTAAAAATATAATACCTAAAAATTTGTGGGCTATGGTTGCTTTCTCGAAATGTAAGTATAAATATTACTTAATCAATGACATATTTACAAAGATAGAGACTATTAGCAGGATGTTTTATAAGGAATTTATTAATGGAACTAAAGTACTAAAGCCTATTAGGATGGGCTACAGTATTAATTTAGTAAAGAATAAATTGCTTCTAATAACTTTTACCTTTACAAACTACAGAAGGGAATCAAAAACTTAAATTTAAAAATAGAACTATATAAACCAAAAATCAAATTCATGGCTAAATATCTATTTAGTCAATATTTTGTTACTGTGACAAAATAACTGAGAAAATAATTTAATATATATATTCCTGTTATATGTATTGTTCTCAAGATTATCCTGCAGATTTTAGGCCAAACATTACTGAAGCAGAGAAGCATCTGGAATGGTATGTTCAAATGCTAAAGGACCAGAACCAATTCAAACAAAGAAAAACATTTACTAACCAAGAATCCTATTTCCAGCAAATCTGTCCTTCAAACAGGAAGTGCAGATACAGATGCTGACATTCTCAGCCTGACAAGGAACAAGGAGTCATCTGTATGAGGCCTGCACTCTTTGCACTTTTCTTCCTAGGCATTTAAGATAGGGCTGGAAACTGGTACAACAACTGCTGAAAAGAGTATGTGAGCTTTGTTTAAAATACTGAAAAACAGAATGTCATACAAAGCGACAGTCTCATTCCTAGGTATATATTAGTATGCCGGCTTTTCTGACTGTGACAAAGTTCCATAAAAAGCAACTTTAGAGAGGAAAGCTCTTCAGCTCACACTTTCAGAGATCTTGGCCCATGGTCTCCTTTCTCTATTGCTGTGAGTCCCCAGTGAAAACATCACAGGGATGTAAGGTGCAATGGATGTCCTTACCATAGCAAATTATAAATAACTGACATGAAATTGATCTCTAGAGACAGTCTTGAAACATTGATGAATTTAATATCATTTTCTAATGTCAATCCCATAGATCAAGGTATATGAAAAGGGGGCTGGAGAGAGTTCGGTGAATAAGAGCAAATGCTGCTTTTGCAGAGGAACTGGTAAGATTTCTTCTTGTAGCCAGAGTGGGACCTCCACTCAGATACACATAACTGCTACCCTGCAAAACACATACACACATACACACACACACACACACACACACACTGAAAAAATTAAGGAATATGGAAAAGCAGCAACAATCAATTAAAAACTAATAAGCATAATTTAAAAGTTTAAGTTTAAAGAAAACTTTAATTTAAAAAAGAAACATGATACTAAGAGATATATGAGCAAAACATATTCTTAAAGAATAAATTTATACAACAGAATATAAGAAATAACAGGAGAAAACTGAAATTAAACTATTTTCCTCATAGTTAACATGATTTCTGTTTATGAACACTTAAAAGAGTTAAATTTCAAAATTAGTATGTTAGTTAAAATGTCAGATTCAATTTGTGAGGGAATTTAACATTCTTGTTTAGTGATAATATAATTAATTGTGTGTAGCACTTTGTGAAGTGCTTTAAGTGTTTTGTGTCATTAGATGTACTATAAGATAATGCTAGTATCATTTTCACTTTAGAGATGAGAAAATTGAAGAACGTAGAAAATTAGTAACCTATCCAATGTCACAATGCTGGGGAATGACATAAAAAAAAAAAAAAACCCTACATGATCATTTCATATCTCTCAAAAGTAAGGTTGATTCAGTCAGAAAATTTGATAAGAGATCATTGGAGGGTTGGAAGATATCTAGAAGAAGATGGTAATGTGACATTGGCAGAAAGTGAGATAAAGAAGGGAAATGGCCAGGGTCAGATCAGAGTTAACTGGAGAGGGCAGAAAAGAAATAACTAGTAAATTAGAGCAATGTGTGATGGCGCATAAGTGTGAGAATATCATAATAACCCCCTTTTTGTAGGCTGCCTTAAATTCATGAGAGAAAAATAATGAGGTCAGAATACACAATGATTTGGTCTTGTATAAATATGAAATTAGGCTTTTGCTAAAATTGGAAATTGGCATTAATCACAATATTTAGTGATTAAGACAAGAGACAGAGGCTTGGTAAGATGACATGGTGGATAATGGGGGTGCTGAATAAGCCTGACAACCTGAGGTTGATTCTTGGGACCTATATAAGAGAAAAAGGAGAAAATAATGGATCCTACATAAATATATTCTCTGACCTCCAGTAACACCAACACACACACACACACACACACACACACACACACACACACACACACACACACACACACAAGTTAAAAAAAAAAGCAAGAAGAACTGTGAAAGGGTTAGTAAGTTAGTTTGAGGTCTGGATTCTTAGAGATCTCAAGGTGGTTCATTCTCTTTTCTCATCATTGTCACATAGGAAGTATGCAGGAGAGGCAGTAAGTGGTCCAGCTTGGAACCAGTGATACTACTGTGATGGAGGGTGGAGTGGTGAAGCACAAAAAGATCGGTGACTAAAGCCTCCTCCACAGACTGAGGAGATGTGCCAGGGAGAGGGTTAAAAAAGTCATAGATTATGTGTGCATTTCACACTTGTACAATTTAGCGGGGTCAAGAGGAGAGTCACGCTGTAGCACAGACTAAAGCCACTACTGCAGTAACAAATGGATTGATTTGCTGCTCAGACCTGAACGTTTTCTCTGCTCTCAAGATTACTTAAGGGCACACTGAAGAGTCTTATGTTGGTAACTTTCCACCTTGGACTCATTTTAAGTGGCTTTTACTCTTTCCATCTTGAATCAAATCAGAATGATAACCCTAAATAGAAGTAGACTCCACACCTGAATGATCCCAAATATTGTTTTGTTCAGTGGTCAAACTAGTGACTCAAAAGTATACCTCTCTCAGTACATCAGACATGGCAGAGAAGCTGGAAGATTATGAACTTAATTGAATTCGTGAATAAACACTTTCTAGTTTAGTTGCTAGGCCTTTATTAATATTTGGATGATTTTGAGTTAAAATCAGTTAGATATTGACTAATCTTATTGCTATAGATTTTATAGAAACCTACTGAAAAATATCTGGCATAAATAATTTCTATAAACCAGAATATCCCAACCTTGACACAATGCATGATTTGGAAAATATAAAATTTGCATTCTGCTAGAGGACTACCATTTGTACTGTAGGATAGTTACCTTGATATCTAGACTCTACTAACTTGCACTGTAGTTTGACTATCAAACTATCTCTCATCACTGTTTAATGTGATATTCCCATAAGATAATGTCAGGGTTAAAAACTTCCCATGAACTAGGAAAGTTATCACTAATTTTTTTTTATTCTTTTTATTTTTTAAAAAAGATATTTTCCAGGTCTTCCCTTCAGAAAGCCCCTATACCACCCCCCTCACCCTGCCTCTATAAGGGTGCTCCACCACCCACCCACCCACTTCCTTCTCTGGCATTCTCTGACACTGGGGCATCGAACACCTTCAGGCCCAAGGGACTATTCTCCAAATGATGTCCAACAAGGCCATCCTCTGTCACATATGTGGCCAGTACCATGGGTCCCTCCATGTGTATTCTTTGGTTGGTGGTCCAGTCCTTGGGAGCTCCTAGGGGTCTGGCCTGTTGACACTGTTGCTCTCTCCATGAGGCTGCAAACCCCCTTAGCTCCTTCAGTCCCTTCTTCAACTCCTCCATCCAGGACCCCACACTCAGTCCAATGGTTAGCTGTGAGCATCAGCCTCTGTATTTGTCAGATGTCTCTCAGGAGACAGCTTATCATGCTTCCATCAGCAAGCTCTTCCCAGCATCCACAATAAAGTCCGGGTTTGGTGGCTATATATGGGATGTATTCCCAGGTGGGGCAGTCTCTAGATGGCCTTTCTTTCAGTCTCTGTTCTACACTTTGTCTCCATATTTCCTATTTTGAGTATTTTGTTTACCTTCTAAGAAGCACTGAAGCATCCACCTTTTGGTCTTCCTACTTCTTAGGCTTCATATGGTCTGTGAATTGAATCTTGGGTATTCCTGAACATTTGGGCTAGTATCAACTTAACAGTGAGCAATACTGTGTTTGTTCTTTTGTTACTGAGTCACATCACTCAGGATGATATTTTTCAGGTTCCATCATTTGCCTGCAAATTTCATGAAGTCATTTTTAATAGCTGAGTAGTATTCCATTGTGTAAATGTACCACATTTTCTGTATCCATTCCTCTGCTGAGGGACATCTGGGTTGTTTCCAGATTCTGGCTATTATAAATATGACTGTTATGAACATAGTGGAGCCTGTGTCTTATTACATGTTAGAGCATCTTCTGAGTATATGCCCAGGAGTGGTATAGCTGGGTCCTCAGGAAGTACTATGTCCAATTTTCTGAGGAACCACTATACTGATTTTCAGAGTGGTTGTATCAGCTTGCAATCCCACTAGTAATGGAGGAGTGTTCCTATTTCTCAACATCCTTGCCAGCATCTTCTGTCACCTGAGTTTTTGAATTTAGCCATTCTGCCTGGTGTGAGGTGGAATCTCAGGGTTGTTTTGATTTGCATTTCCCACATGACTAAGGATGTTGAACATTTCTTTATGTGCTTCTTAGCCCTTCCAGGTTCCTCAGTTGAGAATTCTCTGTTTAGCTCAGTTCCCCATTTTTTGATAGGGTTATTTGGTTCTCTGGAGTCTAACGTCTTAAGTTCTTTATAACTATTGTATATTAGCCTTCTATTGGATGTTGGATTAGGAAAGATCTTTTCCTAGTCTGTTGGTTGCCGTTTTGTCCTATTGACAGTGTCCTTTGCCTTACGGAAGCTTTTTAATTTTATGAGGTCCCATTTGTTGATTCTTGATCTTAGAGCATAAGCCACTGTTATTCTGTTCAGGAACTTTTCCCCTGTGCCCATGTGTTCCAGACTTTTCCACACTTTCTCTTCTATTAGATTCAGTGTATCTGCTTTTATGTGGAGGTCCTTGATCCACTTGGACTTGAGCTTTGTACAGGAAGATAGGAATGGATCAATTTGCATTCTCCTACATGTTAACCTTCATTTGAACCAGCACCATTTGTTGAAAATGCTGTCTTTTTTCCACTGGATGGTTTTAGCTGCTTTGCCAAAGATCAAGTGACCTGAAGTGTGTGGGTTCATTTCTGGGCTTCAGTTCCATTCCATTGATTTAGCTGCCTGTCACTGTATTAATACCATGCAGTTTTTGTTAGTATTGCTCTGTAGTACAACTTAAGGTCAGGGATGGTGATTCCCCTGGAAGTCCTTTTATGGTTGAGAATAGTTTTTGCTATCCTAGGTTTTTTATTATTTCAAGTGAATTTGAGAATTGCTCTTTCTAAGTCAATGAAGAATTGAGTTGAAATTTTGATGGGGATCACTTTGAATCTGTAGACTGCTTTCAGCCAGATGGCTATTGTTACTATATTGATCCTCCCAATCCATGAGCGGGAGATCTCTTCATCTTCTGAGGTCTTGTTCAAATTTTTTGTTCAGGAATTTGTAGTTCTTGTCTTACAGATCTTTCACTTGCACAGTAAGAGTTATACCAAGATATTTTATCAAATTTGTGACAATTGTTAAGGGTATCATTTCCCTAATTTCTTTCTCAGCCTGTGTATCCATTGAGTGTAGGAAAGCTACTGATTTTTTTTGAGTTAATTTTATATCTGGCCACTTTACTGACATTGTTTATCACCCGTAAATGTTCTCTGGTGGGGTTTTGGGGTCACTTAACTATACTATCATATCATCTGCCAATAGTGATATTTTGATTTCTTCCTTTCCAATTTTTATCCCTTTGACCTCCTTTTGTTGTCTAATTTCTCTACCTAGAAGTTCAAGTACTATAATGGATAGTAAGGGGGAGAGAGGGCAGCCTTGTCTAGTCCCTGATTTTAGTGGGATTGCCTCAAGTTTCTCTCCATTTAGTTTGATGGTGGCTACTGGTTTGCTGTATATTGCTTTGACTATGTTTAGGTATGATCCTTCAATTCCTGATCTTTCCAAGACTTTTTAACATGAAAGGATGTTGAATTTTGTCAAATGCTTTTTCAGCATCTAATGAAATGACCATGTGGTTTTTTTTCTTTGTGTTTGTTTATGTAGTGGATTACATTGACGGATTTCGATATATTGAACATCCTTGCATCCCTCGGATGAATCCAACTTGATTGTGATGAATGATCATTTTGATGTGTTCTTGGACTCAGTTTTTGAGAATTTTGTTCAGTATTTTTGCATCAATATTTATAAGAGAAATTGGTCTGAAGTTCTCTTTCTTTGTTGGGTATTTCTGGCGTTGTGGTATCAGTGTAACTGTGACTTGATAGAATAGATTGGGTAGTGTTCTTTATGTTTCTGTTTTGTGTAATAATTTGAAGAATATTGGTATTAGATCCTCTTTGAAGGTGTGATAGAATTCTGCCCTAAACCCATCTGATCCTGGGCCTTTTTAAGTTGGGAGAATTTTAATGACTGTTTCTATTTCTTTAGGGGTTATGAGAGTATTTAGATGGTTTACCTGATCCTGACTTAACTTTGGTATTTGGTATCTGTCTAGAAAATTGTCTATTTTATCCAGATTTTCCAATTGTGTTGAGTATAGACTTTTATAGTGGGATCTGATGATTTTTTTAATTTCCTCAGAATCTGTTGTTATGTCACCCTTTTCACTTCTGATTTTGTTAATTGGATACTGTCTCTGTGCCCTCTGGTTAGTCTGGCTAAAGGATTATCTATCTTGTTGATTTTCTCAAAGAACCTATGTACTCACTGATAAGCGGATATTAGCCCAAAAGTTCAGAATGTCCAAGTTTCACTTAACAGTAACCGCTGGACTGAGAGTGAGGTCCCAGATGGAGGGGTTGGAGAAAGGTCTGAAGGAGCTGAGGGTATCTGTAGCCCCATGGAGGGAGCAA
>CM052715.1:7286420-7332632 GCA_028551405.1 Uromys caudimaculatus
CTTCTTTTTATTCTAGAGCTTTCAGGTATGCTGTTAAGCTGCTATTGTTTGCTCTCTTTAGTTTCTTTTTGGAGGCACTCAGAGCTATGATTTTCCTCTTAAAACTGCTTTCATTGTTCCCCATAAGATCGGGTATGTTGTACCTTCATTTTTATTAAATTCTAAAGTCTTTAATTTCTTTCTTTATTTCTTCCTTGACCAAGTTATCATTGAGTAGAATGTTGTTCAGCTTCCATGTGTATATGGGTTTTCTGTTGTTTTTGTTGTTATTGAAGACCACCTTTAATCCATATTGATCTGATAGGAGACATGGGATTATTTCAATCTTCTTATATCTGTTGAGGTTTGTTTTGTGACTGTCTATATGGTCAGTTTTGGAGAAGGTCCCATGAGGTGCTGAGAAGTTATACTCTTTTGATTTAGGATAAAATGTTCTATAGATACTTGTTAAACCCATTTGGTTCATAACATCTGTTAGTATTACAGTAATATGCATTGTTCTAGAGAAGTTAACTACTGAAATTAAGCCCAGAAACAGGCCACTTCTGAAGTAAGCAGCCATCATGATGTTCTACTGCCCATAGTTCTTTGCTAACAGTCTTGAGCAAGCAGGCTATTTCTAAGATCCTAAGGGGGGAAAAAACATTTAAAGTTCATTATTTCAGGTATTTATGCCACAATGACATAATATAAATGCAATAATGAAGCCTAAATTATGAAGTAAAAATAGTTATACCTTGAGAAAAAGCAGATTAAATTTTAGACTCCTTGTCCATCATAACCTACCTAATTTGAGGAGGAGAAAAATATCCTTTGAGATTCCTGTTGGCTGAGAACAATTATTTAGATAAAAATTATTTTGTTTGCTATTTGCCACAATGAACAAAGGTAGAAGTCCTATAGTTAAGGGGCCTAGTTCAGGCATAACACTTCCCTTAAATATCTACAGTTACTTCACTGTTGTTTCCAGATGCAAGGCACTATTTTAAATATTTTGGAATCAGGGAATATGAGCTGATAACATGTAACCTTAATGTGACTGAATTTTTTTTGGTGTATTTTAGTTACTGCAATCAAACTTTCCCTGTTAAAGTATTGGTATTAATTTATATTTCAATATTTTATGTAGCTTTGCATGGATTCAAATTAGTTAAGTTTACTTGAAGTCTAGATACTGAATCTAAAGCATTTACATGACAACTTTAAGCATATGTGCTATACAAAGTCCTTGATTTTATATTAAAAAAACAGCATTTCCAGAGAAATAATTTATGTATAATCAGTACATGATTATTGTATATTAAGCTCACCAGCTTTTAGAATAAAAGTTTCATTTATGAGAATTAGCACAATGTCACTTTTCAGCTCAGAAATGTCCAAGTTAGTGAATATATTACAGAAATTATAGTCAGTTGTTTACATTTGTTTATTGTCTTCTACAAGGAAGCTGAAGGATGTCTTTCTGAGAAGCAGACAACTAAATAAATATTTATATGCTATTAGAAGAAGTAGGTACTACAGAGACAGAATTAACAAGTTTAATAATCTGATTAACACATATCACATGAAATATCTTGGTAAATATAGCAGTGGTTTCCAAATGGTTAAGTTAAAGTCAATGACAACTGCCAAATCAAAAATTATTAAACAGTTACATAGTATTGTAGTTTCCTGTTACTTTCTATCATTAGTGAATAGATGTTTCAGAGCTATACCCAAAGGTATAATATATTATTAATAAAATAAATATCTATTATTTCACTTTATGTTTCTATGTACAATTCTGTTGATATCATTATAGTTCAGGGGTGAATCCAGGACCTTGGGCATGTGAGACAACAACTTAACCAATGAGCTATATCTACTTCCTATACTTTTATTATAATTTAATGTTTATAAAGCCTAATTTCTTCAAAAAGACAGAAGTGTATAAAAGGGACTATTGATTCTAACAAGGTTCACATTGTTGGCTATAATGCATTTGACATTTGTAAACAAAAAAAAAAAACGTACGTTTTGTGATTATAACAGAGACAAAGAAAGTAGATAAATGAAAATTTCCATAGCATCTCATAAAAGAAACAATTAGATATTTTCACTTAAATTTTCAATGGGCATGTTGAAGTGGACACAATTGGTTAACAGCCTGGGAACTAAAATCTTATAAAGCTGTGACAGTCTCCCATCATCTATTGTGTTATTGACAGTTGTCAGCTTTGTAGCATCCTGATGGTAAAGCTTCTCTTTGGAACTGCTTTATATACAACTTACATATAGATAGCTTTAAACTACCTATAGAAGATTGTAGAAATACAAGTACTTAGATAACATTAGCTTTTGTTTATATAATAATTTACATTTTGAAACTATAAAATAATTATATCATATATACCCTTCCCTTTTCTCCCTCCAATTCCTTCTAAGCAACTTACTTCCTCTCAAATTCATGGCTACTTTTTATGTGTTGTTTTACATGTACATACATAAAGAAAGAGACCTAGACACACAATACATACACACACACACACACACACACACACACACACTCACACACACACACACATCACAGATATTCTTAAATACATAGATACAACCTGTTCAGTCAATAAAATGTTACCATCTTAGTTAGGGTTTACATTATTGTGAAGAGACATCATGACAAAGAAAAAATTTTATATATTTTATATGTTTATATGTTTTATATGTCCTTTATAAAGGACAACATTTAATTAAGGCTGACTTACTGGTTCAGAGGTTCAGTCGATTATCATCAAGGTGAGAGCATGGCAGTGTCCAGGCAGGAATGGTGCTAGAGGAGAGTTCTATAACTTCATCTTAAGGCTGCTAGAAGACAGACTCTTCCTCACAAGGCAGAGCTTCAGAGCCTACCACCACAGTGACACACTTCCTCCAACAAGGCCACACCTACTCCAACAAGGCCATACCTCCTAATAGTGCCACTCCCTGTGCCTAGCATATTCAAACCACCACTGTTACTTATATAAATACCATCTCAAGGCTGACTACTGGGTATTGAATAATCAACTGATGGGCCTTCCTTTGAGGAAGACCATATCTGTAATACATATTTGAATTTTCTAGTTGTCTATATTTTTTTGTTTAAATTTGAGACCCTAAGAGGATTCCCTCTGTCATATTAGTATGTTCATTGGATAATCATTGATCAAGTTTTGTTCAGGAAGTCTCTTTGATGACATTTTTATAGTTTTTGATATGAAAATACAAGTAAATTTTGTTTATCTATTCTCATGCACTAAACTGAGATTTTTTTTTTGATAACTTACTTACATTTCAAATGTTGTTCCCTTTCCAGGTCTCCCCTTTGGAAACCCCCTATGCCAACCCACCTCCCCCTGCCTTTATGAGGATATTCCTTCACCCAACCACCCTCTCCTGCCTTCCCTCCCTGGCACTCCTCTATACTAGGGCATCTAGCACCCTTAAAACCAAGGGCCACTCCTCCCACTGATGGCCAACAAGGCCCTCCTCTGCCACATATGTGGCCAGCACCATGGGTCACTCCATGTACATTCTTTGGTTGATGGTATAGTCTCTGGGAGCACCGGGGGGCTGGACCAGTTGACCCTATTGCTCCCTCCCCATGGGGCTGCAAACTCCCTCAGCTCCTTCAGTCCTTTCTTCAACTCCTCCATCTGGGACCCCATGCTCAGTCAAACACTTGCTGTGAAGTGAATCATGGGTGTTACGAAATTTTGTGCTAATATCCACTTACAGCGAGTACATACTGTGTTTGTTCTTTTGTGACTGAGTTACATCTCTCAGGATGATATTTTCAAGTTCCATCCATTTGCATACGAATTTCATGAAGTCATTGTTTTCAATAGCTGAGTAGTATTCCATTGTGTAAATGTTCCACATTTTCTGTTTCCATCCTCTGCTGAGGGACACCTCGGTTGTTTCCAGGTTCTGGCTATTATAAATATGGCTGCTATGAACATAGTGGAGAATGTGTCTTTATTACATGTTGGAGCATTTTCTGATTATATGCCCAAGAGTGGTATAGCTAGGTCCAGAGGTAGTATTATGTCCAATTTTCTGAGGGTCTGCCAAACTGATTTCCAGAGTGGTGGTAACCAACTTGCAATCCCACCAACGATGAAGGAGTGTTCCTATTTCTCAACATCCTCGCCAGCATCTGTTGTCACCTGAGTTTTTGATCTTAGCCATTCTGCCTGGTGTGAGGTAGAATCTCAGGGTTCTTTCTTTTGCATTGTCCTGATGACTAAGGATGTTGAACATTTCTTTAGGTGCTTATCAGCCCTTCGAGGTTCCTCAGTTGAGAATTCTCTGCTTAGCTCTATTCCCTATTTTTTGATAGGGTTATTTGGTTCTCTGGAGTCTCACTTCTTGAGTTCTTTGTATATATTGAATATTAGCCCTCTATTGGATGTAGGATTGGTAAAGATCTTCTCCTAATCTGTTGGTTGCCATTTCGTTCTATTGACAGTGTCCTTTGCCTTAAAGAAGCTTTTTAATTTTATGAGGTCCCATTTGTCGATTCTTGATCTTAGAGCATAAGCCATTAGTGTTCTGTTCAGGAACTTTTCCCCTGTGCCCATGTGTTCAAGACTTTTTCCCACTTTCTCTTCTAATAGATTCAGTGTATCAGATTTTATGTGGAGGTCCTCGTCCACTTGGACTTGAGCTTTGTACAAGAAGATAGGAATGGATCAATTTGCATTCTTCTACATGTTGACCTCCATTTGAACCAGCACCATTTGTTGAAAATACTGTCTTTTTTCCACTGGATGGTTTTAGCTCCTTTGTCAAAGATCAAGTGACCCGAAGTGTGTGGGTTCATTTCTGGGTCTTCAATTCTGTTCCATTGATCTACCTGCCTGTCACTGTACCAACACCATGCGGTTTTTATTACTACTGCTCTGTAGTATAGCTTGAAGTCAGGGATGCTGATTCCCCCAGAAGTCCCTTTATTGTTGAGGATAGTTTTTACTATCCTGGGTTTTTTGTTATTCCAAAAGAATTTGAGAATTGCTCTTTCTAAGTCTTTGAAGAATCGAGTTGGAATTTTGATGGGGATTGCATTGACTCTGTAGATCGCTTTTGGCAAGATGGCCATTTTTACTATGTTAATCCTGCCAATCCATGAGCATGGGAGATCTTTCTATTTTCTGAGGTCTTCTTCGATTTCTTTCTTCAGAGACTTGAAGTTCTTGTCATACAGATCTTTCACTTGTTTGGCTAGAGTCACACCAAGATACTCTATATTGCTTGTGACTATTATGAAGGGTGGCATTTCCCTAATATCTTTCTCAGCCTGTTTGTCCTTCTAGTATAGGAAGACTACTGATTTGTTTGAGTTAATTTTATATCTGGCCACTTTACTGAAGTTGTTTATCAGCTGTAACAGTCCTCTGGTGGAGTTTTTCCGATCACTTAAGTATACCATCATATCGTCTGCAAATAGTGCTATTTTGATTTCTTCCTTTCCAATTTTTATCCCTTTGACCTCCTTTTTTTTGTGCAATTGCTCTAGCTAGAACTTCAAGTACTATATTGAATAGATAGGGAGAGTGTAGTCAGCTTTGTCTAGTACCTGATTTTATTGAGAATGCTTTAAGTTTCTCTCCATTTAGTTTGATGTTGGCTACTCGTTTCCTGTATATTGCTTTTACTATGTTTAGGTATGGGCCTTGAATTCCTGATCTTTCCAGGACTTTTATCAGGAAGGGATTTTGAATTTTGTCAAATGCTATTTCAGCCTCTAATGAAATGACCATGGGGTTTTTTTCGTTGTGTTTGTTTATGTAGTGGATTACATTGATGGATTTCCAGGTATTGAGCCATCCTTGCATCCCTGTGATGATGTTTACTTGATCATGATGAATGATCATTTTGATGTGTTCTTGGATTAGGTTAGCAATAATTTTATTGGGTATTTTTGCATTGATGTTCATAAGGAAAATTGGTCTGAAGTTTTATTTATTTGTTGGGTCTTTGTGAAGCTTTGGTATCAAGGTAACTGTGGTCTCATAGAATAAATTAGGTAGTATTCTTTCTGTTTCTATTTTGTGGAATAGTTTGAAGAACATTGGTATTAGGTCTTCACTGAAGGTCTGATAGAATTCTGCACTAAACTCATCTGGTCCTGGCTTTTTTTGGTTGGGAGATTTTAATGATTGCTTCTAATTCTTTAGGGGTTATGGAGATATTTAGATGGTTTACCTTATCCTGACTTAACTTTGGTATTTGGTATCTGTCTAGAAAATTGTCCATTTCATCCAGATTTTCCAGTTGTGTTGAGTATAGGCTTTTGTAGTAGGATCTGATGATTTTTTTAATTTCCTCAGATTCTGTTGCTATATCTCTCTTTTTATTTCTGATTCTGTTAATTTGGATACTGTCTCTGTGCCCTCTGGTTGGTCTGGCTAAGGGTTTATCTATCTTTTTGATTTTCTCAAAGAATCAGCTCCTGGTTTTGTTGATTCTTTGTATAGTTCCTTTGTTTCTACTTTGTTCATTTCAGCACTGAGTTTGATTATTTCGTGCCTTCTACTCCTCTTGGGTATACTAGCTTCTTTTTGTTTTAGAGCTTTCAGGTGGGCTGTTAAATTTTTAGTGTATGTTCTCTCCAGTTTCTTTTTGGAGGCACTCAGAGCTATGAGTTTTCCTCTTAACACTGCTTTCATTGTGTCCCATACGTTTGGGTATGTTGTACTTTCATTTTCATTAAATTCTAGGAAGTCTTTAATTTCTTTCTTTATTTCTTCCTTGACCAAGTTATCATTGAGTGGAACATTGTTCTGCGTCCATGTATATGTGGGCTTTCTGTTGTTTTTGCCGCTATTGAAGACCAGCCTTAATTTGTAGTGATCTGATAAGAGCTATGGGATTATTTCAATCTTCTTATATCTGTGGAGGTATGTTTTGTAACCAATTTCATGGTTAATTTTGGAGAATGTACGATGAGATGGTCAGAAGAAGGTATATTCTTTTGATTTAGGATGAAATATTCTATAGATATCTGTTAAATCCATTTGCTTCATAACTTCTGTTGTTTTCACTGTGTCTCTGTTTAGTTTGAGTTTCCAAATTCTTTCCATTGATGAGAGTGGCGTGTTGAAGTCTTCCACTATTATTTTGTGAGGTACAATGTATGCTTTGAGCTTTAGTAAAGTTTTTTTTTTTTTTTTTTTTTTTTTTTTTTTTTTTTTTTTTTTTTTTTTTTTTTTTTTTTTTTTTTTTTTTTTTTTTTTTTTTTTTTTTTTTTTTTTTTTTTTTTTTTTTTTTTTTTTTTTTTTTATGAATGTGGATGTCCTTGCATTTGGAGCATAGATATTCAGAATTGGTAGATTTTTCTTTTGATGAGTATGAAGTGTCCTTTCTTATCTTTTTTGATGACTTTTGGTTGAAAGTTGATTTTATCCAGTTTTAGAATTACTACTCCTGCCTGTTTCTAGGGAGCAGTTACCTGGAAATTTTTTTTCCAAACCTTTACTCTGAAGTAGTGCTGGTTTTTAACACTGAGGTGCATTCCCTGTATCCAGCAAAATGCTGGGTCCTGTTTACGTATCCAGTTTGTTAGCCTATTTTTTTATAGGAGAATTGAGTCCATTGATATTGAGATATTAAGGAATAGTAATTGTTGCTTCCTGTTATTTTCAATGTTATTTTTATGTTTGTGTGACTATCTTCTTTTGGTCTGTTGAAAGGTTACTTTCTTGCTTTTTTCTAGGGTGTAGTTTCCCTCCTTGAGTTGACGTTTTCCATGTATTATCCTTTGTAGGGCTGGGTTTGTGGAAACATATTGTGTAAATTTGGTTTTGTCTTGGAATATCTTGGTTTCACCATCTACGGTAATTGAGGGTTTTGATTGCTATAGCAACCTGGCCTGGCATTTGTGTTCTCTTAGGGTCTGTATGACATCTGCACAGGATCTTCTAGCTTTCATAGTCTCTGGTGAGAAGTCTGGTGCAATTCTGATAGATCTGCCTTTATATGTGACTTGACCTTTTTCCCTTACTCCTTTTAATATTCTTTCCTTGTTTTGTGCATTTGGTGTTTTGACTATTATGTGATGGGAAGAATTTCTTTTCTTGTTTAATCTATTTGGAGTTCTGTAGGCTTCTTGAATGTTTATGTTCATCTCTTTCTTTAGCTTAGGGAAGTTTTCTTCTGTAATTTTGTTGAAGATATTTACTGACCCTTTAATTTGGGAATCTTCACTCTCTTTTATACCTATTATCCTTAGGTTTGGTCTTCTCATTGTTTCCTGGATTTCATAGATGATTTGTGTAAGAAACTTTTTGTATTTTGCATTTTCTTTGACTATTGTGTCAATGTTTTCTATGGTATCTTCTCTACATGAGATTCTGTCTTATATCTCTAGTATTCTGTTGGTGATTCTTGCATCTCTGACTCCTGATCTCTTTTCTATGGTTTCTGTCTCCAGTGTTGTCTCCCTTTGTGATTTCTTTATTGTTTCTATTTCTATTTTTAGATCTTGCATGGTTTTGTTCATATCCTTCATCTGTTTCATTGTATTTTCCTATATTTCCTCTTTAAGGTCTTCTAGCTGTTTACCTGTGTTCTCTTGTATTTCTTTAAGGGAGTTATTCATTTCCTTCTTAAAGTCTTCTATCAATATCATGAGAAGTTATTTTAAATCTGAGTCTTGCTTTCCTGGTATGTTGGGGTATCCATGTCTCACTGGGTGGGAGATCTGGGTTCTGATGATGCCAAGTTGTCTTGGTTTCTCTTCCTTATTTTCTTACCCTTGCCTTTTGCCATCTGGTTATCTCTGGTGTTAGCTGGTCTTGCTCTCTCTGACTGTGGTTTGTCCTCCTGCAAGCCTTTATTTCAATACTCCTTGGGGACCTTTTCTTTCTGAGAGGAGTTTGGGTTTGGAGAGCTATGGTATAGGATCAGCTCTGGGTTTCTGATGAAATCAGAAGGATGCTGTCCTTAGCTGCTCCTTGGTTCCTGTGTCCTGATGCCTCTGCTAGGGTCCCTCTTGATCTAGGCATTTGAACAGAAGTGGTGGTCTTCCTGTGCTCGAAGGTGTATCGGCACTTCTGGGAGACCAGCTCTCTCCTTGCACTGAGTATGAAGCCCTGTGTCACAGAATCAGCTTCCTGGCCACAGAAGGAAACCTGAAGAAAGGAAGTCCCTGTGTCCTGAGGGTTCTGGGCAGGTCATGCTGAGCAGAGGTGCTGGCCTTACCCCTACTCACAGGTTTGTCCATACTCCCTCCTGGGAGGGTAGCTCTTTCCCTCTATTTGGGTATAGAGTCACTAAGTGGCACAGACCACTGGAGTAAACTGGAAGGCTCCTATCCCAGGCTGTTCCTTGGTCCCTGTGTCCTGAGGATTCTGTGGGGGGTACCGTTGAGCAGTGCTGCTCATCTTACCTCCACTCACGGGCTTATCCACACTCCTGGGATGCTAGCTTTCTCCCGGTGCTATTTGGCTATGGAGCTCTGTGGCAAAGACTGAGGTCCCCAGCCGCAGAAGGAAACCAGAAGGCTGCTATCCGAGGCTACTTATATGTCTCTGTGTCCTGGGGGGGTTCTGGGCAGGTCCCTCTGAGCAGAGGTGCTGGCCTTACCCCCCTCCCTCTCCCCCTCTCCGAGCACAGGCTTGTCCACATTCCTGGGAGGGTAGCTCTTTCCCTATGCTATTTGGGTATCTAAACTTAGATCTTAAGAATCTCTATAATCAAGAAAATAACAAGAATAAATTTGATTTGAAAAATAAAGCTGTATTAGAAACAATAATTATTTAATAAAGCCTACAATGTGATTTGGAATTAAAAACAAATAACCAATGGATACTCAAGCCAAGTGCTTATCATAATTTCCTTTGTTCACATTTGAGACTCATTTTATTCTTAGTGTTATATTTGAGAGAAATAATTATCCTTGAAAATAAATGAAAATATATTTGAGAGCCAACAATTTAGGATGTTGTGAACAGATGGTTTAATCAGAGAAGTGAAAATGAAGAACTCACCCTAGTCCTTTATCACTAATTCCTTGAATTCTGACATATGAGCTAGAAAATACATTCTGCTGAAATGAGTACAGTATCTGTAAGAATCTAGTTTTGTTGTGCTGATTTCTCCAGAATGTTTTAAATCATACTTATATTAAAACAAGTTAAAGGCAAATTTTATCACCTGAATTATTGTCAGGTAATAAACAATGTAATAATATAATCAACAATGTTTCTTTTGGCTTGAAGACACCTTAGTCTCAAATGTTACATCTGTAATTTCTGAAGAACAGATCCATGGTCAGTGTTAATTATGTAAGATGCAAAAGAATGTTGTTTAACTACAGGTATAAATGATAGTAAGACATTGGTATGAAACTCCATTCAGGTTCAAAATTGAAGCCAAATCTTTAGATCATAATTAAAAGGCTATATGTTGACAGATTCTACTGAAAACAAGTAACATTAAACTTGTGATTTATGAAATTAGGTTATGTGTACTATTTTGACTGAAGTCTACTTTCCTTTGTCATTTCAAAGGTGAAAATTTGAATGATCTATAAAACTGTAAGAGTTGATCTGTCAGAAATAATTTCCAATTGCATAATGTTTTTACAAAGTGATTTAATTTATTTTAATCATATTTATAATGTGAAAGTGTAAGATGATGATAATATTGGCTTCTAAAGTTTTAGTCTAGAAAATATCATTTTAATTATTATAGAAATGTCTACAAGTAATTTCATAATTTATTACCATTGTATTTAATTTTGACATGTTTCTCATAATTCACCATTGTATATAATACTGTGATAGATATCCCATAGTACATACATATTTTTATGAACAAAAATTCCTAGAAATAAATTTACTAGATGAAATTTTATGCACAATTTATACTTTGGTACTTGTTTGTAAACTGTTCATTAGAAGTATTGTATTGATTTGTACTATTATATGGAACATGTTGTGGATAGTCCTGGGCTGTTTGTAATCTGCTAATTCTGTCCTCCTGTGAAGGGCTTCAGACAAGGAGTGAGTTACACCTGTGACTTGTGAACCAGTCTCCTAAAGCATAAAACAGCCAATCACTGGGTGCAAGGGAGACTTCTGAGATGGAGAGGAGAAGAGAGAAGGAAGAGAGGGAGAGAGAACTTTTTGGAACAGGTAAGATGTAGCTACTAGAGTCTCCTGGTATGGTGGGTCCACAAGAATTTGCCAGCAGAGGAATCAGATTTAAATAAGGCTTAAAAGTTGAGATTTCAGTTGATGTGCCCAGAGACTGAATTATCATTGTTTCTGAACTAAATTTGTGTTGTGTTTTCCTTCACGAAGAGGCTCATCTGGGTTTAAGAGAGAAAGGTACAGCAGCAAAGTGTGGGTTTGCCTGATGTACAGCACAGGGGCCCTGGGGGTATTAAAGCATGGGGCTGGCACGGTAGTGACCTGCCAGTGGGTACCTAGGAAGCTGGGTCAAGAGAACCAGGGCATAATGCGGAAACATGAGCCATATACATTTCATCTTTTTTGTTTTTTTTTTGACATTTCCCACAATAGGTGGTGCCCAACATAGGGCTTGACATGGATACACTAGAAATTTAAGTTTATTAGCTTCAGAGTTAGAGTGATATATTCTTTTAGAGAGTAGCTGTGTAGTGCTGATGAATCATGTGAACTCAAGAGCGGGATTTGAAACAAAGCAGGCTGTGAGGTCCCCAGCTGTGGGGAATTGCAGGCTACTTGGAGTGAGGAGAAGAAAGAAGTTGCCTATTTCTTAGGGAAGAGATTGATTGAACTGTGAATTTATGATATTGGGATTATTTGCTTTTTGGGTAGATTTATATACAGATTTTGTTTGAATCATCTGGGAAATTTCACCCACGGTTTGTAACTAAGATAGGGAAAATTAGTCACTGACTCCAGAGTAGAGAGTGCATTGGTACTCATTGCCTGCTTTGATCAGGTATTAATTATTAATGTCTGTGGCTCCAGGTAGAGAGACCAACAGATAGATACTATATCAGGTATTAATTAATATTGTCTGTGACTCCAGGTAGAGAGATCAACAGAAAATTGGTATAACAAGAGGACAGAGATGAATGGAACTGTGAATTTATAATGTTGGGATTATTTGCCTTTAGGAGAGAGTTACATGCAGATTTTGTTTGAATCACGTGGGGAATTTTGCCCATGGTTTGGAACTAAGACAGGAAAAATTAGTCACTGACTCCAGAGTAGAGAGTGCAGTGGCAGTGGTAATCATTGCCTGCTTTGATCAGGTATTATTTAATATTGTCTGTGACTCCAGGTAGAGAAATCAACAGATAATTGGTATAACAAGATGGCTGCTCAAGGCAGAGAGCCAAACAGAAAGATGGTATAAAAATATATTGCTCTATTATGTCTTACAGGATACTCAAATTCTGTGTAACATGGGCTCCACGGGAATTCTGGGTTTAAATCCTGCTTTGACTAGCTGCCTGCTTATAAGCAGGTATAGATAGAAGTGTGACTCAATTGTTTTGACCTTAAAAATGGATGTGATTGTGTGTTTTGTGGTTTTTTATTCCTCTGGGAGAGAGGTCAATATAAAGTTTTCTTCTGATTACTGGCTCAAGGATATGCTGATTTGGGAAAAAGGTTTTGTCTTTGTGTTTTTGGAAAAGGTGATTAAGGTTTTTATACCTTCCAGAGTTATAGGGATCAGATTTGATAGGGGCAGACCCCCAGAGAACTAGATTCCAGAGAATCAAACAAAAAAGTTATCTTGATGATGCTAAAATTTTGTTTTGAGATTTGTATATTACAGAATACACAGCCTTGATGAATCTCCTCGTCAGACATGCTGAACTGACATGCTTGAACTCCTGATGTCTTGGACTTTCAACTGGATCCAGTCAGGACACAGGCATCAGAGACTAAGTCAAGTCAATCATTTGTGTGGTCGCCTTAAGGACAACCAACTCCCCGATTTTCCCTACCCTTCCTCCCTCCCCTTCAATAAGATCTCAGTGCCCATATTCAGCTTGAAGAGGTTATGGAGAGTCGTCATCCCAGTTCCCTGGGCTTTGGGGCTGGTGGTGGTTATCATAGGTTGCCTTTCTAGGGAATTTAGAAATGGTCATAATTGGAACAGGGAAGAAATAGTTAGAATTGATTGTATAGCCATAATCTCTATTGGTAGAAAATTTTCTGAGATAATTAAGCCTGTTAAGAGCCAAATAGGAAAGTCATGGCTCTGAGTTTATTGTTAGGGTGTTTTCAGATATTTTAATTAGAAATAGCTGAGAGTAATTAACAGACAACAGTCCAGATTACAGAGAAAGTTGGTTTTCCAAAAATGTCAGAAATCCACAGAATATGACATTTAATGTTATTTATTCACTTGTGGTTGAGACAAATATGTTCCTAACAGCTTCCCATTCATGGATTCAAATAAGCAGTTGAGCATCTTACCTCCAGGTGAGGCTGTACTTTGTGGCTAGGTTGCCACTGGGCAGAAAATTACCAATCTCTCCTGCAGACCTGTACTGTTCTTGACAGGAAACAATTTACAGGTTAGGACAGCTTAGTTCCGCAGAGACAGAATAGGCTCGTCCTTAGTAATTCCTGTTTATCAAAGGCCTGTCAGGTGATCCTGGGCCAGAAGGCTGAAGACAGCTGCTCCAACTTCCTGACTTACTGGGGCTGTATAGGTAGGCAGTTGTCTCTACAACTTGTCTCAGTTCTGGAAGCTGTGTTAGGCTTCCTATATCTTCAGATAATGTTGGTCATTCTTGGATTTCTGATGAGGTTGACAAACTACTTATAGTCTCATAGCCAACACAGGCTATTTACTTTGAGAGAACAGATGTGAGAGGATGGTTTTCAGATGGCATACAATTTAGAGCCAGGACATAGTCAAGGTAGAATCATAGTCTTCTAATTTAGGATGGAGGATGACAATGTTCTATCTTAATGACAAAATTGATGGACTGGGTGTTAGGTCTATCTATACTTTATAAATTACAAAATAGTTGTGCTCTATATTTGAGAGAAAGGTTTTGTTTTTGTTTTTATTAGAACAGAAAAGGGGAAGTGTTGTGGATAGCCCTGGGCTGTTTGTAATCTGCTAATTCTGCCCTCCTGTGAAGGGCTTCAGACAAGGAGTGAGTTACACCTGTGACTTGTGAAACACTCCCCTAATGAATAAAACAGCCAATCACTGGGTGCAAGGGAGACTTCTGAGATGGAGAGGAGAAGAGAGAAGGAAGAGAGGGAGAGAGAGCTTTTTGGAACAGGTAAGATGTAGCTACTAGAGTCTCCTGGTATGATGGATCCACAAGGATTCACCATCAGAGGAAACAGATTTAAATAAGGCTTAAAAGTTTAAGTTTCAGTTGATGTGCCCAGAGACTGAATTATCATTGTTTCTGAACAAGTTTGTGTTGTGTTTTCCTACATGCAGAGGCTCATCTGGGTTTAAGAAAGAAAAGCACAGCAGCAAAGTGTGGGTTTGCACAGAGAGCAGCAGAAGCCCTGGGGATATTGAAGCATGGGGCTGACATGGTTGTGACCTGCCAGTGGGAACCTAGGGAGCTAGGTGGAGAGAACCAGGGCATAATGCGGGAACATGAGCCATATACATTCCATCTTTTTTGATATTTCCTGCAACAGGAACATTTCTCTAAAATTTTCTAACAAATAAATTTTATTAGAAAATGAAAAAAATAAAAAATAAATAGAAATAGTTGCAAAAAACATATAGGACATGAAATAGAAACCATAACATCAGCATGATTTTACCATGCTTAATAAGTATCAACTTAATAATGAGATTTCTTTTCTTTTCTTTTCTTTTTTTCTTTTGTTGTTGGGGATTGGACCTATGTCCCCATTTACATCTAATAACATGCTAGGCAAGGACTCTGGATTGACCTATATCCTATAATCAAATAATGATATTTATTAAAAGCAAAAGCAAGTTAAAGAATATGCCAAAAATCAAACTGTGTAAAACTTCTTTCTTTTATTTTGGGGGGAGGCTCAAGACAAACTTTCTTTGTGTAACTCTGGTACCCAAGCACTCTGTAGACTAGACTGCTCTCACACTCAGAGACCTGTTTGCCTCTGCTTTGCAAATGCTGGAATTAAGACTGTGTGCCACCACTGCACTGTTAATTAATTTTGTCTCAAAAATATTTTTAAAAAACATCTGTGACTTTTAGATATTTGTGGAGAGAATCTTTATGGAGTGAGAGAGGTGTGGTTAGAGGCTCAAAGAAAGTCTGCAAATAAAGAACTGAGCAGGACAATACATTCCTGTTATTTCACCATTAGGTAGGAGGAGTTTAAGTTTCAAGATCACTTATAGCTTCATAGAAAGTTTGAGGCCAGCCTGAGATACACAAGATTGTATCTCTAAAAGCAAAGCAAGCAAAACAAATCGAATTATACATACATACATTCACACATACATATGCATATATACAGACACAGACATAGACACACAGACACACACAGACACACACAGACACACACAGACACACACAGACACACACAGACACACACAGACACACACAGACACACACAGACACACACACACACACACACACACACACACACACACACAGAGTTCAAAATTTGAATGTCTAAGCACTGATATAGTGTTAGGTAATGCCTTTTGTTCTGGTTGGAAATACTAAATTCATAAAAATAAAGATGTTCTATTTGATGCTCTTATTAGGAAACCTCACCTCATGAGAGCTTAGCATAAAAAATGTGAGTCATACCTACATAAGACATAAACAGAAGATCATGAGTCTACAGTCTGTGGACTTTGTAGTTTTCTATATTTTTGAAAAAAGGCACAAGATTTGAAAAGTTTTAGAATCTCCTAGCACATTACCCTGAATCCTTGACCTCATTTATCCTGAGTTCAGAGGCCAGCTTGGAACTTCATCCACTGTGTGAGTCCAGGATATTTTACTCAGGTCTTCAATCTTGGCAGCAAGCACCCAACCCCACGAAGACATCTTGGCAGTCTATGTATTCTGCTATGACTTCAAATTGAATTGAAACAAGCAATTTTTTTTTCTTTTTCTTTGTTGTATGTTTCCAATATTGCTATCCATTCTAAATTTTGCTCTATATTTTTGATTATTTTTAAATTTGCCTATCTCTCCTCTATCTATCTATCTATCTATCTATCTATCTATCTATCTATCTATCCATCCATCCATCTATCTATCTAATCTATTTATTTAGAGAAGGGGGTCTTACAATGTGGACCAAGATTGTATAGAACAAAGAGTTCTGCCTTCCTCTTCATCTCTAGGGTTGACTTTGAAGGCATTAGCTATTCTGAACCACAAGTAGCCAACATAAATTTATGGCCTTCCTAATTTAGTTAAGTCTATTCTAGTGGTCATATTGACAAGATATGCTAGGCAGAGGGAAGGAAAATAGGAAGAATTTTCAGACAGCTACTGTTCACCATTGGGAACATAGTGCTTTCATTTATCATCTCTGTTTGTCAATGTCACGTTTCATTGTCCATAGGATAATTTCTTTTGTAGACTTCAGATCTCTCTGATGTCGATGGCTGCACACCTCATTAAGACATAAAATACCAATTTGATGATATCCTCTGACACAGGTTCCATGGTTAATGGTTAGTAACTGACTTTAAAAATGGCTTGTTCAGTGGCTGATAGCATTTCAGGTTGTCCTTTCCCATGTAGAGCTAGAGATCTAAAGAACATCTTGAAGGCAGATGGTGAGATGAAACATTGCATAACCAAAGACAAGCTGAGATGGAGGAACAGTTATTACCTTAGTGAGAAATACACTTACATAATACAAAACCTTTTTCCCTTCAGGAACTTGGGGCAGTTACTAACAGACCATCACTGCTAAGTTGCTCCTTACTCAGAAAGTGTAGCTTTGCTTCTTTTCTCTCTTTTTAGACCTCAGCTAAATCTTAGTCTTAGATCTCCTGACACTTCATGTTCATTCTTGCTCTAGATCCCCACCTCAGTGCACTGGAAGAGCTACTTGCAGATTTTCTTGGCCTTTGACACTAAAAGCATAACTTTCCCTTTTCTGCTTCCATATACTCTTGGCAGCTGCTGAGAGGTTCGATTGCCTACATTGCTTCCCACCAGCTCTATTTTGTTTAAAATCCAATAAGATTGTCCTTGAATTTCCTTCAAAGCTCATTTAAAATTATTTTATCTATAAAACTAAGAACTAGCAAAAGGGGCCTTGTATTTGAAAATATCATTCTGAGTGAGGTAACTCAGTCACAAAAGAACAAACATGGTATGTACTCACTGATAATTGGATATTAGCCCAAGAGTTTGGAATACCCAAGATTCAATTTACAGACCATGTGAAGCCTAAGAAGGAAGACCAAAATGTGGATGCTTCAGTGTTTCTTAGAAAGGTGAACAAAATACTCACAGGAGAAAATATGGAGACAGAGTGTGGAGCAGAGACTGCTCCACCTGGGGATACATCCCATATATAGCCACCAAACCAGTCGTTATTGTGGATGCTGGGAAGTGTTTGCTGATGAAAGCATGATAAGCTGTCTCTTGATAGGCTCTGCCAGAGCCTGACAAATACAGAAGCGGATGCTCATAGCCATCCATTGGACTGAGCGTGGGGTCCTGGATGGAGGAGTTGGAGAAGGGACTGAAGGAGCTGAGAGGGTTTGCAGTCCCATGGAAGGAGCAACTGTGTCAACTGACCAGACCTTCTGGAGCTCCTAGAGACTGGACCTCCAGCCAAAGAATACACATGGAGGGACCCATGGTGCTGGCCACATATGTGGCAAGGGAGGGCATTGTTGAACATCAGTGGGAGGAGAGGCCCTTGGACCTGAGGGTGTTTGAAGCCCCAGTGTAGGAGAATGCCAGGGAGGGAAGATGGGAGTGGGTGGGTGGGTGGGGGAGCACCTTTATAGAGGCAGGGGGAGGGAGGATGGGATAGGGGGTTTCCAAAGGGGAAAACATTTGAAATGTAAATAAACTAAATATCCAAAAAGAAAAGAAAAAAAATATTAAGAGTATTGACATACAGTCACTCGAGCACACTGCAAAAGAATTAGAGCTACAATAGGAGACCTGCAATCTGAGTTCTTGTCCCAGAGCAAGATAGACGGACAATGTGAGAACACAGATGAGCTTATAAACCCCTAACCCAGAGTCCATTTGCATCTTTCAGCAGGGTAGCAAGAATTCCAGCAAAATAAAAATTGCCTAGGCTCTTTATTTTTTCCTAAATATAAACTTTCTTTCTTTTTTTTTTTTTTTAGGAATTTCACCCAATTGATGATTAGACCTTGTACAACATTAATGGATTCTGATTTTATTATAACTGTCCAAGGCATCTGTAAAGATACCCTATAATCTCATTAATCAAAAGAGGGGAAAAAGAGCCTTAAAAAAAGAATGGTTTCTTAGCAACCCTATGAATTGTAACTTGACAGCCACGAAAATGCTATATATGGCTAATGCTAAGGCAATTAATTGCCACTCAGCCTTGAAGAGTCTTTAACAACTCTGGGATGTACCTTACTATCTACAATTCTCTCAGAAAAGTATGCACTCTTGTTCTTAGATGTGTCTTCTGTTCCATAAAAACCTCTCTTCTTAAGGAAGCCAAGGTGATAGTAGAAATAATTCTGAGTGCTCATCCATGCATGCATTATCTTCATCCACCTTTTGTTAGCCAATGTTCAAGGAACTTACTCGAAATTGGGGTGGAAAGAAGGTAGGAGCCCTGAACAGAGACAGCTGGGAACTGCTGACTATGGACATGTCACGGTTGTTTCAAGCATCAACTCACAGTACAAGATCAAGACAGTAAAAGTCCCAGCATGGGTGTGAGTGGGGCTTCTGAGGTCCCTCCCCTTCACTTATTAGAATTGCTGTTGGCATTTGAAAGTTGCTGATGAAGTGACAGTTACTTTTCATGGTGGTTGGCAGCTGGTAGGTTGCTTGATTCTCATGCATATATGAGAGGCACTAATTGTATTCTGAGAATTATTAATAAAGAGACATACATCAAGGAGGACATGAACCTGGGAAACAGATGAGATGGTATTATCAAAAATGTATTTAAAAACATTTTAATTTATGGCTTTATTTGTTTTGTTACTATAAAAGCTTTACAAAACTACTACCATGTTGGAACATAGAGTTTATGGTAAGTTGAATTTGTGGCCCCAGGCTGCGGTCACTCATATTTGGCTCCAGAGTAAAAGAATTCTGATCACCTTAAGATGAGATCTATGCTTTTTGTGGCTACAAAGAAAATAGTGTGTATGTATTAGTTACTTTTTTGTTTCTGCAACAAAATACCCTGATAAAGCAACTTGGCAGAGGGAAGTATATAGTTCTGGTTGAGAGGTTGAGATGGAGTTCTTAGCTGGAAGAAGGGCAGCTACTGCAGCACATGCTCAGTTAGCCATCAGGAAGCAATAAATGCTTGTGCTCAGCTCTCTCTCTTCTGATTCAGTCTGAGATTCCAGTCCATCCACAGTTGTAGTCAGTGTTTCTGCCTCGATTAACCCACTCCAGAGACTTTCTCACAGATATACCGGAAGTTTGTCTCCAGGCAATTCTAGGTACTTCACCTTGGCATAACCACCACTACGTGCCTCTTTTGAAATTGGATACATTTTATGGGTAGATTATGTTCTGCTCAAGGGTGGTTGTCTTGTGGTATCACTAGTAATGGCGTGCCTTTTCCAGGTCTTGTCTATTTTTAAATCCCTTAGGGAATCCTGGAGCCTTCTCCTAAAAGGCAGTTTAAGCATTATTTTTTGCTTTCTCATCTCCAGCCTTTTGACTGATAATCAACTTTCTCTCAATATCTTTCTGTAGAAAGTAATGATGGTTAAGGAATCTCCCCCGAATCATCATTAGCCCAAATACTGGGTTTGGAATCATTTACCTGTGACAAGATCACATGCAGAACTTTTTCCTTTTGCCCAAACTTATCATCAAATTCAGACAAATGTCCCACTCCCTATGCATTGCTTCATGAATGCTCTGTGAAATTAGCCAGACACAAGATAAATACTTTCATTTTAGCAGAGATTCCCCTGATTGGGAAAACAAATTGCAGTGCTAATATCTTCATCCTTACCTTGCTGATCTTTTCCTTTGGAGATACTGATTTACTTATGAGAAGTAGCCTAAATAAATCTAGGTTCCTGTCATGTTTCACTTTTTTTTTTTTTTTTTACACTTTCTTTCACATTTCTCCCCTCCTCTTTTCTTCTTTTTCTTTAATTCTTATTGAGTTCAGAAACATGTGATGTCTACCTCGAGGTGAGGACTGAGTGCAATCAAACATTGTGTCTTGCTAACCTAGTAAGATTGATGAGCAACAGATGTGCATGTGGTTAGTAAACTGAGGACAGAAGGGGGGACTGGTGTGCTCAGACAGTGCTGTGAGCCGAATAGCATTTTGAGGAACACATAGGACTTAGTGAGTAGAAGAATGATTCTGTGACTCATTTATCAGGAAAGTGTAGACTGGAGGTTGCTGAGAATAAACTCATGCCATATGATGTGGACCCAAAGTAGTCAGCTTAAATAAAACGTGATTAGGACTGCAGACCATGCATGTGCTGTGAGTGCAGACTGGGTTTCTATTGTCTCTAAAATAGGCAATCACCTGTCTCTCTCCTCCACTGCAGGCACTTCACAATATATAAATATAGTATGAAATATATAACCTCCTTCTCACCAAAATGAGGACAAAGTCAATATAATCAAAATTTCAGTTGGTTTCAGTTTTAATGAAGTTTCTTCATCTTGAGAACTATGCTAATTCATCTTCCTTTTGTCTATAAAAGCAGCCCATTAAAAAATAAATGCCAATTCCCAACAGTTCTTGGAATCCCCGGCTTCCATAAATACCGGTTTTCATGCATTACAGCTTAGAACACTTTTACTTCTAAAAGATTTACAGGTGGGCCACCCTCAAAGGGCTTTATTTTTATTGGAATCAGTAAATGTTTCTATACCTCTCCTGTTGTAAAGGCTTCCACTCTTCCCATTACTCTAACTGATTAGCGTCATGGCTCCACACAGCATGCTTTTTTGGACCAACACCAGCTCTTCAATCCCAACACATTTCTGAGTGAAATTTTGATGAATAAATTACCAAACTAATGAGACACACTAAGAGGTTAAGGATTGATCAAGCACTTAATCTTTTTAATGAAGGACACAGCAGGAAACACATTCCTCCGTATAGATACAATAAACAATCTTCCAAAAACCTCATTAGAATAAAAATGCAAAGAAGGGGGTCAAAGTCTTAGACTTTGTATACCCAATAATAGCTTTGCATTTTCTTCAGCCGTGGGAAAGCTTTAGACCTATCACCTTTATTTATATTTGAATCAAGTGTGTCCTAGGATTGCAACAGTAGAAGTTTAATACATCTTTATGCCTCTGGTCCCATAAAAACTGTTTCACAATGTGTGCTTGGAGCTTTGGCAGAAGCCTTGAAGAGATTAATGAATAATTTGGAAATACTCTCAGTATACAGAGTATTTGAGTCACTGGTAAAAGCACCGTTTGGTGATTATTTACATTTTATTCGTTTTTGTATAAAATGACTTAATCAGCTTCAGGTTTCTTATTTACTTTGGCTAGTAAATATAGGTAGCACACTTTTAATGAGAAATTTAGTGAAAACTGTCAGTAGTAAGTGTTTTTTTACTACCTATATTTTAAAATATAAGTGGCTGATAAGATGGCTCAGCAGGTAAAATATTTAGTGAAAACTCTCAATAGTGAATATTTTTTACTAATCTATATTTCAAAATATGATAGTATAGCTGGTGAGATGGCTCATCTGGTAAAGGCACTTCCTCAGAAACTGCAGGGCTTGGGTATCCCTGCATCTTAAAGAGGAAGGGTAGAAGCAGAGATATAGCATCTGAAAGTGTGTGTGTGTGTGTGTGTGTGTGTGTGTGTGTGTGTGTTAGCACACACACAGAAAGAGAGAGAGAGAGAGAGAGAGAGAGAGAGAGAGAGAGAGAGAGAGAGACTGAGAGAAAGATATTGAGACAGAGACAGAGAGCTGGAGGGGGAGAGAGAGTGATAGAGAATATATAATATACAAATTTGAAGTAGAACACAGAACAAGAGTGTGCCTTAATGAACAAAAGGAGGTGATTCTAGTACAAGAGGTTTGCATAGGAAAGGAAAAGGCCTTTGTTCTCTGACTCTCCAGGTCTTAGATGTGAGATGAATATTAAACTGCTTTGCACCTACCTCGGCTAGGAGGACCATGGAATGTACAAATTATAAATGCATGACTTAATTTTCTTTTGGCCAAAAGGTGGTTTATATATCTGTTTAACAGGGGCGTGAGGCTGACTCCTGGCAACAAGTAATATCGGGTCACTCTCACCTGGTAATGATCATATTAGAGATCACACCCTAAATATAAAACAAAAGAAAGAAAATCAGCGTTTTGCCTCTTTTTTGGCCGTAAATTAGATAACATGCCATTTTATCCATTTTGTTGGTTCTAGGTAGGCACTGAATGGGGAGTCACATGTATCCAACCTACTTTTTTTTTTTTAATTATTCATCCTGAAATTAATTTTGTAGAACACAGGAAGTACTTACTCTTTTGTTATCCAAATGAATAAATATGCCCCACAATTTCATTTTCCCAAATCAGATAATGGTAAGAATTTCTCATTTTATATTGAGTTTCAAAAATAGTACCTATAAAATTGACACTTAACTTGGTGTCTTCAAAGACTACCATTACCTATGTTGAAAAAATAAGCATTTGTCTGTGCACTAAAGACACCTGTAATTCCCCTTTTGAATAAAATAGCATCTAAAAATATTCCTGAATTTTCAAATAGTGTAGAGAACTACAGTGCTTTCTCCAAGCTCATGAACTTTCTCTTTGACAATGCAGAAAAGCAAATCTATCAGAAAGGGTAATTCTACTTTAATCTTTCAATCAATACATAATCATAGTGCAAAATTACTGAATTCCAATGGATGAATAGCTCCTACTTGAAACAGTGTGAATGGCTTTCAAACATTCTTTTTTCCTGAAAAAAAAAAAAAAAAAAAAAGTAAGAGACTAGACCACTGGGCTAGAAAAATGTTTTAAAAAGAGAGGGGGGCAAGATAATCAGTTAAAGTCTTTCACCTCACAAGAGAAAATGATGAAATGTATTAAAGTCAATCCCCTGAATCATATTGCTCATTCTCCAAAAGTCAATATAACAAACAAATGGATTTTCTAGTCTTTGTGTGTGCGCATGTGTAGTTCAGTCTACAAAATAAATTGAAGGAGAAAATAAAAGGAGTTATTTTTCTGTTTCCTCCCATCTTTGATGGTTTGAATTCCATCCTTAAGGTGGGCAGACTTTTTTAATCAGAAGAAATGTGCCTGAGTGACTCAGTGATTTTTGTCCTCCAGAAAGAGTCATTATCTGATTTCCAGTCTGTTTTTTCTCTATGTGTTTCAATCTGGATAAACATATTTAACATAGCTTTCAATCAGTGAGAGTTCCTAGCAAGCAACACCATGTGGAGATCGTTCTCACTCCAACCTGAGATGTTACAGAGGGTTTTCTCCTTGTCTGCTCTTCCTTCTAAATAATAGCCATGCTTGAGCTATGCAGCAACACAGAGGGAGAAGCAGAGAAATGAGAGAAGCCAGCAAGCAGATGGCTTAATTGTCTAGTTCATTCCATCCATCACTGAGCCATGTGCTATTTTGGCAGTGTAGGAAACGTTATATCCAGGAACTGCAGGAGTGGCTGTTAGGGCCAAGGACTAGATTTCTGTAGTAGCGCCATTGACCAGTAACATTGAATAGCAATCATATAGATGGAACTAAACAGTAGTTGGCACCACAGATAATGGTATTAAATGCCTGGCATCGTAAGTCTCAGAGTATTAACCTTTAGGTAGCTACCAGGATAATCCCTTATTACTTTTACAATTTCCAAAACTTGAAAATATCTTATAAAGTTGTTGAACATTATTAGACCATTAAGTATTTTACTATGTGGTAAATTTCATTGGTCTTCTGTGTGTGCATGTATGCATGCATGAATGTGTGTTTTGGTGCATGTGCCTGTATGTTTACTTGTTTGTGTGTATCTATGTGTGTTAGCAATGCAAGTTTTACCTTTCACAGTGGTGAATGCTTATATTATAGTACTTACTTGGTCATGACTTAACAGTATTGAAAATCTTTGTTGTAAAGAGCAATTTTCTCAACCTGCTGGAAGAAAATGAGGTTGAACAGAAAATTACATTTCCCTTAAAATGGATTAATAATAAATAATCATAGGCCAATGTATTGTAAAAGAAGCACTATATCACTTTAATGAAGATGTATATTAGTATGGATGAAAAAAGACAGAGGAAGAGATGGAAAAGAAGGAGAACATATATTAAAAATAGGAATTTTAAAACTGGTTTAGGAAAGTCCTCAGTTTTGCCTGTATGCATTTATGAAAGATGCAACTTTGCACATGTGTAATTACTGCCTGTGGATATCAAACAGGATTAGCGTAAGAAGTCATCAAATTTTGTCAGCTCTCATTTTTGGCAAATATTCTTAAAAGTATAGTATGCTTAAAAGTATCAAAACATGATGTCTTGATGTTTGTATGACTGGTCTGCCAAGGGCTAAAATGGTCAAAACACAACTAAAGCATTATAAAAACCAGATAAATCTAAAGAACCTTGGGGTTTAGTCAGTTTTTCAAAATTTGAATTCCTCTGTCTGATATATCATGTGATCAATCTAAATAGTAATTTTTATCTGTATTTTTTTAATTTTTAAAAACAAGAAAGTTGAAAAAAATGAATAACCTCATTTGGTTCCATAAAATAGAAAGCCATTCAAAAATTATTGCCTATTTTCTGAGCGAGAAGGAAACTTTAATTTGTGACCCCACTCCAGTAGACTCAAGCTGGGATGTGGATGGGGAAGGGAACTGTCACAGTCAAGGTTGTCCATATGTTAAACACATTTAGGTAGATAAGGCTGAGGTCTCCTTCTCTAGCTGATAGTTCTGATTCCCGCAGTCTGCCAAGCACAAGCAGGTTTAGGTTGGCTTGCTCCTCAGCAGGCCCCGAGGCTAGGATTTAGCTACAAGTAATTTGCTGAGGAAGTTTCCCTGGACACGTGAGCACAAGGAGGTAGAAGGCAGCAATCAAACAATTTTTGATTTCGCTAGAATCCCAGGCTCCGCCACAGAGTCCGTGGGGACCTCCCTAAGGAGGCTAGGGCATCCTGGGTCTCAGTCCTCTGTGTCACAGTGCTGGCTAAGGCTGGGCAGCTGTTTGCTAAGGCTCTCTTTGGTGTGGCCAGGAATTTGTAGAAGCAGATTGCTGGAAAGCACAGGGATGGTGGGAAGTGGAGTGTCCAAGTTCCCATTGCGTGCTCAGGGGGTGGGAGGGGCACTCTCTGGGCCCCACTAGTACCTGTGACATCCCATTTAGCACCTGAACATAACCAGCATCTGCACAGACTTACTCCTGTGAAATCCCAGCAAAGGCCCGCTGTTTCATGGCCATTGCTTCTTCCCTACCCCTTCTCCTGGTCTTTTCTTGGCCTGTCTGTGGCTCAGATGCCCTCCACGGGGCTAAAACTTTTTCCTTCCAGGAAGGTAAGCTTTTCTCTTTCTGTGTGATGACCACATGCTGAATGCACACAGAACATTAGCAGACAATTTCTTTGTTGTTGTTGTTGGTTATTTTATTTATTTACATTTCAAATGTTATCCCCCTTCCTGGTTTCCCTTCCGCAAACCTCCTCTCCCATCCCCCCTCCCTCCTGCTTCTATGACGGTGCTCCCCCACCCACCAACCCTAGCATTCCCCTACCCTGGCTCATCCATCGAGCCTCCACCTGACCAAGGGGCTCCCCTCCCATTGATGTCAGATAAGGCTGTCCTTCTGTTCCATATGCAGCTGGAGCCCTGGGTCCTCCATGTGTACTCTTGGTTGGTGGTTTAGTCCCTGGGAGCTCTGGGCGATCTGGTTGGTTGATATTGTTCTTCCTGTGGGGTTTCTAGCTTCTTCAGTTCCCTCAATCCTTCCCCTAACTCCTCCATTGAGATCCCTGCGCTTAGTCCTGTGGTTGGCTGCCTGCATCCGCATCTGTATTAGTCAGGCTCTGGCATAGTCCCTCAGGGAACAGCTATACCAGGCTCCTATCAGCAAGCACTTCTTGGCATCAGCAATAGTGTCTGGATTTGGTGTCTGCACATGGGATGGATCTCTAGGTGGGGCAGTCTCTGGATGGCCTTTCCTTCTGTCTCTGTTCCACTGTTTGTCCCTGCATTTCTTTTTGACAGGAGCAATTCTGGATTAATACTTTTGAGATGTGTGGGGTGGGTGGCCCCCTGTCTCAACCGAGGACCGTGCCTAGCCACTGAATATGGTCTCTACAGGTTCTCTCTCACCTTTGTTGGGTATTTCAGCCAATGTCATCGCTCTTGGGTCCTGAGAACCTCTTGAATCCCTGGCTTCTGTGTCTTTCTACTGGCTGCCCTCAGTTCCCCATCACCCACTGCTACACACCTCCATTCAGTTTGCTGACCTTTCATACTTCTCCATGTCTCCTCCCACACTTAATCCTGCTCCCCCTTTTCCCTCTCCCTTCCTCCCAGATCAGTCCCTCCCTTTATCTCTTGAGAATATTTTTCCCCTTTCTGAGTAAGCCTGAAGCATTCACAGGTTGGTCTTCCTTCTTCTTGGGTTTCATATGGTCTGTGAGTTGTACTGTGAGAATTCTGAGCTTTTCTTCTTTTTTTCTAATATCTTCTTATCAATGAGTGCATACCATGTGTGTTCTTTTGTAACTGGTTTACCTCACTCAGGATGATATTTTCAAGTTCCATCCATTTGCCTGTGAATTTCATGAAGTCATTGTTTTTAATAGCTGGGTAGTATTCCATTGTGTAAATGTACCACATTTTTCTGTATCCATTCCTCTGTTGAGGGACATCTGGGTTGTTTCCAGCTTCTGGCTATTATAAATATGGCTGCTATGAACATAGTAGAGAATGTGTCCTTGTTATATGTTGGAGCATCTTTTGGGTATATGCCCAGGAGTGGTATAGCTGGGTCCTCAGGAAAAGGACATACAGGGCATAAAAAACAAAACAAAACAAAAACAAAAACAAACAAACAAACACGGGAAATAGCGCACTTGGCTTTTTCCTTGCTCTGCTTGCATGTTCTTGAGACCTGAGCTGTTCCTTACCACTTGGAACATAAGCCTGTACCTCTCACTTTTGTCCTTAACAGTGCTGCTTGAGTCGTCCATTTTTCTCTGTCCAGATTACAGATATGAGCATCTACAACCAGGCAAGAAATACTATTCTAACAGTCCAGTCTCAGTTATGCATATTGAATTACATGCTTTCTTAGGAGAATAAGTACTAGTTTTACTCCTGCTTGTTCACACAAAAGGTTTGCTTACCCAGGACAAATTCCATCTTCAAACCTAGGATAAAGAAATTGTGGGTAACTTTTAATATAGGTACTATTTTATGTTTTTTTCCTTGCTTACTTATACATTCCATTGTTTTCATCTGTCATGATAAAATAGAGTATAGAAGGCAACTGTAGGTGTATATATGTGTGTGTTTACTGGTGTATGCAGGAGCCTGTTCATGTTTGTACATGAGTGTGTGGGGCCTGAGATATCTTTCTATATAACTCTCCACTTTATTTTTTTAATTTTTAAGATTTATTTATTTTAGGCATATAAATGTTTTGCCAGTGTGGTGCCTGTGGGGCTCAGAAAAAGGTACTGGATCTTGGGAAACTGAAGTTACAGATGGTTGTGAACCACTGTGTCACTGGTAAAGAATTAACATGGGTCATCTGCAAGAGCTACATGTGCTCTTAACCACTTAGCCATCTCTGCAGATGCTCAATCTCAATTTTTGAGGCAAGGTCTTTCACTGCTCCTGGATTTCACTTACTCAACAGAGCCAGGCAATCATCAAGGCCCAGAGATGCTCTCTGTCCCTGCTTCCCAGCACTTAGCTCATGTTTGTCACTATACACAGATTTTAAAATGAATACAATATTTCATATAGCTAATATATCAAATATATTAAATTATATAGATTTAAAATTGAGGCTTTAATGTCATTTCCTTCTTTGCTTTCCCCCACCTCTCTTTCAAATTGTTAGTCCCTTATTCTTTCTATGTTACAAACACACACACACAAAGAGAGAGAGAGAGAGAGAGAGAGAGAGAGAGAGAGAGAGAGAGAAAGAGAGAGAGAGAGAATTGAATTCATGTCCTGTCCCTGGCAAGCACTTTACCAACCAAGTCATCTTCCCAGGACCTAAGTAATGTAAAATTTTGTATAGTAACTATATGACAGAAATAGCATCCCATTGGGGTCATCTCTCACTTCACATTGTTTACTGTGTCATTATTTTAGGAAAAAAGGTATTATCAGTTTTCCTTTGGGTGTGCTTATCACATTTTTGAGTATTTAGAGTCTTTAATACATTATGAAGTTTCTTAAGATATTGTATCAAACTGTCTTATTTAGAGAGTATGCCATGAAACGTGCCTTCCTTAAACATAGTACATAGGTAACATTTCCTAATTGCTGAGGTACAGGGATATAGAGAAAATATATCAAGCAGGACGTTGGCATGGCTATAAGAAATCATGATGGTGGAGGTGCCTGCAACTCCTAAGAAGCAGGGAAACGTGGGTGATGTGTTGTCACTAGCATTACTATAGACTGTCACACGCAGTCTTGAACATCAAGAAAAGAATCATTCCTTTATCTGGGTGAATAAGACATTTAGTGAGGTCATTTCTATTCAGTGCTGAACTGTTCATATCACAGAATATATCATGAATACAAGGTAGGTTTTATTTTAAAAAGTGTGTGAAGGAAGAAACTAAGAAAGGAGGGGAAAAAGAAAGAGAAGGCAGATAGAGAATGATCAATATTCTCTTGAAATGTTTTAATAGTTGTCCATCCTTGAAGAAGGCAGTGGGGCTTCATGGTTAAGGTTCCAATGGCCTCCAGACAGGAAAGATTTCCTCTTCTTCCCATTTCCGACAAACTTCACTCTGATGACCAGTGTTTAAAATATAATATTTTCAAGAGTCTTAATCCCCTGCAGCATGCTATTCTTTGTCATTGCTCCATTGCTCCATTCTTAACGAAGACAGTTGTGTTTGTATGTGTGTGTGTATAATATATATAATTTAAAGATTGATTTTTAAAAAGTCATGTCTCTATAAATGTGATTAGAATCCTTTTTGTGTGTTTGTAATGTACACACACACACACACACACACACACACACACATATATATGTAATTTAAATATACATTTAAAAATCATATCTCTATAAATGTGATTAGAATCCTTTTTTCATTTTTAAATGTAATACAAGCTCAAAATTGATTTGTTTCTGATTTTTCACTCAGTTTCTATAGTGTGAAATAGTTTTTATTTGAGTAAAACTATATTCTCCTTTCTATCAGACTTCAATTAACTAAAGTAATTTAGTCAGAAACAATAAAGGAGAGCTTGGATCAAAGTAGTACAATTGGTAAGAGTAGCATCCACTCTTGTTGACAGCCCAAGGAAAAAGAACTGACCCCGTATCATCAAGTCCTTGAAAACTCTCCATGCCTGTAATTGCAATGAACAACTTCTGGGTCTTTGCTTGCTAGATGTTCCCAAAGCACTGAAACATCCCCCATGTTCTTTTTGTCTCCTAGTCACCCATCTCTACCAGCTATAATCTCTTGAGCCTTCTTTCAGCTTTTTCTTCTGCTTTTTCTCAAATTCTTCATGGAATCATCTATGACCTATACTCATTCTTGTTTGATATTAAAGTGAGTATTTTGCTCTAGATTCCCAAGGTATACAATACTGCGTTTGATACATAGTAGATAAATTCTATTTATTCAGTGTGTAATTGAGTGAACAGAGCATCAGCTAGGGAAAACAACAACCCACTGCTGTCCCTCATATCCTCCTCCTCTTCTTCATAGTTTACTGGTCCCCAGGACAAAAGCAAAGATCCCAATCATTCTTTTCCCAATGCTGTAAGATCACTATGAGTAGACTACATGATTAAACTGTTGATGGGTTACACCATATGATGTCAAATTACATGTAAGCTAACTGTGTTATTAGTAGATCTTTTCTTCAGCAGATTCTACTCATAAACTTTTCTGACTTGAATGTGTCAGGTGGGACATATATGGGATTAACTACCATGTTCATTCAAATGATGGACCTGAGTTCAACTTCATACTTGAGGAGCATGAAACAGGTACAAGGAAAATCTTATTTTTTAAAAATTTAAGTGTTCCCTTGGGGAACAGTCAGGTTTTGTGTGCTATAAACTTGTTGGTATTTTATAAAAACATGTGCCTTCTGAAAATCAGAGAAAGAAAGATTTGAAGGAACAGAATAGCCACAAGGAGTGCTTCTTTTTTATATCAATTAATTAATTTACTTTATATCTAGATCATAGCTTCCCCTCCGTCCTTTCCTCCTAGTTTCTCCCCCTGCCCTCCACTCCTCACTCCCTCCTCCATTTACCCTCAGAAAATATAGAAGTATTTGTCTATATTTCAGAAGTACAGCACATGTAGGTACTACACAAGAATGATATGAACCATATATAATACAATATCATGAGAAAGAACTGACATGCACAAGTCATTCCATCATGAGCCACCATCATAGTTGTTGTTGTTTTTAAATTATGTTTAATCAATTTTTTACAGTCCAGTTGTTATCCCCCTCCTGGTCTGTCCTCCAGCAGTTCTTCATCCCATTCCTCCTCTCCCCATCTCCAAGAGGATATCTTCACCCCCACCATGCCAGACCTTCCCACTCTCTGGGGCTTCAAGTCTCTCAAGGGTTAGGGGCATCCTCTCTCACTGAGGCCAGACCAGGCAGTCCTCTGCTACCTGGTTGATGGCTCAGTGTTTGAGAGATCTCACAGGTCCAGGTTAATTGAGACTGCTGGTTTTCCTATGGGGTTGCACTCCTCCTCAGCTTCTTCCAGCTGTTTTTTAATTCAGCCATAGGGGTCAGCATCTTCTGTTCATTGGTTGGGTGTAAGTAGCTGAATCTGTCTCTGTCAGAAGCTTGTTGGGTCTCTCATAGGGCAGCCATGCTAGGCTCTTGTTTGCAAGCACACCATAGCATCAGTAATAGTATCAGGTCTTGGAGCCTCCCCTTGAGCTGGATCCCAATTTGGGCCGCTTACTGGACCTCCTTTCCCTCAGTCTCTTTTCCATTTTTGTCCCTGCAGTTCTTTTACACAGGGTCAATTCTGTGTCAGAGTTTTTGACTGTGGAATGACAACCTCGTCCCTCCACTTGACGCCCTGTCTTACTACTGGAGGTAGACTCTATGACCTCCCCTCCCCACTGTTAGGCATTTCATCTAAGGTCCCTCCCTTTGAGTCCTGAGGGTCTCTGACCTCCCAGGTCTCTGGTCCATTCTAGACCCCCCCCATCCTACCTTCTGAGGTTTCCTGTTTCCATTCATTCTGCTGCCCCTCAGGGCTCCACTCTGGTTCCTCCCCAATACCTTATTATGTTCCCCTTTTCCCTGTTCAGTCCCTTCTCCCAACCCATATGAAAATCCATTAACATAGTCCACTATATAAATAAACTCAAAGAAAAAAAATCACGTTATCATCTTATTAGATACTGAAAAGCTATCTGACAAATTATAATGCCCCTTCATGTTAAAAGTATTGGAGAGATCAGGAATTCAAGATCTATTATTTCTTGATGAAAGAAAAAAGAAAATAGAAAATACTAAGTATATATTTTTAACCTCTGCAACATGTACAGTACTAAGTTTCACACATTCTCAGTAAATGATTTGCGGTAAACAAACTAATACAACTATTACATCTTATTTATGTTATTTAGGGTGGAAATGTACATTTAGAATTAGGCACCTCTGGGCTTCATTCAGATGATCCCCGTTTTTCTTTTTTAAATATAATTATATCATTTTCCCTTCCCTTTCCTTCCACCAATCCAGCCCAGGTTATCCCACCCTTACTCCTTCTCAGAATCATGCTGTGTTTTGTTAGATTTCACACATGATACCTCAGAACATGGCTGTCTTAATAAGACCTGAGGTTGTACAAAACCAAAAGACACATTAAAATGGAAGGGGAAAATATTACAGGCCTCAGAGAGAAAGGTAATAAAGGAATTCTACAAGTGGGATATATATTCATCCCTATGGACAACCTCACATTTTGTCATTCAATATGCCCAGTTTTGAAAACATATATGCAAGTAACATTAATCAGAACCTGTTTCCCTGGAAACATCCAAAACTTTATATCCAGCAACCACTGTAACACGTGCCTACTCTCCAGCAGGCATGATTGTGGTGTTGACCTGGACTCCATCAGTGTCCCATTATTTTCTCCTAGCCTGTCTGATTTGGCTATTAGCTACACAGTGCTATGCTTTAACAATTTCATTACAGCCTCCGTGGTTGTTGAAATTTGATGATGGCACTCCAATCAAGCCTGGTTTACTTGGAGATTCTATTCAAAAAATACTGGCTAAGCTGAGGGTAGCTAATATACAGATCTCTTTCTTTCCCTTGGAAGGGAATAGGAGTGATGAATATCTTTTAGCACTGCCTCTTTCAGTTTCAGTTTTTCGTTTTTACTTAAGTCTTCATCCCTTTGGGTAAAGTTAAAGTTTCCTTCACTCATAGCACCATATTGGTGAAAACTAGCCTTTTGCTTATAAAGGTCAGTATTATTCATTCACTGAATGCTAGCAGAATAGAGTCCTTACCAGTAGTTTGATTCAATTTTAAGGCACTGACATTCTGGTAAACACTTAGATATGTTTACCGGATGAATGAATGTTTGCTGGAAAAAAAAATCAATGAAAGAATAAATTTAAAAAGTGACTACTATAGTCTAAATATTGTAGTACATCAAGATGGGACAAGAACATTACTTTGAATTGAACAGATGAAACATACATCCTTTATGATGTTTAAGAGGTAGATGCAATATTTTCTCATGGCTAAATCAGATGGTAATTAAATCAATAATTGCTTCTGCTTGTATCTCAAAACCACACTAACATTGTAACAGGGTAACTCCATTGGAATTAATTAGGAAATGTTGTTCTATACATACATACACACATACATACATACATACATACAAATACACACACACACATGTATACATATACATATATGGGAGGAGATATGGTTAATGGATCTCTTTTTACACGAATCTTCTATTGCTTGTGCTTATTTGGAAAACCCATGGTGATTTCTATCTTCCTTTTGAAGTTATTAGCTAGAAGCTTTTACCAGCTCTTTAAATAACAGAAGGTTAATATTTGGAATGTGAAGAATATGTGACGTCATTTAGGAATACAATGTGATTAGTATACATTTTCACTAAAAGTTAGTTTCTTTGATCAACCAAATATACTTTATGTTTTGGAAAGATAATATGGTAAGACGATTATTAACTAGACATTTAAGAATTAATATGGTATAGTTAATATGGACTTATCTCACAGAAGACTCATGTATAATATTGTTTACTGCTGTAATGGCAATGGGACCTGGGAAAATGAAGCAAATAAATGACGTGACTAATGTCTTATTTAGTAGCCCACTTTATTCAGAGGAACAAAGAATTTATATTCTGAGTGTTATAGGAGTCATCTGAACAAAGTATACAAGTACAAAATGCATGCATGTGGTAGACAAGCTGCACAGGAGAGATATGATTTTTCATAGAGGCATATAAACAAATAACAGTAACCAGTTTTAATGAAAAATCTGAAGTAAACTCACTCCTATCTACTACACATGGGAGGGGCATAAAACCATATCACACAAACTGTTCTGTATTTTTGAAAAAACTGAGGTCACAAGATTCTTGTCTTGTTTTTTTTTTTGGAATTTTCTAATAACTCTCCTCATATGACCCTATTCTTAGACTGTGTTTTAACATAATGCAATGTCAGTACATGATTTTATATTAAAGACTACATTTTGCATCTAGGTGTTCACACCTGGAAGGCTTTCTTTTGCTACACAAACCTTGCCCATTATGACAAAATAGAACAATTGTGCAATTGTTGAGTTATTTGGTATACATTCTAAAGGTCAATATTATTTCTTTTATGGATGTTTCCAAGAAAAAGGTAAATGGAAAATTATGAGAGCTTCTTTTTTTCCTGCTAGTGTAAATTGCATAATGGCATAATAGACAATGCATCCAGGAACTGGAGAAATTTGGGTTACTAGAAGTAGTATTATGGTAGCAATACTATTAATGAGTGATGCTAAGAGCATATATCTATCTTCATTGGAGATTTATAAGGAAACTTATTAAAGTTGTATGTGGGGTTATATACTTGTAGTTTTCTTATGTTTGTCATATTTAAATTGGCCCAAGTTTCTGCCTGGAAATTTAGGAAATGATCGTTCTGGAAACATCTTCTATCTTAAAACATACAAGGGCCAGGTTATATTTTTACTCTGAGCATAAGGTAGAGATTCATTCTTAGACTTACCTAATCCTTCTCTCCTTTTGACTTTGTCATGGTTATCAGCATTGCTTAAATGACACCAATTACCCTTTCCACAGAGAGCTCACCTGGCAACTTTGTTCCTGAATACATCCATTAAGTTAGTGCACACAGTTAAAACACTGGTCCTCAAGCTTCTGCAAGCACAAAAAGCATCTCAAATTGTGAAATACAATTTCAGTTTTCTCAGAGAAATCTTGTAACTCTTCATTCAGGGTTCCACACCATTAGTAACTACCTGAAATGATTTACTTGTGTGGACTCACCACCTATCTCTATGAAAAATATTTATGTTGAAACTGTCTATCAATTGTGCCATCCTTCTTATCCTGACTTGACGGATGCCTGTTCTCATCCAGGCGACACAGTGGTTGTCCTATATCTAATGATGGTTAAATGTTAACTAGTATACTAGGCAGTTCTATGAGGGTGTGTGTATCCAGCATCTGTTGGGAACAAGAAGACATCTACTCTGATCAGTAGTCAGTCTGCCACTCTGCTTACTGTTTAACTATTTTCCCTGCCATCTTGATTATTGATATCTCTGTTCTGAAAAGAAAAAATACCTTTCTGGTTGAATATGAAATAATGTTCTTTCTCTTTGGAAGTATTTCCACGCAGATTTCCTAAAACCAAGACCAAATTTTATCTGCATCCAAAACCAAGGATAAGCCCTTAACTTTATCTCTTGTGGAATGAATTACACATTCCTAAACAAAATTTCACAATTCAAATCAGCCAGTTCTCTCTAAAGATGTACTAACTATTCTGAGATCCATTATGCAAACAGGAATCAAACATTTCTCAACAATGAACCTGGGTTTTACAGAGAAAAGAAATCATTGAATTTACTATTTTTCAAGAGTTTTCTTAGATTTGAGTTGTGGAAAATCGGCTGTCTTTATTATCAGGAGATTGTTCTCTTCTTTGTACTAAAACTTTCTTCTAAAATGATGCATTCACTTTTTTTTAGGTATGCAGAGGCATGTTTGTTTATGGTATTGGTACCTGAACTCCCATCTTCAAGATTGCTCAGCAAATCATCCTAAGTTCAGAAGCAGCTCTCTTACTTCATAGATTTTATGTAGGTCTTAATATTTACTCTTTTATATGTAAGAGTAAAACGTGATTAGGGTGAGGAATAGTGGACAGGGCAGACTACCCAGATCCTGTTCAACTTGGACAATCTATTTATTTTCTTTTTACTTCTGTTTACATTTGTCAGTGATGAGCACTATTTTTATACAATGCACTACACTCAGCTTGTACTCTGGCAGTAATTATTTAATAAGCTAGATAAAGCCTTGTAGTTTTCATATTCTGCCAATTTATTTATTTACTATAGACTTTGTAAACTTTACATTTAGTTAATAGGCGCTAACAACCTCTTTTCATAAACATGGTTTTAAGAAAATTGTGCTTAAATCACTTCCTGGCCTTTTGGCTAAGATCACACACAACAATCTGCACTTAGGGAATTCTGCTTTGCACCCTTGATTATGTACATGTAACTTCATTCCTACATTCTGCAACATTTCACTTTATCATATTTGTTTTTTTATTTTTATTTATTTATCTATTTATTTTAATTTTTGATACTTTATTTACATCAAATGTTTCCCCCTTTCCAGATTTCCACTTTGGAAACCCCCTATCTCCTCCACCCTCCTCCTGCCTCTATGAGGGTATTTCCCCACACACCTGCCTGCACACCCACTCCTGTCTTCCCACCTTGGCATTCCCCTATACTGGGGCCTCTAACACCCTCAGGCCCAAGGGCCTCTCCTCCCCCTGATGGCCAACAAGGCCCTCCTCTGCAACATATGTTGTCCTAACCATGGGTCCCTCCATGTGTATTCTTTGGTTGGTGATCCAGTCTCCAGGAGTACTGGGGGTTCAGGCCAGTTGACACTGTTGTTCCCTCCATGGGGCTGCAAACTCCCTCAGATCCTTCAGTCCCTTCTCCAACTCCCTTCACAATTGTCACAAACATTATAAAGTGTCTTGGTGTGACTCTAACCAAACAAATGAAAGATCTGTATGACAAGAACTTCAAGTCTCTGAAGAAAGAAATCGAAGAAGACCTCAGAAGATGGAAAGATCTCCCATGCTCATGGATTGGCAGGATTAATATAGTTAAAATGGCCATCCTGCTGAAAACAATCTACAGAGTCAATGCAATCCCCATCAAATTCCAACTCAATTCTTCATAGACTTAGAAAGAGCACTTCTCAAATTCATTTGGAATAACAAAAAACCCAGGATATCAAAAACTATTCTCAACAATAAAAGGACTTCTTGGGCAATCAGCATTCCTGGCCTCAAGCTGTACTATAGAGCAGTAGTGATAAAAACTGCATGGTATTTGTACAGTGACAGGCAGGTAGATCAATGGAACAGAATTGAAGACCCAGAAATGAACCCACACACTTACAGTCACTTGATCTTTGACAAAGGAGCTAAAACTATCCAGTGGAAAAAAGACAGCATTTTCAACAAATGGTGCTCGTTCAACAGGCGGTCTACATGTAGAAGAATGCGAATTGATCCATTCCTATCTCCCTATACAAAGCTCATATTTGTTAATACATACTACTCCCCTACATTTTCTCACGGTCCATACTTTGGCCTATAATTTATTGCTCTCTCTCTCATATTCCATCTGGTAACTTAAACTAATTAATTTAATGATATACTTGGATGTAGTTGCATATATGCCCACTAATGAAGCTTACTGCTTAATTTTGTTGTTAAAATTTTTATCTAATTAGCAAAAGGGCAGAATATTGCAATATAAACCAAGCACTTATATGTTTGTGCATTTATTTTCCAGGGAGCATAAACACTTTTAAGATAAAGAACTGTTAATTATGCATTGGGTGAAAAAAAAAACCAAAATTGATTGTAATATTTTTGTGCATTTTAAATATCAAATGATTAATAATACAAGTGAGATAATGATAAATTTAAAATACAGTTACAGCCTTTTAAAATAGGCTGTTTTGGAAGTATTTCTGTCTTTAAATCTCTGTTATAACGATTCCTCTGGGCATTGCCATTTGTTCTGCTCATTGGTTTGAAGCTCACAGAAATATTTTAAACTCTTCTGTCTGTATGCTCTATTCTTTTTATATATTCACCAGAATAATTCTAAAGTCTATGATTTTAAACTGGGTTAGGGCATAACTGAATAGGCCTGAAAATTTCCCCAAAGGCAGCATTATTCTGACTGTGAACTAAACTCACCAACATAACTGTATCAACACTCACCAGTAAGCAATGGCTTTAATCAAAGTTCTGATTAAATAGCTTCTCAGAGTTCTCTGATTACATGTAGTCTGTGGAAATACTTCCATTTCCCTTTTGTATTTCTTTTTTCCCAAGAAGACTTTATTTCTATTAAAATTTAAAGCTACAACCATGAAATAAGCAAAGAAAATCAATCAAACAACCTAAGCTAGTGTGTTTTTCTACTTGTTGCATATGAGATACAAAGAGGATAGAGTAGAAATATGGGAATGATTGCTTTTCTCTCTCCTGATTCCGTTGAACAGATAGAACAGATTATCCTGTGAGTACGCAAGCTCCCACTGGCTCCTGTGTTGAATATGGTAGTTTCTAGTTGGTGGTGGTATCTTGGTTGGGGAGATTATGAATTAGGGCTCAGGAGTATGGAGTAGATCCAAAAGAAACTTTCTCTGAGTCCTGGACTTTGCTTTTGTCTGCTGTGAGATAAAAGTGTCTTCTCCCAAATATTCTCAACCTGTAATGCTCTGCCTCACTATTCACCCAGATTCAATAGAGACAAGGCATATGTACTGAAGTCTCTAAAGCCATGAATCAGAACAAAACCTTCCTCCCTCAGTGTGTGTCTGCTTCATATTTTATCACAGCACTGTAAATAATACAAAGGGATGTTACACAAAATTTAGGTTGTGTTCCTAGTCATTTTATGCAACATTCATAATGATGGTTGTCGGATGCTTGATTATGGTCACCAGGCTCTTCTTTCTCTAATGTAGCACACCTTTAAAGCAATACTTGAGAATTTTTTTTAAAGAACAAAATGTAGATTTATTTTTACATGTTTATTTTTCCTTTCTTCTATTCCATTGCTACCATCTCTTCCCAATTCTCTCCCTCTCTTTTTTTAGAACTTCTCTTTCCTATCCACTGCAGCTTCTAGAAATACAGGTTCTGTCTTAATGCAGGTTCACCTGGAATTTTTCATTTTCACATGTGTCTACACTGTGCCCTCCTGCAATTTATCAACTGTGGGTTCCCATCCCAACTCTGATTCTCAGAAGTGGAGTTTTGGTCCTGTGGCTCCTGCTGCAATAAGATGCACATTTCAGTGTTTGGTTGCTTTCTTCTCTGAGTTGTGAATGTGATTTTGCCATTGGGATTTGTTCACATATGGATCTATAAAATGGGAAAATTTTGCTTCTTTGGTTCTTTCCTCATAATGAAGGCAGAACTGTCGAGTCCTAAGACCTTTTCCAGATGGACAGAATACCAGGGACGTTTTCTTTTCTTCATTTATATGCTCATTGTGTGTGTGTGTGTGTGTGTGTGTGTGTGTGTGTGTGTGTGTGTGTGTGTGTGCTTGCTTTCACTTACATGCCCAGCATTATTTTATGAAGGTCAGAGTTCAGCCTGAGAGAGCTGGTTATCACCTGCAACCATGTGAGTTTTAGGTATAACTTGCTTTAGGGTGTTGGCCATGATAGAAACACTTTTACCATGTCATCCATCTCACTAGCCCTAAAATGTGTTTTTATTGCAAAGAAAGTTTAGAACATTTCAAATCATATAAATATTAAAAATGTTACCATTTTCAGATATTAATACTACTGCATTTTATATGTCAAAGTATAGTAGTTCCAAAGTTTTTTTTTCTGATTTAACAACATTGAAACATATTCTACAATAGCTTATTGTTTGATGTCTCATGTTCCTAATCCCAACTCTAGTAAGGAGGAACCCAGCTGATATTAAAATAAGACTTCACCTTTTCTCTATGGTAAATTTACAGGGCTAGTCTCTTTATTTAAAATAATGGGCCATATTTTACACAATGCAAGCTACTTCCATACCACAAAGATTCCTCTAATCCATTTATTAATATATTATTATTATTATACTGAGCACTTGAAATAATCAACTTATAATGATTAAAAATATTTAAGTTCATAGTTTTGGCTGTTTGCAGGCATAAAAAAGGCTGTATAAAGTAAATGTGTCTGTATCAAATGAAAATGTTTATGTTGTAGTGCAGGTATGAAGAGCTGGGACATGGGAAAATTATCAAATTCCTAAACACTTTTACAAGATCATGTCCCCAACTGTACTGGCTAGTTTTGTGTGTCAACTTGACACAAGCTGGAGTTATCACAGAAAGGAGCTTCAGTTGAGAAAATGCTTCTATGATATCTAGGTGTAAGGCATTTTCTCAATTAGTGATCAAGAGGAAAGGGCACCTTGTGAGTGGTACCGTCTGTGGACTGGTAGTCTTGGGTTCTATAAGAAAGCAGGCTGAGCAAGCCAGGAGAAGCAAGCAAGCAAGCCAGTAAGGAACACCCCTCCATGGCCTCTGCATCAGCTCCTGCTTCCTGACCTGCTTGAGTTCCAGTCCTGACTTCCTTTAGTGACGAACAGCAACGTGGAAGAGTAAGCTCAATAAACCCTTTCCTCCCCAACTTGCTTCTTGGTCATCATGTTTGTGCACGAATAGAAAACCTGACTAAGACACCAACCAAAAATCTCACGGTAAGACTTATTTCTTATTTGTCACGGACTCTAGATTGCACCAAGCTGGAGCAAGCACCCATTTCCCATTTATTCAGTCCAGGATCCCATCTACAGAAAAAGGGTTCACCTATAGTGGGTAGTTCTTATCACTTCACTTGACAAAATCCAAGCTATCCCTCACAGGCATGATCAACCTACACCAGGATTTACAGGAAAACTTATCTGAAAAATTTTTTTTGTTTCTACATTTTACTGTGTGATACAAGACACTTCTGAAACAAGATGAGTTTTTAAATAACTTTAAAAAATAAATATAAATTAAAAATAAATCAAAGAGAAGAAATGTTTGCACTGTTTAATAAAAATTTCATTCTTTGGACTGAGTACTGTTAAATGATCCTTAACACCTTATTGCATATCAAGTAATCCATTCATATATTCAAATTGGCATGTAGTTGTGTGTCTGGAGTGTATTGCTTTCTAGATGCATGTCCAATACAGTATTTACTTTCTCATTTCTATATAAAATACCCTCAATAAAGCAACTTTAGAGAGGGTTTATTTTGGCTCAGAGTTGAAGGTAAAATTCATCATCATGGAGAAGTCAAAGGAACAAAGGAACTTTAATTGTTTCTTCACAGTCAATAAGCAGAAAGCAGCACCTGTTCCCATTTATACTGTCCAGGATCTCAGCTAAGGAAACAGGTACTGCTCACAGTGGGTGGTTCTTATAATTTCACTTGACAAAATCCAAACTATCCCCAAAGGCATACTCAAAATCCCATTTCCTAGATCAATCTAGATTCAGTGGTGTTTACAGTTAACAATAATCATATTCCCATACATCAATTGGCGACTTGAAGCTGATTGTAGTAGGAGTATTACCCCCATATAGGTGACTTTTATGTTGATTGTTGTGAGCATATTAACTCCATACCCAGCACAGGTTCGTATTCTGGCCAGTGGTGGTGGGACGTGGTCTGTGAAGTGCATTGTGCATATGGATAACAAGCAAAGTCCTAAGATCGATGCCAACCAGAGACCTGCCTTCATAATTTCAAGACCATCCAGCTGGAGAAATGCAACTGCTTGTGGAACAAGAACAGTCTTTTCACATGGAAGGTGTCCCATACATTGTGTTATATGTAAATGAAAGTAGTTGAATGCATGAAGGAAAATACCAATTAAAATATAAATGAAAACACAATGAATGACATCCTATGAAGGATCCCTTCTGCCTGAAAGCCTGGCTGTTAAACTTGGACAAAATTTCCTCTGATTTCAACTACAAGTTATAAATTTTACACCGAAAAGGTATTAACTGTATGATTGATTGCACATGATTCAAACATGTAGCGTTGTAGCATGCTTTAGAAAATACACACATGATCATTAGGCCTCATGAAGCAGACATATTCTAGTAATCTTCACTACTGGTCAGGAGAGGTTAATGTGCATTTAAAACTATGTTATATTTACTTAGCTAAGGAAGATATTGACATAAGTTTAATAACTTTCTTTTCTCTTCTTTATGAATCATAATCTTAAAAGTATTTTAAGAATAGTTTTCAACAAGAAACTTGGTTTCTTATCTCCTGGTGTTAAAGACCACAATGACTTTACTCACCTTTCTGAATTTACAGCAATTGGAGATTCTTACACTTTTAAAATGGTGTTCCAGATTTAGCTATTGGTTTTTTAAAATGAAACTTTCAAAAGCTGAAAAACTTTTAAAGAATAGTGATTCCTTTAGCTAATGTCTTTCTCTTTGACTATTATTAAACAGTGACCTTTGGAAGACTTTCATTTTCTTTTGTGATCTTCCAATGAAGAGCCATCCATAGTTTATGGTATGAAAGCAACAATATTCTCTGGAGAATGGTAGGTGAAGGGTCAAGATTTCCTTTAGATTAACAGTACAAGTGAGTTATTAATATGGGAGTTTTTAGAGCCTCTCTATACCCTCAAGTAAAAAGCTTAGTATATAATAAAGTTAGGAACGCAAATAACTTCTTATATCTGTACATTGCTTTAACACTCTTGTTTATCATAAACAGATGCCTTTGGAAAGTTTTATTTACTGGAGCAATTGGGATTCTATTTATGGATTCTTAGTTCACTAATAAAGAAATTTACTAATGAATTCAGAAAGAGAATAGAGGAGAATTTTATTTGTCTTTAAGGGGAAACAAAAGCAGACAATCTGTAAATTTCTGCAGATTTTGGAAGGACGGAGATGGAAGAAAAGGAACACTTCATAACATTCTAATAATAAATAATTATTACTAAAATAAAAGCATTAAAATGAATACAAATGAAAATGTAAGGTTATTTTAAAAATCATTCTCACCAGTAACTAAAGTCAAAATATTACTAAAAGTACAGTAGATTGGAGGAAAAAGGAGGGACAAAAACAAGAGACAAAAAGAAAAAGACTTGAGGGAAAATGACTGCCCAAACATGAAAAAAGATGCATAAATTAGAATTGCTGAGCGTATGAGGAAAAATACTAACTTAAATATAAACTAAATATGCACAACAATAGAAATATGCTAAGAGTATAGCAAACAAAATGGGGAAGTATAAGAGTAAAATAAAGAGAAAGAAAGGAAAAAACACTCTATAGAATTAATTATTTAAAAGTGTAAGGAGGAGGGGAGGCTGGCTGGACTCCGATCTTCCCCCATAGTTATTGAATCTAACACACACGTGTCAGATATCCAATCGATTGAGCTATCTCTCCTTTGGATGCTTCTCTCCTTTGCACACTGGGTTTCTGCTAGCCATGCCTGTGCAAACTATAGATTGTGCAGGTTCTCTCAAATCTCTAAAATCTCTAGAGCATATACCTGGAGGGTTAATGGTCTATTCAGTGGTTGTGAGAGGCATTCTCTCCTGTGCATTGAACACATGGATAACAAGTGCATTACTGACATCTATGGAGGCAAGAGATCTGTGTTCTGGTTTTCAAGAAAACCCCTGCTGGAGAAATGCAGCTTTTTGTATCAAGCCACCCATGGATGGCAAATAGCTGGCTACAGAGGTTGAACTATGTGCTGATCTTATTATCAGTAGAGATCTTCTCCCAGTTATTGAGGGCAGAACTCTTCTTTGCTGTCTTAGATGAGCCTCTTGTCACCTTCAAGAATGACCTTCTAAGAGTATGACCCTGCCACTCATTTTTGCCTTTGGGCTGTGTCTGGCAAAATTATAGGGCCCTGATCTGTGGTGCTCCTTGTTATTAGCCACTTGAAGTAGTTTAGGTTCTTTTTCAAGATGGTACCTGCCTGCTGCACTCTTAGTGATATTGACTTGTACCAACACAATATGGCATCACCAAATCCCACAACTGAATCTGATACTTGTGGGCACTGTTATTGTCCTAAAGATAGGATTGCCTTCCGACATATCTTCTACTTCCCCTGCTAGTAGCAGGGAGCAGTGCTTGTCTTATTTCTCATGTGTGTCATCTATCTTCTTCTCTTTCCAATAAAATTTGTTTGTTTTTATTCTGACTCCCTCCTTCACTGGATCCCGTAGTGACAGCTTCTAGCCATTCATCTTGTCAGGAAGTCCTGTCAGAAAACCACTGTTGGATGTGAAAGGCTTCCCTGACTCTATAATTGATAAATAAGTAAGAAATTTATATTTCCTTTCTGCAAATAGCTTATGGATCAATATTTTACAAAGCATAAGAAACACTTTCATATTTTATATACATGTGCTTCTTGAGTAACAAATCTAGCCTTTCTATAGTTTAAGAGTGCATTTCCTTAGCCTGTTAATTTTTATGGTGTTCTAGAATTGTTTTAGATTCAGTCTCATTTATCAGTCTAAGTGTATTTATTTTCGTACTTATTTATTTCTTATTCATTCATTTGTTGGTGTGTGGATTAAATTCAGTAACTCATGTAGGCTAAGCATCCTGCTCTATGGAGTTAAATTATTATTTTTATATTTTAGATAAACATTCGCTACATGGCATTTATAGTTATGCACTGAATAACAATGTTACTGATAGCACTGTTTCACTTAATGATGTGGCAACATATACCGTGGAGACATTGTAATGTTATAATGGAGCTGAGGAATTTTTATCCCCTAAGAATTCTAATGTGTTTTCCCTATATTTACTTATACTTAAATATACATATGCCATTTCATTGCAGTTTAATACAGTACTCAGTATAATAACATGCCATTCTAGTTTGCAGGTTGGAGACAATGAGTTGTGCAGACAGGCTAGGTGTGTTTAAGGTTATATGCCATTAGGTTCACCTAATGATGTATTTCTGTGTACTAAATGTCACATGAGTATATCAGAAGCTATTATATTCAAATTCAAATGTGTATATAATAGGAAAATTATCTTCAAAGACAACAGCTGAAACACTAAACTATTTTGTAACTAAAATATAGTATGACTAAAAATGTTAATGCAAATAAGTTAAAATAATTTGCTTATAATTAAAAAATGAATGTTTTAAACAGAAAAATTCTAAATAACTAAGGCAAATCTATCTCTAACTTATATTGTTTGTAACTATTATGATTACTATGTTAGAAATTTATTACTCAGAAATTCATTTATTGAGAAGCCAGTTAGAACTGGAATTGAATTTTTATTAAATATACATCATTAACAAAAATAGAAAATTCAAACCTCATGTGTCTCCTTAGTTCAAGATAATAGAAAGAGCATACAGAATATTCAGGGTTCTGTAGATGAGCAAACAAGTAGAATAGACATATATTAAATGGAAACTTAGGAGAACAACTTGTATAATGCAGGCTAAGAAGTCTAACAATGGCAGTTATCATACTGAGAGGCTGAAAATCTAAGAACTACATAGTCTACAAGACTGGATGCTTTTGTCGTTTGTATGGCTGAAGAACTGACAAATTCCTGGAGAGCGGCTAATTATCAGTGGGATCTGGAAGATGCTGGGTGCTGATATCAGTGAAGGAATATAGCAGGGATGGTGACAGTGGCTGTAGCAGCAGGATAATGAGTTCAGAAGCAAGGTAGGATGAACTCATCAGTGTGCCGTGAATTAAAGTAGGCAAAAATTAAAGCTTCTCCGGCCCAATCACACTGACATCTAAGATTGTTACATTACAGACAGTGAAGAGAAGAATCTCCAGTCCATCAAACACCTTTGCCAATGGTTCTAATCAGGAACCTCTACCATTCAATAGACACCAGAAAAATTCCTCTTTCTTTGTTTGTTTTTGTTTGTTTTTGAACAAGCCTATTTACTTCATTTTTAGGTGATACTTAAATTGTGTTGAATTAAGAAAGTTGTGATTTTATCAGGTTACACATTGATAAAATCCTGTCTAAAATTCTGAAGGAATAACCTGTAGAAAATACAAAATATTTGTCTTACATATTTTAGAACCTTGGAGAGTGAAGTGGTTTTCTTCTACTTGAAAATTGTATTTATTTTCATAGTGTTTTAATGTAAGAATTCTGCTGATATTGAAAGGAATTTCCCCATTTCTAATAGTCAATACTTATTATACCTCAGCAATATAGATACCCATACAAGACTTTAATAATGACAATACCAATATATGTTCTTGTGGATGGGAAACTTTCAATGAACTCCACCATAAATGAAAGAACTATTGGAGATAAGGTTTCCAAAAAACTAGAGAATTAGTTTTAACCCAGGAGAACTCTTTACTTGTTTATTCAATTCCAACTTGTCATCCCGAATATTCTGAAGAACCACTCAAGAGTAAATGGACTCAGCAGGTTTTATTTATATATTTAGGTGTGTGTATGTCAATGTGTGTGTGTGTGTGTGTGTGTGTGTGTGTGTGTGTGTGTGTGTGT
>CM052715.1:7333132-7355406 GCA_028551405.1 Uromys caudimaculatus
TGTGTGTGTGTGTGTGTGTGTGTGTGTGTGTGTGTGTGTGTGTGTGTATGTGTGTGCATGTGTGTGTGTGTGTGTTTCTCTGTGTCTATGTGTATACACTCACTTGTGGTTAAAACAATAAAACTAAAAAGGAAGCTATTGTGTTGAGAGTAAGTGATAGAACACATATGAGAAGATTTGGAGGGAAGAAAGGGAAGGGAAATGATGTAATTATATTTTAATTTAAAATGTTAAATATATTAAACATGCTTTAGGCAGAAGGAAGTATATGCTCACTAAGGCTGATCTTGGTTTTGTAGAAAAGTAAAGAAAGAAATACACAAAAAGCAAAGACAAAGAAAGGGAAGAGAGAGAAGCTTCTCTGATTCCCAAATACAGTTCAGCAGTAATGACAAATTGTTCTACTTCATTTCATCACTAAAAGCAGCAGCCATGCTATAACAGTGGCAAACACTGAGGTAATTATATCGAGTGCCAGAAAAAAAGAAAATAATTTATTTTCAACTGTTCCAAAATGTGAATTCTAAAGATAAAGGTTATCATGGAGGCATAACTGGTTCTAATGTTTTACACTATCTATCTAGAGAGCACTAATCAATTTCTCTTAGTGTTTGTGCTTTACTCACAGATGTGAGGTTGGGAACATTTTATTACATTGGATTTTTCTGTCACTAGTGAAATTGATCCATCCACTCCTCAGTAGTGACTAAGCAATCTGATCACTAACACAGTTTTCAAATTACACAGATTAATTATGTCCGTGTTATTGTTTTAAGACATCACTCTATAAAATGTAAACAAGTATCAAGCTAAATCTAATTCAATTAATGTATAATACATATACAGTATATATGATACATTACTTATTTAGATTATATATTATACCTATATACATATATGATTTGTCATTGTCTATAATGATAATTTGATTTAATCTATGATAAAAAGAAAAATTTTAGTGACTACAATGAATAACACACAAAAGCATGTAAGTGCCAGAGAGCATATATACCTTGAAAAGTAAAGGAAAAAAATCACAATTTAAATTCAAATAATTTAACCTGTTATATGAACTTAGAATTGCTGCTTATTTTCAAGAGATTACTCTCTTCATTAGTGAAATAGAATAATATCACCAAGTATTTAGTTTATGAACACCTTGGAATGCCTTGACTTATAAGAGTCATTCAGAAAACAATAGCTTCTATAGTCTTCAGGATATAATATTTTAAAAGCTAAAGCATGACAGCACTGTTACAGTTCAAAGTTGTTCCTTCTATTTAATTCTATATTTGCACAAATAACTTAAATTCTTGTTTGAGAAATAAATGTAATAGTTATTTTTACACCATTTAGATAATTCTCAGAATTATAAAAAAATGCACATATACACTTAACACAAAATTGTTGTAACTCCACATGTGACATCATCAGAATTTTGTAACATTTTGTTATCATGGTGATACTTGCGAATTATTCCTAATGAGTATGTAGAGACTTATTATGGTTTGATAATGTATGGAATGACAAATAAAGCATGCATTATGACAGCATCCAGATCTCAGAACTTCATCACTGCCAATTATCCCCAGGCCTAAGGATCTGCCAGTAGTAAAATTACCTCAGAAAGTACTGATGCTAGCAAAGGCAGCCTGCTTCAACTACCCCCACCATCCTGGTTCAATCCAAATTGGCACTAAGAGTAGACAAGAAACATCATGAAACAGGGGATGGAGCCTCCAGAGTTCTAGAAGGAGCTACAGAACGTTCAGCTTCCATAGATGCTTTGTTTGGATGTCATCCTTCTTGAAGAAGGTGTAAGGGTTTTGAAAGCCTAATGGAGATCACATGTTACTAACATTTCAGCATGGAGACAGTGTGAAAGGATCATTCAAATTACATCTAATAGCAGTTTTCTTTGGTCTTGGGATGCTTCCAGGAGGTCTTGGATAAAGCATGCATGAAGAAAGAACATTTTTCTGTCTTGGTTGAGCAAGTGAGAATCATCAATCTCCAAAGCTTTGGTTTCCAATCCTGGTACTACCATCATTCCTGATAAGGAAGACATGTCAACAACGCTGGTGTGTGTGTGTGTGTGTGTGTGTGTGTGTGTGTGTGTGTGTGTAATAGTGTAATAGTCCATTTGAACACATAAAGAACCTTAACATATAGAGCCAGCCATTGGAAAAACCTAGTTATTATGTATGTGTGAATGTCTTTATGGGAAGGCATAAAGCTGGTCCAAGCTACTGGGGACCACCATGAACCTCTAGAGCCTGATAATGGGGTAGTATTGATTTCTTATATTTTCTCCTTATACTTGTCCTTTTGCCTCTTCTTAAACTCGGTTGCCACCCATCAACCCCTGTACGTATGGTAAGTAAAACACTCAGTGTTCTTTTGTGAACAGAATCAGAATAGGATCTGATAAGGTCTGTATCATGATTTTTAAAATTCTTCTTTCTTTTTTTTTCATTAACTCTTCCTACAGACTCCATCTAAGGACACACTCTTCTTGTCTTTATTGAAAGTAAAATCCATATTCTTGTCTTCTTTTCTCTTCTTTTCTTGCAAAATTTTTAGACATAAGTGTTGGACATAATGATTAGGATTAGGAGAGTCCTTGGTTCTAAATTTTTCAAAGGGACAAAAACTCAATTTCTAAAGATAATACTTTCTTTCTTAGTGTGGGCCTTATCTTTCTCATCCTTTACAATAATTTAGAGAATTGTTAAATTGCCCTGAGGGTTTAATATCCAATTCTAGGATCTTTACATATGCTGTACACTGAAAAACTTAGATTTATTTTGCTGTTTTATGTGGATGAGTAATTTTTCTGCATGTGTGCCATGTGTATGTCTGGTGCTTATGGAGCATGCACATGGTACACACTAGTTCCCCTGGAACTGTAGTTATAAATGGTAATGTTCTTATGGGTGACAGGAATCCAACATAGATCCTCTGCAGGAGAAACCAGCACTCTTAACCACCAAGTTATCTCTCCAGATCCCATTCTAAACTGTTGTCATCGACTGCTAGCACTATGCAAGCCACCATAAGCTTGTGTTCCTGGGTTACTTTCCTTTTCCACAGCCCTTAAGCTGCCGAGGCCCCCCTCCCCCGCCTTCTTGTAACTTGCCTCTTTTCCTTTTCTTTTAACCTCATTTCCATTTGTTGAACACAAAGAGAAGACCTAGTTCTTCATCCAGCTTCTAAGGCTGCCTTTTCTGTCCTGGGAGGGATTTTGCTGGTAATGATGAGTGATGCTAGTTCTCTTCACTGGTTTGTCAATGTACATTTTCTATACAGAAGAAAAGATTTTTCTTCCCCTGTGTTTCATTCAACACCGATAAAAGGGAGATGTTCTACTAAATGAAATAGTAACCAGGATTTTTAAATCAACACTATTGATTTTCCCAAATATGCAATATCTACTTCCACCAAATGACACATGTATATAATTCTGATATTGTTTTTCTTATTTTCTTTGAATTTTTATTATATCTTGGGAAAAGTGATTGTGATCAGTGATTTCATGTTACAGTTTAACAGGTCTTAATGCTTCACATATTTTTAATGAGCTAAACTTTCATGCATTCAAATAATATACTTACCCACTTAATTTTACTGCTTAATTTTGTTGCAAATCTATTGTTTTTTGAATCAAAGATTATTTTGTTTGTTCAGAACAATTGACAACTTTCTCTATGTTCATGTTTGTGTATATAAATTTACAAAAAATCAAATCAATGAACGCATTTCAACAGGGATGTGATGGTTTGAGTTCAGTGCAGGCCCTGATCCTCTTGGTTGCCTTATTCTGAGACATTCTACATTCTATGTGCCTGGAAGACAGATGGGTTTTAACTCCATCTGGAGAGGTCTCCAGATTGACTGATCCCTGCAATAAATCACTCCCATTGCCTTCTTGAGACACAATGACTTTAGTGTTCCCCCATGCCTTTTCTCTGCTTTTTTTCCCTGCTGAGTTTATTGCTTAAATACACAGCAATTATTTATTTCTTGAATCACTCAGCCAAAATTCATGGACCAATGAATATCACAGTAGTCTATGTAACAGACAATTATATCTATGTAAAATATTCAGAAGGTTTTTTCTCTGATGACAGTACATTGCTCAGAAATTTAGCAAAGCGATTATAATTTGCTATAAAAACACGTTCTAAGGAGAATCTGATATTTCTACATGTTCTCATATATCTAATGTATAAACAAAGAACTAAATTCCACTAAGTTAAGCCTAGCAGTTTTATATAAATGTGTCCTTTGGGAAAATGTGCTATCATTATGGTCTTGGCAAAATCACATGTTTAGTCAATTCTATTATTTATAGAAATAGCAGGCAGATAGCATTTGTTATTTCCAAACACAATGTGGGATAGTGCATAATAAAAGATCTTTTATGGTTCAGAAGATCAAAAAGACAGTATTCTGCTTCTTTTTGTTTTTATGTGTGTGTTCATGTACATGTGGTTATGTTGTACAATGTCCCTCAGGATGTGATGGCACATATGTGTGTGCATGTACAGGGAGGTCACAGATAGACTTTGAGGTATTCTTCACCCATTTTCTATTTTGTCTCTGCACTGGCTGCTCAGGGAGCTCTAATGATTCATCCACAATGATAAGATTACAAATGCATGCCAACCTCTGTACATGGCTATCATATATCTTCATATCTGTTTCATGATTGAATGCTTAGCAAACCCTTTCCCAAGTGAGCCACCTCTCAAACTCCAAATGAAGCTATCATTGAATCTTGGACTTCAAAGGTAATTGAAATACATTACAAAATTCTTTCTGCGTTCTATTTTTTAATGGAATGAATAAAAAAGGAATGTAAATGGAAATTTCCAGTGTAACAGTACATATATAATGCATATATGTGACTTTGCATATAATAATGAAATAAAGAGTCAAAGAAAAATAAAAAAAAACAACGAAAATTAAAATTATATACATGATACTATATAGTTGGGAAGATCTATAATGTTGATTTAATAAAAACCTGGTTACTTTTTCATTTAGTGGAACATTTACCTTTTATCAGTGTGTGTGTGTGTGTGTGTGTGTGTGTGTGTGTGTGTGATATTAGTTTGATTTTAGTTTTACATTTAATTTTTTGTAAAAGCATAAGCATTGTTGTTTTTTGTTTGTTTGTTTTGTTTTATATTTTTGGGTTTTTTGGATAACCAGAAGGGTGGATTGAAATAGTGGGCATAGGCTTTGACCAGAGACTAGATTAATGAGAATAGCTGAAATTGGGTTGTGGCAATTGGAATAAGAATAGCTTCTTAGACTCATTTGTTTGTATACCTAGTTCCCAGTTTGTGGAACTGTTTGGGAAGGATTAGGAGGTATGGCCTCTCTGAAGAAAGTATGTCACTAGAGTTGGATTTTGAGATTTCAAATGACTATTATCATTATCAGTGCACTCTCTGCTTCCTGCTTTCAGTTTGAGGTTCAATGGTCACCTGATCTTGCTGCCATGTCTTCACTGTTTGAAAAGATAGGGGCCAAAACCAGGTTGATATAATAACTGCTCCATTTTAATTTTTGATGCAGAGTTGCTCACTGAAGCTGGAGCTCACTGATTCAATAAAATTGTCTGGCTAATGAGTGCCAGGGATCTTTATCTGTCTCTGTATCTTCAGCTCTGGGATTCAAACATGTGTCACAATACTAAACCCGTTTTGGTTTTGTTTGTTTGTTTGTTGTTGTTTTTACATGGTGCTGGGATCTGAACTCAGGTTATCATGTTTGCCTGAACCCTTTTCCTAGGTTATATCATTTAAGTTTAAACTAGAAACACTTTAGACAAACATGGATTATCATTATTTTTTTTTTTTAAGATTTGGGTGACTGAACCAATTTTTCTTCTGAATGCTAGATGGAGTCATTTCTGTATTCTGTATTCAGTCTTTTAGGTAACTTCAGTCAAAAATCCTACTATGTAATAGATGTGTGGTTAAAATATACATGTGAATAATAACTATTTTCATGTGTTTCATTTAAAGTTCATAAAGAAATTTCTAAAAAATTAGGAATGAGATAATTATAGATATAAACTTTGCCCTCTCATATGTGTGTTATATTTTTATAAGGGTTAATAATTTATGTATTTTTATAAGGCTTAATATTTTATATTAAAATATTTCTCAATCTTATTTTAATTTGAAGGTCAAAAATAGTAAATGACACAAATTAGTATAATTACCTACATTCTTTAGAAACAACAGAGGTTAAGCAGAAAGTATCACTAATCATCATTCGACATCTCACAGTTACTGTGGACCTTGGGGACAACTTGATTTTTTTTTCTCTTCCTGTTCTGACTTTATTTTCACATTCCTCTTATTTTGTTTTTCCCTTTATTTCTCCACTGCCTTATCTTTTTCTTTTCCAATCTTCCTTTGTCTACCTGTTGCTTCCTACCATTTTTCTTCTTTTTCTTCTTTCTGTTTATTACTTTTTTCTTTTTCTATTTTCATTTTAAAATAAATGTAGTGTTGCTTCCAATGTGCTACATGTTTTGAACTCAGTGAATCAGAGGACAATCTTTATCTTACCTTACCATCAGCTATGTTCCATCCTCAGTCTTTTACCAGCCAAATGCTTCTGCAGTTCTGAAAATGGGGATCCCTCCTCTTTCTCATACTTGGCTACTTCCCTGAATATATTATTATTCAAATACTTCAAAGAGTTTCTGATTATGGATCAGAGGAATGTTCTCACAGATATGTCTTCCTTTTCTGTGTAGATGTAATCACGTATTGCCTAGTAGCCCATATATCTTGTCTCATGGGTCAGAAGCTTGGTGAGAGATTTTGACATTTTCTTTTTTTATAAATTCTTCTACAAGATTTTATATCATCATCACTGGGCTCCATCACTGAGGATTGTCCAGAATACACTTGGCTTTAATGGTCCATCTCTTTTCATTGCTAAATTGCTGACTGGCACCTTTATGATTATCATGCTCAATAAGCATTCTTTTGCATCCTAAAACATTGTATATTCCACAATTATGAACTACCTGCCCAACATTCCATTCATGCTTAACTCATATAAAAAATAAGAACAATATCTCTCTTTCTTCCTCCTCCTTCTCTCCCTCCCCTCCCCCTCTTCTTCCTCTTCTTCTCCTCCTCCTCCTGCTCTGAGTCCTTCTCCTCCTCCTCCTTCTCCTCCTCCTTCTTCATTGTCATCAATATCTTATTAGAATAGAATTGTATGATAGTTCTTCCATAGAACATCCTCAGTGTAAATTGTAGACCAACTTACTGAATCAGGCTGCTACACAGAGAAACATTTCCTTTGGCACAAAGTAATTCAGTTCCCAAAGGACTTACTCAAGTCTCAACTTTTAAAAATTTACTTATTTGCAACCTGAAGGTTGTTTGAAGTTAGCTGTGCCAAAAGGGAGCACATTCTCTTGATTTTGAATTGTAATTTCCAGTTACATTTATGTGTGTCAGTGAGTACCACATCAAACTCTAGAATCAGTAAAGTAAAATGTTACCAATGTACAAGACTGGCTGTTCCCATACTTAATTTGATCTCACATACTTTGTTTATGAGATAACAAGTCTTGACCTATGAAATATAAGAATTCACAAAATTAACAAGCATAAAAGTATGTAGTTTAAAATAAACTTGACTCTCAAAAGTGTTTTACTCTGAAATGGAAAAGGAGAAATGGAATAAGTAGGCAGGATTGGATTTTAAACACAAACTATTTTTAAATATCATGTATTAAAAAAGAGAGAGAGAATAGAACACCAAAATAGGAAATTTGCAGTTTCCCATGAAAATTCATTGGAGGATGAATGAAAGACACTTGTCTTAGTCAGGGTTTCTATTCCTGCACAAACATCATGACCAAGATGCAGGTTGGGGAGGAAAGGGTTTATTCGGCTTACACTTCCATGCTGCTGTTCATCATGAAAGGAAGTCAGGACTGGAACTCAAGCAGGTCACAGAGCAGGAGCTGATGCAGAGGCCATGGAGGAATACTGCTCACTGACTTGCTCAGCCTGCTTTCTTATAGAACCCAAGACTACCAGCCCACAGCTAGTACCACCACAAAGGACCGTCACCCCACCCTGATCACCAATTGAGAAAATGCCTTACCTCTGGATCTCATGAAGGCATTTTCTCAAGTGAAACGCCTTTCTCTGTGATAACTCCAGTTTGTGTCAAGTTGACATACAAAACTAGCCAGTACAATTGACCCCTTGTCAACTTGAAACACAAACACATCACCAATAAGGCTTGACCCTTACTTCCTTATTCATCCCTAAGATCTAAATAACTTTAAAAGTCTCACAGTCTTTACAAATTCTTACATGTTAACATTTCAGTCCCTTTTAAATATCCAATCTTTTAAAATTCAAAGTCTTTTAAAAATTCAAAGTCTCTTAATTGTGGACTCACTAAAATACTTCTTTCTTCAAAAGTTAAAAATATCAGGCCACAGTCACAATCAAAATCAAACTCGAACTCCAACCGTCCAATGTCTGGGATCCACTCACGATCTTCTGGATTCCTCCAAGGGCTTGAGTCACTTCTCCAGCTCTGCCCTTTGTAACATATACCTTGTCTTCTAGGTTCTAGATGCTTGTACTCCACAGCTGCTGCTGTTCTTGGTGGTCATCTCATGGTACTGGTATCTACAAAACACTGCTGTCTTCCGCTGTAACCAGGTTTTACCACGGTGCCAAGCCTCACCTCCTTTGCATGACTCCTTCAGTCCTAGGCCATCAATTGCAACTGAGGCTACATCTTCACCAATAGCCTTCCGAGGCCTCTCGACGTATAGAGCCTCAACTCCTTTGCATGACCCCTTCAATCCTGGGCTGTCAATTGCAACTCAGGCTGCACCTTTACCAATGGCCTTCCACAGCCTCTCACAGTGCCCAGGCTTCAGCTGCTCTTCATGACTATGTCATGCCTTCAAAACCAGTACCACCTGGGTGACTCTTACACATTACCAAGTCCATTCACAGTACAAGGTACAACCCTGGCTATCTCTGAAACACAGCCTCTGTGCTCTCAGAAAATACTTCTCAGAAGATTTCACCCCAATGATGCTGGTCTCTTCTTAATCACCGCTAATATCTTAGCTCCAGCTAACCAGCATCAATAATCCCAGCAATGCAATGGTTTTGCTTTAGTAGTTCTGGTATCTTGCAATCACAGCTGATTTCTTCAGCCCCAACTAACTAAAACCACAGAATCTTAAATCAAACTAGCAATGGCCCTGATAAGAGTCTTTAATCTTCCCTCTGAAATTTCACAAGCCAGGCCTCCATCTTCTGCACTGTTCTCAACATTATCTTTCAAGCTCTTACAGAATACCCTACATAGCTTTTAACATCCCATTGGTTCTTCTAGCTCAAAGTTCCAAAGTCCTTCCACAGTCCTCCCCAAAACATGGTCAGGTTGTCCCAAAAATACCTCACTTCACTGGTACCAATTTGTCTTAGTCAGGGTTCTATTCCTGCACAAACATCATGACCAAGATGCAAGTTAAGGAGGAAAGGGTTTACTTGGCTTACACTTCCATGCTGCTGTTCATCACAAAAGGAAGTCAGGATGGGAACTCAAGCAGGTCAAGCAGCAGGAGCTGATGCAGTGGCCATGGAGTAATACTGCTCACTGGCTTGCTTGCTTCCCCTGGCTTGCTCACCCTGCTTTCTTATAGAACCCAAGATTACCAGCCCACAGATGGTACCACCACAAGGAGCCCTATACCTTAATCACTAATTGAGAAAATGCCTTACACCTGGATCTCATGGAGGCATTTTCTCAACTGAAACTCCTTTCTCTGTGATAACTCCAGCTTGTGTCAAGTCGACACACAAACTAGCCAGGACAACATTCAATTTCTATGTGGAAATTTTAGACAGTGAAGACTAGTGGATAGGTTTTAGGTAGAAGGAAACATTAGAAATGCAAACATTAGCCACAAACTACCAAGAAAAGAAACAAGAAGTGGGGTGTTTTCTCAAGAAAGAATAAGCACTCTGGTTCAACCACTCTGGAAATCATTACCACTCCTGGGCATGCTCCTAAAATATGATCCAACATATCAAGTACATGTTCTCCACTATGTTCATAGCAGCCATATTTACAATAGACACAAGCTGAAAACAACTCAGATGTCCCTTAACAGAGGAATGGATACAAAAAATGTGGTACATTTACAAAATGGAATACTGCTCAATTATTAAAAACAATGACTTCATGAAATGCGCAGGCAAATGGATGAAACTAGAAAATATCATCCTGAGTGAGGTAATCCAGACACAAAAGAAGGTACATGGTATGTACTCATTGATAAGTGGATATTAGCCAAGAAAAAAAAAATAGCTCAAAGTACCCATGATACAACTAAGACCATACAAAACCCAAGAAGAAGGAAGACCAAAGTCCTACTTTAGAAGGGGGAAAAATAATCTCATAATCTCAGGAGGTAGAGGGAGGGAGGAATCTGGGAGGAGAGAGGAGGGGAAGGGATAAAGGAGGCAGGATCAAGTGTGGGAGGAGACAGGGTCTGAGAAGTACAGAGGGACAGGAATTTGAGCAGAAGTATGTAGCAATGGGAGATGGGGAATTTGAGCAGAAGTATGTAGCAATGGGAGATGGGGAACTGGGGGTAGCCACTAGAAAATCCCAGATGCCAGGTGCCCATGAGGTTCCCAGGACCCAACAGGGATGACATTAGCTGAAATACCCAACAAAGAGGATAGAGAACCTGTAGACACCATATCCAGTGGATAGGAATAGCCCCCAGTTGATGGATGGGGCCATCCACGCTACCCATCTCAAAAATATTAATTGCTTCTGTCAAAAGGAAATGCAGGAAGAAAGAGTGGAGCAGAGACTGAAGGAAAGGTCATCCAGAGACTGCCTCACCTAGGTATCCATCCCATCTGCAGACACCAAACCCAGACACTATTGCTGATGCCAAGAAGCACTTGCTGACAGGAGCCTGATATAACTATCTCTTGAGAGGTTCTGTCAGTATGTGACCCATACAGATGTGGATGCTCACAGTCAACCACTGGCCTGAGCAAGGGACCCCAATGGAGGAGTTAGGGAAAGGACTGAAGAAGCTGAAGGGGTTTACAATCCCATAGGACGAGCTCCTAGGAACTAAACCACTAACCAAAGAGTGCACATGAAAGGACCTATGGCTACAGCTACTTATGTAGCAGAGGATTGTTTTATCTGACATCAGTGGTAGGGGAACCCCTTGGCCCTGTGGAGGCTTTGATGACCCTTGTAGGGGAATGTTAGGGTGCTGAGGCAGGAGTGGGTGGTTGGGTAGCACCCTCATAGAAGCAGGGGTTTGGGAAGGGGGATAACATGGACAGAAGCCACTGACCCTTGTGGTTGAATTAGTGAAAGATTGAAAGAAGCTGAGAAGGAGGGAGACTCTGTAGGAGGACCAGTAGTGTCAATTAATCTGGACCCCTGACACCTCTCAAACACTGAACCACCAAACAGGCAGCATACACCAGCTGATATGAGGCCCCAACACACATACAGCAGAGGACTACTGGGTCTATGTTCAATCAGAGATGTTGCACCTAACTCTCAAGAGACTGGAAACCCCAGAGAGTTTAGAGGTCAGGTGGGGTGGGGGTGGGGTGGGAGGTGGGGACATCTATGTGGAGACAGGGGGCAGGGAGGAAGTATGGGATGTGGAACAGTCGGAGGGTGGACAGCGTGGGCATAAAATCTGGAGTGTAAATAAATAATGAAATGTAAATAAATAAAATAACCAATAAAAAATTTTAAAAAAAGAAAAGCAAAAGAATCAGCAAGGTTGGTGAGGACACTGACTAAGACACTGCAGTCTTTCTTTGGAAGCCTCAGTTTTTTTTATCAAAACAGATGATTGAGCAAATTTCTGTCTTATGACTTTTATTTTCCAAAACAAATAAAAAATTATGCATGCTGTCCTGGTGTTCAGAAACACAGAGCTCACATCTGATCCACAAAGTTAGAGAGAGAGAGAGAGAGAGAGAGAGAGAGAGAGAGAGAGAGGAGGGAAGAGGGAAGAGGGAAGAGGGAGGAGGGAAGAGGGAAGCGGGAAGAGACAGAGGGATAGGCTTGGTATGGGTTTTTAAACTTCAAAGCCCAGCGCAGGGACACATGCCATAGATGAACTCTACATGTTCTCGTTTATAATAAGGGTTCTACAAACTGGGAGCCAGGTATTTAAATATATGTGCCTAAGTGGCCATTCTCATTCAAGCCACAACATGTTGTTTTTCTTTTTTCTTTCTATGAAAAGAGTCAGGAGCACCCTCATGGAGGCAGGGTGGAGGGTGGTGGGGTGGGATGGGGGGGTTCTCAGAGAGGAAACTGGGAAGGGGGATAACATTTGAAATATAAATAAATAAAAAAAACAATAAAAATTTTTAAAAAAATAATAGAGGCAGGCTGAGGGTTGCACCATGCAGGCTGAGTGACCTACAGGTCCCCAAAATTTTCCTGTGTAATCATCACTAGCCACAGACTTGTAAATTCTCTACCTCAGCTTCCTTAAAGCATCTTTATTATATTAGCTTGCATACTGTTACTCCCTAGTCACAGACTGTAGACAGTACTCAATATCTAGTAATGCTTAAGCAAAGAAATGAGTCTTTACATACTGTAAATGACAAAGTATATGGAATATTAATCACATTGAACCTTTATTATATCACAGGACTTGCCTGTTTAGGAATAAGGACTTGATATGTTAGAGAGTAAGTGATCTGACTTTTAACACAAATAAATCTGCAGTATTTTGATGAATCTGTTTTCAAAAACATATCCAAACTCCTTCTGCCTGTACTTAACAGATATGTTCTTTATAGATATGTCAACTTCATTCCAAAAAACCTAATTGAGAGTAGAGTTTCAAAAGTTATTAATTAATGCACTATCTACCACAACTATTCAGTTTTTTATCTCTTCACCCCTGACCAAAATCACAACTATTCATTATTTATTGGTCATTTCCATGTTTTGTATTCTGTGTGTCTTTGATTATCTACATGAAACTATAATAAACAGCCTTTTAAAATGACCTTGACAGTTGTTTTGCATTATGGAAAAAACAGAAAATAGGCAAGCAGTATCATGATGTTTGTACTTAATGCAGAAGTAAAGAAACATATCAAAAGCAGATTGAAAAATAAAAATCATCAGCAGCAAAACAATCCCCAAGCTACCTATCATGTACACAGCATGGTATGAATGAAAACAACTAATTGTAGTATACATGTGAAGTTTAGAATTATAACATATTAATTCAGACTGCTGGACACAAGTTTAGTAGTAAAATATCAAAAATATTGTGCACCCATTTATAGGAATTCAAAAATAATGAACTAGGCTCAGTGAGATAGCTCGACAGGTAAAGATGCTGGCTGCCAAGTCTGATACTTTCAGATAAAGATTTATCGTCCACAAGTTGTCCTCTGACCTCTTCACATGCCATAAGAATTATGTGTCAACATGTGTATGTGTGTGAATCATGCAGGCACATACTACACACACACTTACATGTACATATACAGTAAATAATAATAAAAGGATATTTTAAATGATATGAATGTAAGACTTATTTAAAATGACAAAAAATCACACTACTAGAAATTCACCTAGAAAGCTTTAATAATTTCATAGTTCTACTTAAAATTATTTAAAATGTCAAATAAATTGAGGATGTACCAGATACAAAGCTTGGGATAGTCAATAATAAAATAAAATAATTTTAGAATTTACTTATGCAATGATAATTACTCAATATAATATTACTTCATCATATACTTTCAATTATACATTATACTTATTGTATAAACATATATTTTAATTAATTATATTGAGTTAAGGTTTTTATTGAGGCATATATAATAAAAACAAGAGTATCTATAGTAATGTTAGAAAGAAAATACTGGAAGCTTTTTCCTATAATGTACCAAGATTTCAATCTCAAACATTCACATACACAAATATATTACAGATATATGGGTGAGCAGAGAGAACATTAAAATATTGATTCAAATGTTAAAAAATTTGAAATTGAATATTTCTTCAAATAATAGACACATAAATTGTGGAATGAAGGAAAAAGGAATCAAATATGAAGAAGGCAGTTTTAAGGTAATAGGGAAAGTAATATATTTCTACTTTAATTAAAAATGCTCTGAGAACATTGTAGAATTGGGGGTGAACAAAAATTTCAAAAGCCAGAAGTTCGGAAGCTATATTTCTGCCCACCACCCTAAATATCACCAGCATGACTACCAAAACATGAGTTAAAACAGGTTAATACTAATGGTTTTGCCAAATTATAGTGAGAAAAGCCCAAGAAGACACAAAGAAATAAGGAATGCCGAATGTCGAGAGCATTCCCAGGGAAGAGCACACGAATTTGTTATTCAATATTAAATAGTCATCCTTGGAAACATACTTATAGACCAGGTTATATAGATTGATCAACTTACACCAAAGAGATCAATGAGGGGAACAGGGTAGTATTTGGGAAGAGGAAAGGAAGGGAGAAATATAGTATTGATATAATTTAAAAATAATTTCAAATCTAAAAAAGGAAAAGAAAAGAAGGAAGCTAAATAGCTGGCAATTGTCCATTTGAAGAACAATTTTGAGTGCCATTAGAGAATTGAAAATTGAAATAAAAATGTGATGACATTGAAAAAGTAAAAACGAAAGGCCTTATAAGCAGAGGGCAGCGTAAGAGTCTCACAATTTCAAAAAGTAAATAGATTTGTTTACTGAAGAAAACACACACACAATTCTTAGAGTGAGTTTCTAGCCTGACAGAGTAGTGCACATTCACCATCTTAAACCCTGGCAGTCTAACCAGGAGGATTGCAAAGTCAATATTATTTTTAGTATATGCAAAGTTTGAAATTACCTTTGGTTACGTGAGATCCTGTCTCAGCAAACAAATAAATAAGCAAAAATAACTCCAAAGTCTTTAGTATTGTAAATTTCTTATGGATTTTCTAAGTCATCAAAATATAAACCATGATCTAGAACGTCACCATGTCATACTTTTTAGGTTAACTTACATCAGAAAATACTCTATTTAGAAATAATTAATCTACAATTATTTCTTAATGGGTTTCCTAATTTTACATCTGAATAATATTTGTTATTTTTTATCATTTAAAATTTAGAAATCTTACAAAGGTATGACACATTTAACAAGATTTTTATAAGTCATTAAGTATCTTAAAATTTTTTAAATTCATATTTCAAATTTAATTCTCTTCCCTAGTTTTCTGCACATACACATAGTTCTGGGAAAGATAAGAATTTATGTTATAAATAGTACTTGTGTGGGTGAAGCAGCACAAAGACAGAGTAGTAGACATCCCTTCTCTAACTGCCCTCTTGTCATATGCCAGTGTCCATATTTCCAGCTGTACCCTGCAGGATTTCTGAGACTCATCATATCCATACAATATATTTTATTATTCTGCTCCTAAATAGCTCTGATTTCTATCTCATAACTAGTTCAAGTTCTAAATGGGGACTGAAGAGAGCTTGGTGGTAAAGTATCGTTTCATACAAATGACACAGAAAAGGACTTGTTATTTACTTATTAACAAGTAATATGGATTTTACTACTCATAAGTAAGTAAACAGGCAGAGGTGCAAATGTGCAGAATGATCTTCATGCACATCTTTGATGAACAATGAAAACACATTCCATTTGGGTTTCTGCTCTGGTGCATTCTATGATGATGGACCTTTAACTAATATTTTTGGGGTTCATTGCTTCATTCCACTGAAATGTTTGTATTGGTGATTTTCTAGCATATTATGATTTGATAAAAATACTTCTACTGTTCATGAAGGTGAAGTGAGATGAAGCCATCTCCTATAAGAACTCATAAAACAAAACATAAGAAACATTGGTTCTGAAAAGACTCTACATCAGGCAAAGACAACCAATAAATAATACCAGATAATCAGATTAGCTCCATAGATCCACAGCTTGTTTACCGAAATGGTGGGGGGGTACCAGGCTGTGTCTTGCAGCCTCTCATGTGAGGAGGCAGAACTGAGAAACTGAGTTTGGCACAAAGAAATAGGGCCACCGGGATGGGAATTATAAGAAATAAGAAGGAAATTTAAGCAGAATTTTATAGGCACAGTGCTGCTAGGATCTATTAAATGCCCCATAAAAGTTGGTCTAGTGAGAAAGAAAATAGGTTGCAAAGACTTAATCTTGAGGAGAAAATCACTGAAGAAAAGTGTTTGCAAAGTTATCACAATCCAGACCCACTCATGAATCTGTTCTAGTCTTCCCAACTTACTGAATACATCACATGACCAGCCACGGGGCACTGGTCAGTCTTCAAAAGCCTGTTCTCCAGTAATGGTGATAAATAAGTTTACTAACTGTTATACTTCAGAATGGTACGTAGTAGAAAGGCTGGAAAAAATAAAACTCTAACAAGCTTGGCTGTCTCCCCAAATAAATTCAAATACTTCTATACAACAAAGTATTTCCATAATGTTTTATCCAACTGATGATTTTCAGGTATGCAAAAATAAAATAAAACAAAACAAAACAAAAAAACAAAAAAAGGAAATCAATTACAATTAGGTTTTATAAAAATTCCTAATTGATATGCATGAGATAATTAATACATGATGATACTAAAACAAACTATATTTCACTAATTGACCAAAAAGGAAGTATTTTTTTTGATATTTACTTTACTTACATTTCAAATGTTTTCCCCTTACCAGGTCTCCCCTTCAGAAACCCCTTATCCCTTCCCCTACCCCCTGCCTCTATGAGGGTGCTCCCCCACACCCACTCCCATCTTCCCTCCCTATCATTGCCCTACACTGGGGCATCTAACACCCTCAGGCCCAAGGGCATCTCCTCCCACTGATGCCCAACAAGACCCTCTTCTGCCAATATGTTGCCAGCACCATAGGTCCCTCTATGTGTATTCTTTGGTTGGTGGTCCAGTCTCCAGGAGCTCCGGGACCACTTGACACTGTTGCTCCCTCCATGGGGCTACAAACCCCCTCAGCTCCTTCAGTCCCTTCTCCAACTCCTCCATCTGGGACTGCACACTCAGTCCAATGGTTGGCTGAGAGCATCCACCTCTGTATTTATTAGGCTCCACCTGAGCTTCTCTGGAGACAGTTTACCATGTTTCTATCAGTAAGCACTTCTCAGCATCCACAAGAATGTCCAGGTTTGGTGGCTATATGGGATATATCTCCAGGTAGGGCAGTCTCTGGATGGCCTTTCCTTGAGTCTCTGCTACATACTTTGTCTCAATATTTCCTCCTGTGAGTATTTTGTTCACCCTTCTAAGAAACACTGAAGCATCCACATTTTGGTCTTCCTTCTTCTTAGGCTTCATATGGTCTGTGAATTGAATCTTGGTTATTCTGAACTTTTGGGCTAATATCCACTTATCATTGAGTACATGCCGTGCTTGTTCTTTTGTGACTGAGTTACCTCACTCAGGATGATACATTCAAGTTCCATCCATTTGCCTGCAAATTTCATCAAGTGGTTGTTTTAATAGCTGAGTAGTATTCCATGGTGTAAATGTACAACATTTTCTGTATCCATTCCTCTCTTGAGGGTCATCTAGGTTGATTACAACTTCTGGCTATTATAAACATGGCTGCTAAGAACATACTGGAGCATGTATCCTTATTACATGTTGGAGCATCTTCTGGGTATATGCCCTGGAGTGGTATAGCTGAGTCCTCATGTAGTACTATGTCCAATTTTCTGAGCAACCACCAGACTGATTTCCAGAGTGGTTGTACCAACTTGCAATCCTACCAGCAATGGAGGTATGTTTCTCTTTCTCCACATCCTCGCCAGCATCTGCTGTCTCCTGAGTTTTTGATCTTAGCCATTCTGACTGGTGTGACATGGAATCTCAGGGTTTTTTGATTTATATTTCCCTAATGACTAAGGATGTTGAGTATCTCTTTAGGTGCTTCTTAGACCTTCAAGTTTCCTCAGTTGAGAATTCTCTGTTTAGGTCGGTTCTCCATTTTTAAATAGGGTTATTTGGTTCTCTGGAGTCTATTGATGCAAAAATACTCAATAAAATTCTTGCAAACTGAATCCAAGAACACATCAAAATGATCATTCTTCATGATCAAGTAGGCTTCATCCCAGGGATGCAGGGGTGGTTCAATACCCGGGAATCCATCAATGTAATCAACTACATAAATAAACTCAAAGAAAAAAAACACATGATCATTTCATTAGATGCTGAACATCTGACAAAATTCAGCTTCCCTTCATGATAAAAGTCCTGGAAAGATCAGGAGTTGAAGGCCCATACCTAAACATAGTAAAAGCAATATATAGCAAACTAGCAGCCAATATCAAACTAAATGAAGAGAAACTTGAAGCAATCCCACTAAAATCAGGGACTAGACAAGGCTGGCCACTCTCTCCCTATCTATTCAATATAGTACCTGAAGTTTTAGCTAGAGCAATTAGATAACAAAAGGAGGTCAAAGGGATACAAATTGGAAAAGAAATCAAAATATCACTATTTGCAGGTGATATGATCGTATACTTAAGTGACCTGGAAAAACTTCACCAGAGAACTCCTACAGCTGATAAACAACTTCAGCAAAGTGGCTGGATATAAAATTAACTCAAACAAATCAGTAGCCTTCCTATACCTGAAGAATAAACAGGCTGAGAAAGAAATTAGGTCAATGACACCCTTTATAATAGTCATAAACAATATAAAGTATCTTGATGTGACTCTAACCAAACACGTGAAAGATCTGTATGCCAAGAACTTCAAGTCTCTGAAGAAAGAAATTGAAGAAGACCTCAGAAGATGGAAAAATCTCCCATGCTTGTGGATTGACAAGATTAATATAGTAAAAATGTCCATCTTACTGAAAGCAATCTACAGATTCAATGAATTCCCATCAAAATTGTAACTCAATTCTTCACAGAGTTACAAAGAATTCTCAAATTCATTTGGAATAACAAAAACCCGAGGATAGCAAAAACTATTCTCAACAATAAAAGAACTTCTGGGGGAATCAGCATCCCTGACCTCAAGCTGTACTACAAAGTAATAGTGATAAAAACTGCATGGTATTGGTACAGTGACAGGCAGGTAGATCAATGGAATAGAATTGAAGATCCAGAAATGAACCCATACACTTATGGTCACTTGATTTTCAACAAAGGAGCTAAAAGCCATCCAGTTGAAAAAAGACAGCATTTTCAACAAATGGTGCTGGTTCAACTGGTGTCTAACATGTAGAAGAATGCAAATTGTTTCATTCCTATCTCCCTGTACAAAGCTCAAGTCCAAGTGGATCAAAGTCCTCCAAATAAAACCAGATACACTGAATCTAATAGAAGAGAAAGTGGGGGATAGTCTTGAACACATAGGTACAGGGGAAACGTTCCTGGTCAGAACACCAATGACTTTTGCTTTAAGATCAAGAATCGACAAATGGGACCTCATAAAATTGCAAAGCTTCTGTGAGGCAAAGGACACTGTCAATAGGACAAAACATAACCAACAGATTGGGAAAAGATCTTCATCAATCCTACATCTGATAGAGGGCTAATATCCAACATATACAAAGAACTCAAGAAGTTAGACTCCAAAAAGGAAGTTTTAGTACTCTATCTAAAGGTAGGAAGGATGCTAAGCTGACTTAAATGATAGGAGAGAGAAAACCACTCTGGTGAAATCCATAGTGTGTGTGATTCATTGACATATTTAATATCACAGAACCGAAGATGAATCTGCTTGGAAACAGCAATAGATTCTGCCTATAAAATCAAAGATAAAAGTCTTCAAATGAGACATCACAGGGCTGAGGTACATTTTACTTGCCTAATAAAGTGAATTTTAATTCCCTTAAGAAAGTAAGGGGAGTTCAGAAAATTCTTGAAAAGAATATCTCTTTTAAAAATTCCATATAGAAGTATAGATAAAGGTAATTGATTAAAAGTATGTATGCTTACATTCCAAAGCACAGTAATCTCATTAAAACAAATATCGAGAAAGTTAGATAAAAATATGTTATTATATCATTGCTTAAAATCTTGATAAGAAGTAAAATAAAATAAACAAACCTAGCCAAATGGAAAATACATTTTTCTTACAATAACACAAAAGAGATCATCTCGATGCCTTCAGGATCCCACCTGTGCCAGGAGCAGATCCTCGGCTCTGGACCTGAACCCACACAGCCCACACCCCAGTTGCAGCTGGACTCCCCAGGTTTTCTGACACAGGTTCACAGGTAAGACCCCAAACGCTGCCCCAATATCCAGCATACCAGGACCCCTATAACCCCGGGACACCAATTCCTGCCCAGCCAGAGACCATGTGGGGAGCATACCTTCTGGTTTCCACCTGTGCCGGGAAATTGAGCCTCGGCTCTGGACCCGAACCCACATATCCCACACTACAGTTGCAGCTTCACTCCCCAGGGTATTCTGACACATCCAAGATCACAGGATCTTAGGCTCAGAGGCTCACAGTAAGGACAGTCCCCAGTCAGTAACAGGGAGGCCAGATAACACTAGAGATAACCAGACAGGAAGAGGCAAGCATAAGAGAATAAGCAACAGAAACTAATTTGACTTCACCAAATCAGAACCCAGTTCCCCCACAAGTAGTTAAGAGTGCTCTTTGCTCTTTCAGAAGACCACGGTTTGATCCTTAGCACTAACATTTGACTTTTTGTAGTAGCTCAGAATTACAGCTTATATGAATTGGTTGAACTCTTCTGGTCTCCATGGGTAAGTGCACATACATTATGAAACAGACTTACACCATAAAATAAAGAAACAAGTCAAATAGAATGCAATAAATACAAGGCTCAACCAAGCTGCTCTGCACCAGCTGCAGGCTCTCCAGAAGCTCTACTGTCTGGCCACTGCTCTGCTGGCTTCTATCAGGAGTGCTGAAAAAGGAACATTCAGCCTTCTGAACAAAGTAAAACAATGGAGATCGAACAAAACATCTGGGACTGCTACACCAAGAACGACCAGTCCAAAACTGCCCAAAGAGGCCTGTTGCACTGGAAAATCCAGATTACACCTGTCTTCCCTATATCTTCTAACTTAGGAACATCCAGAGACAACAACATTGCTAAAGACCCATGTAAAACACAAACAACAAAAGGTAAGGCAACATTGCACCTTCAGAGCAAAGCTATCTCACTAATGAATAAATAAATGAATAAATCTGCCAAAGAAATAAAGGAAAATACAATCAGACAGGTAGAGGTCTTGAAAGAGGAAACTAATAAATCCCTAAATGAAATACAAAAAAATACAATTAAACAGATGAGACCAATGAATACAATTGTTCAAGTCCTGAAAATAGAAATAAAAGCAATTAAAAAAAAAACAGTTTGAAGGAATTTTGGAGATAGAAAACCTAGGAAATAGGACAGGAACTACAGAGGTAAGCATCAGCAACAGAATACAAGAGATAAAAGAGAGAATCACACAGAATACACAATAGAAGAAATTATTACCTCAAATAAAATGTTAAATCTAAAAAATTTACTGACACAAATCATCCAGAAAGTCCGGGATACTATGAAATAAAACTAATCTATTAATAATAGGAATAGAAGAAAATGAAGAGGACAAGAAAAATATTTTCAACAAAAATCATAGAAAAAATTTCCCCAACCTAAAGAAAGACATGCCTATAAACATGCAAGAACATTAATTAGATTAGACTAGAAAAGAAAATCCTCTCACCAGATAGAAATCAAGGCACAAAACCTACAGAACAAAGAAAGAATAAGAAAAGTTGCAAGGGAATAGGCCAAGTAACATACAAAGGTAGACCTATAAGAATTGCACTCAACTTCTCCACGGCGACTCTAAAAGCTAGAAGGGCCTGGACAAATGTCTTACAGAGTCTAAGAAACCACAGAGACCAACCTAGACTACTATGCACAGTAAAACTTTCAATCACCATAGATGGAGAAAATAAGGTATTCCCAGATGAAGTCAAATTTAAACAATATCTATCCATAAAACCAACTCTATAGAAAATACTTGAAGAAAAACTTCAAACTAATGAGGATAACAAAATTAACTCAAAAACTCAATATATCTCCATTATACAAATGATAAACAGGCTGAGAAAAAATCATGTAAATAACGGCTTTTAAAGTAGCCACAAATAAAAAAATCTTGTAACTCTAACCAA